>VXAX01007845.1:60163-101346 GCA_013399835.1 Leptocoma aspasia | reverse complement strand
CCGCGTGTTGGCGCCCGCCGCAGCCGCGCAGGGAGCCCGGTGCCGGGGCGCGCTCCGCCACCCGCCTCCCCCGGCGCTGCCTCCTCCCACCGCGCTCCCCGGCGTGTGCGACAGGAGCGAGCTCCTCGCTATTAATAATAATAAGCCAAATCTCCACCTTCCTCTCGCCCTAGAGAAAACAATTAATAATGCATTAAAATAATGCACCTTTAAAGCCACCGGCTGGCGATAATAAAATAATGTTATCACTACTTAAGAGAGCGCTGCTGTGGATGTGGTGGCGAGGCACGTTTTCCTATCATTCACACCCAAATGTGAGCACACGTTCTGCTTCTCGTATTCCTAAGTCTCTTTCCCGTACCAGAGCAACTATCATTATCACCATCTAAGAGAAAGTCTCCAAAGCTGAGTGGAAACATCGAGTCCCCAGGTGGCTTCTGTGGCTGGGCTGCAAGGAGGGCACCCTCCCCCCTCCCCTTCCGTTCGCCCCAAACCAATCTCATCTCTTCTCCTCTTTTGCTTATACCGGTGAGTTAAACTCTGCGTTTGGCCCTTTTAGTGTTTTCCCTTCTGTTCCTCCCCTGACGGTAGTTTGTGTATTTTAAATAAAGATTTCATTCTGCCAACCCGCAGGAAGCTTTTAACAAGATGCAGCTGAGCGTGTCGATATCTTATATCTTTTTACTGCTGCTCCGGCGTGTACATCAACTCCCAAATTCCTTTCTTTTCTTCTCCGCCTGATACTGTAGCATCTGAGACGGCGGTGGCGACAGAAGCGGAGCGCTGCTCCCGAGGGGGCACTTTTACTTTGCCCTCAAAGTATCTCCCAGCAATGAGACCCTTTGGTGCCTCCTCACCTCCCCCCTCCCCCGCTTCCCCCCCCTCCCCATTCCCGCTCCTTCACAGCAGAATGCTGGGGTGATTGCTGTAAGGTTTCCAGTTCCACTGATAACACTACACGGTCTGAGAACAGACGGGGTGGGGGAAGGGGATTTTCGTTTTAGTTAAGAATACAGTTTTGTGTTTGCGCTATTTTTAATTAAGATTTTTCCAGAAATAGATCCCATCGAGATTTAATTTACTGAGGTATTTCTAACTCTGGCCAACACTATCTTCCAAGAGGAACATTTTAAATCATTTGCCTCCCCACAACAATGCACAAGTGCTTTTCACAGACCTTAAACCTTTTATGAAAATAATAAAAAAATAAAAAAAAAAAAAGAAAAGATTTTGTTGTTTGGGTATCTTTGTGTACTGTGGAGTTTGATTGGGGGATATTTTAGTGGTTTTGGGTTTGGGGTTTTTTTTTGTTGGTTGGTTGTTTTTTAATTTTCACTTCATCTGCATTAAAGTTAAACTTTGTTCAGTATGCCGGCTACCTCCTATTGATTTCTGGGGTTTGAGAAACGCTTTCACCCTCCTCCCTCGCCCCTCCTCCGGGGATTTTTTGAATCAAGGTGATTTCTTTCCGTGATAGGCGTTTCCCAACACTCAGATGTGCAGTTCTATCTTGCTGGTCCCCTGCTACTCCACAGATGCTGAGCCGTAAGGGCTTCCTCGGGCCGTGGCATCAGGTTAAGCCTGAGGAGCGGCACCGCACGGGCCTAAGCTCTCGAAAAGCTCAGCGCAGCCTCCGGGGGAGGCCGCGGGGTGAAGCATCCCTGCCGGGGCGCGGGGCGGCCGGGGCTCGCCCCGTGGCCACCGCACGGCAGCAGGTCAGGCGAAGCAGTCCACACGCAACCCGAAAAAGGGCCAGAGGAGGATCTTTCCCGTCCTAGAGGTGGCAGAGGGCGCGCCGTTCTCCTGCGGATATGATTTCATCTCCGAGGTTCATCCTGCGCCAGCTAGAGAGCTACCCTTTTAAAAGAGGATAGGCGCCGAAGAGCACCTGGTACTGACTATTGCCGGCTTTTCTTTAAGCTTCACTTCAACTCAATTTGACCTAGTTTGAAGCATGAAGGTTCAGAGTTTGGGGGGAGGGGTGGGAAGGGCAATAAAAGAAGAATAGAAAAATATTTGCCTCCACATTCTTTGTCCCAGTGGTGTTTTACCCTTTGGTAGATCACTTGTGAGTAGTACTTTAATTTGCAATTAAATATGGCATTGATAACTATTTTAAGACTGGTTTTATCTATACAGTAAAACACTGCTAAGTGAAGTAGAAAATTGGGGATTCTAAGATCTTTACACACTGTATCAATATGGAATTATACATCTTCCATTCTTATGTTCCTTTCAATCTTCAGTCCTTTCCTTTTTTTTTCTCTTATTTAGATTTTTCTGGTTTGCTACATCTTATTCCTGCATTTCACTGCAAATTTCTTCCAGGAGTAATAAGGTGGTATATATTATATTTCATGAGGACTAAAGTTTTGTTCAGTATTGTATCTTAAAGAGGTTGCTTCATGATAATTAATAGCGAAGCCCAAATGAACCACCCATTCTGCATCCTGAGCATTACACTATGTTTTCAAACTTTGCGAAGGGCAGAAAGGTGAATTTAATATTAGAAAGTGTTGCATAGTTGGTCACGAGCAACTGGAAGAAAAACCATGGGAAGGCAAAATCACATCGACATAAACTAGAAATAAAAATAAAATGTTCCAAATATTAATGTAGAAGTTAATGTGTATCAGAATTGAGAAAATCTCCAAGCTGCAGTGTCTGCCAGAATTTATGACCTCTGCTATCTGAAATAACTGATGTTTAACAGAGACAGTGCTGCACTATACCCAACCAGTACAGTAGGAAAAGTGGTTTGCGTATCTGCTTTTTTTTCTTTGTAATTTATTTGTAGTAGTAAATATTCAGTTTTGTACATCAACAGCACTTCTTTTGGGGCATAATCTATTTCATTTCTGCAAGCCATGCATGAAAACTATGGCTGAGGTTGGCCATTTAAGAAAAATGATAATGAAGCTTGAGCAAAAGAAAATGCAAAGCTGACAGTTTAAAGATGCAAAATACTGTCGTATTTTACTTCCACCTTTAGGTCTCTGTGGGCACACATACTTCTTTTTTTCAACCAACTTCAATCCTCAGACTTTTTTGCTTTTCGTGAACTATAATCTCTAAAGAAAAGCAGTAGACATTATGACATGTAGCATATTTATAACCACAATGAACAGGAAGAGGTTGAATTGTCCTATCCCAAAACAAAAGTTATGAGATAAGAGGAATAGAAAATACACAGGAAAATACATAGCAAGAAACACTTTGTGAAACTGCTCTTGATCATTTTTTCTGGGACAGTCTAACCTCTCCTGCAGGAAACTGAGAAGATGACTCAGCGATTTGTAACCACCTGGAAGGCAAAAAGGACCATTCCTGCAAAGACCAGGTGCCCGCAAGCAGCTCTGAAAACCTGGTATCCTCACATGATTAATTTGTGTGACACAGATTTGTCAATACAAGTTCTTCATAGCTGTTTTTCCTTGCTCATACTGGTCAGAGCTAAATATTCTAAGAAACAAATAAAACATTCAATTAAGAAGTTTCACATTGTTAGTGTTAATATACTTTCACAATAACTGTGTTTTGAGGGGAACTGGAAAAGATTATATGTATTTTTTTCTCACTATGCATAAAACATAATTGTCCATTGTTCAAAGTCTGTGTTTGTATGCTACACATATTCCAAATGTGCATATGATGAGAGAAATTAAGAAAGAGTTCCATTCATATAAATATGTGAATTAGCTTTCTTTAAAAATAAGAGAAATTTATCTTTAAGGAGGTGATTCTTACCTTTGGATTGCAAGGTTCCTAAAATGTATTTGCTGATATAATCTTTCATTGTCAGGTAGCTGTAATGAAGTTTTTTTTGCATAAAAAAGGCTAGTAATGCACCCATGAGCCAAACACCCCATGGGTAATAATGGGAATTTTTCCTGGGAACTACTATTGCTCAGAAAGCATGACAGAAGACATTAATGAGGACAAAATTAAATTTTATTTCAGGACAATAATATTTCTATATTAACTATGTTCATTTATGGAAGAACCACCATAACTCCAAATATATTTCCTTTAAAACTATTTGGTAATTATACCTGTATTTGATAGTATTTTTGTTAAAAATGTTTAAAAAGAAAATTAAAATGTTCAACCTAAAATGTCATATGGTATGTTCTTAACTGAGTCCTTTCCTCTGATCAAGTGACTAAATAGGTCTATGTATCCCCATTATGAAGAAATTATTCTTTCCTGTATGACTGAGTGCTGTGTTACTTCTTTATTATTCCTAACATTTTATGTGTTAACAGTTTCACACTGCTCAAAAAAAATTGCATCTATTTTTAATAACATGAGATGGAAACCTTGATAATTTAAACTGTAGAGCCTGGGTCAGAGCATTTGGATCTGGCAGTCTCTAGCCCTTGTGCCCTCTCTCTGTAAAACTCTATTTAGGCACATATGTTTGAATTCATAGAACTTCTGTAGAGTAACAACCATCCACATAAGAACAGCACTTCAGGGCAATTCTGTGGAACATGCTTACCTCTGGCGAGGCACCTGCCTAATTTTAACCAAGGAGTGAAAAAAAAGGGAAAACCAGCTTAATGTCTTTGTGTCTAAGTAGATTTCTAAGTGTTAGAGTTCAACCTGGGAATAAACATGAAGAATTGTGTATCCAACGTCAATATGTGTTTGTGTTATTATATTTCCTTTCCAAAAGAGCTGATGTTAGATTTGAAGGCTCATCTGACCAGGCCACAGGTTGGAGCAGTATATCAATACCAATGCTCATGTAAGTCTTGAAATATACCAGGGATTTCAGTCTGCATTAAAACATGCGTTGAAGTTTAATCAGATTTTAATCTATTATGGGTTTAGATTCTGATCTGCAGTACTGAAGATAAAGCGAGATCTTGTCATTTAATTTAGTGAGGACAGGATTGGTCTACAAATGAGTAAACTCATCTCTGTTCTTAAGCAGACAACCTGGGAAGAGCTTGACAAGTGTTTCATTAATCCACCTACTGATATTTTGGTTGAGTTTCTTATACAGTTGGAATACAGTCTGAAGATAACTTAAGATTTCTGAAATGAAAGGGAAAAAAACAATGTAGTTCTCACCTTGAGGCCTCTATTCTTCACTAATTCCTGTAAGATATGTCTTGAGCATATGTTTTCTATCCTTGACTAAAAAGAAGTGAACTGTTAAAATAAAAGTAAAAATATGATGATGAGAGAATAAGGAGATGCATTTTTGTAAAAAATATGACTGGTGGCAGAATTCCTTATCTAGCATAAATGTGGCATAAATATAAGGCAAAAAATTATGTACCTCATGATAAAAAAATCATAATTCTGTTTATGGTCTTTTAAGAATAACCTCCATCTCTATTATACTAACCATTTAAAGAAAGAAAGGTATTTGGTTATGTCCCTGCTGAAGTATGTGTCAGGTAAGCATGTCATATTTAATTTGTGGAGTAATGTAATACATGCTGATATATTATATGTTAGATTATGGCTTCATGAACCAACAAATATCTTCCTGCTTCTTGGCTCATATTTCTGATTATTTTACCTTTGCATTATAGGGTTTGATGGGTATTTCTAGAATTTCTCCGCGAATTAAAAACAAAAGTTTTTTTGTTCTTGGAAGCAATAGGCCAAACCCATGCAATTAAAGATGTTCTGTATACAGTTTTTAAAATGCTTATTAATAAAAATTAGTTGAAGAATAAAGTCTTCAGTGAAATAAAATATTTTAAAGAATCAAAGTGTTGTTTGCCAAAAGTATTTCATAATGTCTGCTAAAGAGGAATGCTTATTCTGTATAATTCAGGTTTTGGTGAAAAATTAATTTATTATCTTTTTTTCTTTCTTAAGGTCCAATTATGTTTCAATAGCCTATTTAAATTAAGACTTAGCCTCACTCTGGTGTTTTCTATTATCTCTAGAACCTATAATTGGAGGCATGACTGTTTATTGTGCTCTAGTCTCTGTTACACCTTTTCTGCTTTCATTGCAGAAATAGGCGTATATCTGCAGATTAGACACTTCTTAAAATGTAACATACAACAGGTGGTAACTGTACATTATTTACAAGTCCTCAGTTTTCCCTGAAACCCAAGACTTACAACTAACAATATTTTCAGCAACCTTTCCATTTATTCTATAGAATATAAACTATTCATGGAAAAGAAAATATAATACGAAAAATAATGCAAAAGTTCCAGTGTTCTTGGAGTAACCCCTGCAGATCTGGAGAAGTAAATGCACTGAGATGCCAGGAAGGGTTTGGTCAGTAACAATGGCTCTACTTCCCTGGCATAACTAAAATATCAAAAGAACTTTAATGATATTGTCATAAGCTCATGCATAAAAACTGAACAAAATCCTCTATGTATTATTGCATGGATCTGGAGGAAGCTAACTACAAGTAGGAATTCTCTCACATTCCTTCTAAATATAGATCATCAATAAAATTAATGGCAAAAAATTTTACAAATATAATGCATATTTTTTAACATGACCAAGAACTGTGAGATGGAAAAGATTAGAGGAAGAAAGAAAAAGAAAGAGAAAGAAAGAAAAAGAGGAGGGAAAAATAGTGGATGTACCCACAGATTAATCTAACATCCATTTCTTATTTATGGACATCACCTTTCTGCAAACCTATTTTCATGATTCAGCAGTCTAGAATATGTGATTTGCAATACTAGATCTATCAGCAGTGAAGTTAAATTTTGGTGAAAGTTAAACTTTATTGTAGAGAGGATAGATGAGAGAAATTGTACAGCCCAGGTCTGAATGATCAGTATTTTCAGCAATTTTCTCTGAAATTAGGTAAGTGATACAGCTTCACGCAGCTGTATAGTGCCAGCACTGGTGCTGGCAAGCATAATGATGGTGAACCAACATTAAAGCCTATGGATGGAGAAAATTAAATCTGAAGTGTCACTGCTGTTGGGAAAATACTGCCAGAGAAAGCAATATTTTAAGATGTGATGCAGACTTTGCATACTCAACAGAGTGTCTTCAAAGTTTTATAGGAAAAATACTAAAATGATGTGCCAAAGAAAAAATATTTTTAAAACTTTTTAAAGTTTAAATTCATTAAGCATTTCAGCAGATGAAAACGCCTGTATTTCTGGACAAAGTTCCACTCTAAAATTTCCTAATAACAATTCTCTCTGTAAGTGTATTCTCAAAGAAACACTGATACTCTTCCAAGAGGTAAAATTCACTATCAGGGAATAACTCATCCACCCACTGCAATTTTTTTTCTTGATTACTTGGAGTGAAATATTTCTAAAACTATAGGTTCATAAATGCTAACTGCTAAGGTACAAAAAGTTGGAATTTTAACTTCTGTCGACAGGGATCTGTTCCTCTTTTCAGTGTGAAGCACTGGGTACACACCGTGAGGAACTGGTACGTAGGCCATGTCAGGGTCTCACACATTTTATCATTCTTACATATTATTGACACAGCATATGAATTCTTCTTCATTTCATCCAAAATCATCCACATAAGATCAGATGGAGTCTATTTTCTGCCACATACATCATAACATAATCAATAAATCTAGTGTTATTGTTATAAGATTGCTTGAATATTTTAAGTAACTTTAATAAACCAAGAAATAGTATTATGGTATTGTCTTTCCACTATTATATTTAGTACTGTGTACTACCCAGAAATTCTAATACACTTTGTCAGATTCCAAGTGAGTCACAGATAATTTGATTTTTCTGTAAAAAAAATTCTGAGTATAAAAAGCAAAGTGAAACCTAAGAGAACATGAGGGGCTTAATGGGAAATTTTAGCATTTTTCCTCTCACTTTCTCTAAAGTTCTACTTGCATTTGTCACTAGAGAAATCTTCCCAGTACACACTCTCTTGGGCTGTCTTACCTATTTAGAATGTCTCCCACAAATGTTTGTACCATGCCCAAGACAATAACTGCAAGGAGACAGCGTAAGAAGACAAACAACCCCTAACTTAGGAAATTTGATTAGAACCATAAATTGCAGAGATATACAATGCTTTCCATGTTCTGACAGATTACAACACTTAAATATATCTTAATATATTGCTTGAGAAAAACCAAGCCAGTGTATGTTTCAATACTCCTATGACAGAAGAAGGTAATAGGCTCCATAGCAAAATTCACTCACACAGGGACACTATTAGTGTACAAGTAAACCACCAAATTCTAAGCCATTATTTTTAACTCTTAAACGCTAATGTATAATAAAAGCAAAGGTTGTTTTTTTCTATTAAGTCCCTAAATATGGTCTTGTGTAACTAGTTTCCTTAGCATTAGACCAGATGTACAATGGCTTTATAAACTCAGAATCAGGCCCATAGGTATTTCCAGATGAATTCCCCCAATATCATAGACTGACCTTCACTGATCTGAGTACTAACAGAAGAAACTTTTTCCTTTAACTGCATCATGAGACTGAAGTACAGTGAAATGTCTGCATAAAAGAAACCAGAATCTCTAGTCTGCTTAATTACCAGCTTGTTCAATTACAAAAAATCAATAAAACCCTTCCAGTTCCAGTTAACTAAAGTTAATAAAATAAATTAATTTTTGAAAAGTTTACAGTGTGAAAGAAGTTTAATCTAGTATTGCAGAATTCTGGGAGCTGTGTCCTAAATACTCCTAGCACAACCCTAAAGGTGAGGTGACCAAGGAGCTGTTTATTTTGATAGCTTATGTAATAATGAATGCCTTATTTGGTTATGATCCTTTATTTAGCCTGCCATTAAAAACTTCAGCTCTGGCTCTTCTATTGCTTCAGTTAAGCATCAGAACACTTGGCACAGACCCAGAGAAGTTATCCCCATTCAGTATGGCCAGGACAAGACTCTTTGCCCTTCTCAGGCTGGCACTGGGACTAATAGGCCCATGGCATCTGTGCATTCCAGCTTAACTAAAGTGAAAAGAAAAATATAACCTCTGATATTGTCTGCATGCAGTTGCAGCGTATGTAAACATTATAATTTATAACAGCAACTCAAAGTGAGGAAATGATGATCATTGCAAAACAGAAGTTCTTTGCAGTTCACAACAGCATACAGAAAATAGTGGATTTGCCATTCAAAGATGAATTTTCAGTTTCAGCTCATAAAGAAACTATTAGTCCCCCAAAATAATGATGAAGGGAAGTAAAATAATTACCATGGCTTGCAGATACTTGCTTTGTAGCTAACACACACCATATAAATCTGGGCATTTCCTCCATTTTCACAAAAGTAAGCCAGCCTAATTCAGGAATAGAGTTCATGTATTTGGGATTGATGTGTTATTTTCTTTCAGGATGTCCCATACTTCCCTTACTGACATTTGTCAGCTGTTGATTAACTACTAAATTTACCTCTGCATTCTTGTAGAGGGAAAGAATGAGGGAAAGTGTATATTCTTGCACTGACTTCTCAACTTTAGGTCGTTAGGTGAATCAGCTACTGGCTGAACAGTTTGAAACATCCAAGGTAAAATATTTGTCAAGAGTTGTTTCTCTAATAATTTCAGGAAGTTTGATATCATTGTATTCCGGGCCTTCTCGAATGCCAGTAAGTTCATTCACCTACTCATATTCACCTTTCTGTTCATTTGGCATTGAAAGGATTTAGCTTTGTATATCAATATCACCATGGCATCTTGGGCTGATAATATATTTCCCAATATTTTGGCTCTCAAATCAGTTTGCAAAATCCCATTACATAAAACTTCAATCCTCTTATTTATGCTTTAAACTGCTTCTTGAAAACTGCCTAACCTTATTAAGAACATCCATCTTTGCTATCAGCTTTTTTTTCAGTTTCATGATCCTGCTCTCACAGTGGAGAGCATGCGGGTGGACACAAGGATGACGACATGGATGCACTAAGTGTTCACTCATCTTAATTTCAAAGTTAAGTCTAAAGAAGCAGCTTTGATTCTGTGAAGTATTTAAGCTGCAGAGACCTTAGGGGGGGTTAAAAGTAGTCCATCTGGTCCTTAAAACACCATAATTAGCTGCTTGAAACTTTGTGCATTAGAGACGTTAAATGATATTTACAAGGTAGATTAAACTCCTTCTCTTTGCTGTACTAAGGGTTTGTTGTTTTGTTTTGGGTTTTTTTAATATATTCACAAATCACAAATAATGAAAAATGAATGAGTGCTTGACTGTGTCTCCTTTTTTTGGATGCTCATTAACCTGATAATAATTTTACATGTTAGGAGGGTGCAAGTGTAACTATCTACTAAAAACACAAGCAAAAATGAAGATTTCTGGAGGGTGATATAGGTACTAGATGGCACAACCAACAGCGGTGCACAGCTGGATCTGCTCACAGTTACCTTTACTAAAACAGAAGGGTGGATGAATGTGTGACAATCAGTGGCTGTCTTGGATGTAGTAGTAGCATTCAAGCTCCAGTTCACAAGAAAAGGACTAGGATCAAATCTACTTTTAGAGGAAATTACAACTTAATTAGGAAAGTGACATAGGATATATCAGGGAGGGCAAAAGAAGTCAGGAAAACTGGTTATTCCAATGATAGAATAGTCCATATTGAGATAATAAGTAGATGTATTAACAGATAAATTTGAGTAATCAAAAATCATGACAGAGTTCCAGGGGAAAAAAAAAAAAAAGAGAATACAGGAAATAGCTGGCGTTGGTCACTGGAAAATTAATAGATGCAATTTATTTCGCTCAGAGAATAATGACTAATGGGCCACTCTGGAAACTGTTAACAGGGTGAGTGATTCAGGGCTATTTCTGGGACCAAGATTGCACAAAATTTTTCTGTCAGGGACCTGCAGGAAGTGACAGACGGCAGGAAAACCCTGGAGCAGCCTAGTCTTCCCTATAGCTGAGCCTGCTCTGGGCAGGTGCCATGCCAGGGCCCCACCAGACTACATTACCCTTCACTTTCATCAAAAATTTGATGTTAAACAGAAGAAAAGCAGGAACACAGAAACTGTCCTAGTTCCAGCCAGGACACGGTTAATTTTGGCAGTAGCCAGGAATGGTCATGACTAGAACATGGAGGTTATTCTATTCAACCTCACGTGATTCCTGGGGGCAGGGAAAAGGGAGTCACTTCTGGGGAGAAAGGTTCCTTATGCTCGACTAAGTGCGGCTGAGAGAGTGCTGGGGTGGCCCAGTTCCAAGCCAGAGGAAGACCTGGGTCATTCTGGTTCCGAGCAGGTCAGGAACCTTCTGTTGTCAGAGGTTTCCACAGTGAGCAGTAGCATTTCTTTTCTTGTACCCTCTGTCACTAGTATTGCTGCTGTTGCTCTTACTGTTCGTTTTATTTTCTCATTGCTGCTTCCAGCAAATTGCTCTTACCTCAGCCCATGATCTTTGCCTTTTGTGTCTCCTGTTCTGCTCTCCATCCCACTGCAGGGAGAGACAGTGTGGAGAGTCTCAGTGGAAGCACTTAATTAGGAAGAACCATTCTTAAACCACAACAAAAACACATTTTCTTTTTTATTTCACCCTGATAATAAAATACACAATGAGCCAGAGGAATTACAAATTCAAATAGGCCTATAGAATCATATTTAACTATTCACTAGAAAGAAAAAGAGAATATCTGCTCTATACTACACATTTTTAATCCATATAAATAAGATGATTATATTTTTTCAAATGTTTTTTTCTTAATTAAATTTAGTATTACCTTTAATACTAAAGATATTTAGTACCTTTTTACATTTTTTTATCTTTTTTACCTTTTTAAAAAATCTTAGATTACTTTTATTTACTTTTATTTACAATTATTTACTTAGAAAAACAAGTGTTCAGAACACAAACATATGAAAATGCATATGCTGCAGAAATATTTTGCTCTGGAATAACAAAAAAAACGTTAACTTTGAATTCTGATGCAAAACTAATTATGATTTTATTTTAATCAAATTTGTTAGGATAATAATAAAATATCTATTAAATGCCAAAAAGAAATTTTACATTTTGTTAACTTTTAATTTTTAAATTTCTGCATATTTACAAACAAAATCTCCCAAAACAGATAAAAAACCTCCAACTTTTAGCCTAAACTACGAAGTTTTTAAACATTCAGACAAAAAATAATGCATACAAACATTTCACAGTTTGAAAACTCACTTTATGTTATACTAAAAAGAAGAAGCCAAAATTTTTATTTCATAGTCTTTTCATAGAAATTCTAAAATTTCATTTGCATTCACAATATATCAGAGTGCAGTAGTTTTTGCACTTGCTGGGAGGGAAAAAACAACATATGTGGATGCTACTTCTGCAAACCATGCAGAAGTACATGGTGACATGTACTTACGTGTTGACAATTTCATAGGAGGATTTGGACTTTTTTTTAATATATTTCTTATTGTTGATAGAAATACTATCTCATTCACTGTCCTTTTACTCAGAAAGAGCAGGTCCTTAAGACCATTGTCGCACCTTTGTTGTTTTTAAACTTCCAAGAGTGCTCTAACCATAGCAGAATTTGGTAACTTTTGAGACTCTGTAGTTTGTTTAGTAAGTTATAAATTAACTTAGGAGCCTAATCTTCAATGGTTATTGTTCAAAGTCTCCACTAGGTAAAAACTTTCCTGGGGTACTTCAAAAAAAGGAAGATCTGATGGTCTTTGAAGCCATATTCAGACAAGACTCTTCACACAAACTACCCACCAGTAAAGGTTCCTGTGTGTCAGCATTCAGTTCTTCTGTGTAGAATGACTTTACAATCTTGATCTCAAATTGGTTTGAGAGAGGGAAGAACTCTCTATTCCTATCTGTCAATTTATACTTAAAAGTAAAGATAAGCTCATTGCTTCCCAAACATCCCCTTTGGCAATGAAAGCTCAGCAGTCCAAATTGCAATCTCACTAAATGTGGCAATCTCCTCCAGCTTATGCTATCACAGCTTCATTGAAACAGATGACTAGTGTTGCTGAACATTTATTCTTAGAGATTTATCCTACTGAAAATCAGCAGGACTGTGCATGTGTGCAGCACACCTAGCCTCTTACCATATACTCCACTGGTGATGCACCAACCCAATGCTATTTCATACCATTTTCTCTCAGGTATTGTTCTATAATACCGCTAGAAGCAGAAAGTGTTATTTGTTTTTGTCATAAAAAACGTGTACTCCTAAGGAAGTGACTTTCTGTTTATAGAGCAGCTGTAGTATTGCTGGGCCCTCTGAAAGCTAGCAGCATATGAATAGAAAAGTCTCAGCAACAGAAAATAAGTTAATCATACACCTTAAACATACTCTAAGAATATAAAAAATTACCAAAATGTTGTCATGTGGACAGTTTTCCTTAAAAGAGTGGCCACACACTGAGTTCTGTGGATCTGTTGACATCCATGGAATTTTCTTTTTGCTACAGAAAATAGCAGATTTCAGATAGCATCATCATGTTGTGCTGATGATGTTATCTGAAATCCTGGAGCACGTACCTATAGTATTATATTACTATACTATATAATGTACCTATACATTATATAGTATACCTATGTTGCTCACTATATTTCAAACACAAGATATTTTCCTAGAGGCTTTTGGTGTTCCTGCCAGCCAAAACAAGTACCACAGACATTCTGATCCCTCATATCTTTTTTTTCTAATCAGAAAAGAACAGTTTTACTCCATTAATGACAAAAATGAAAGCTTTTCTTTGCAGGAGGAACCACAATTTTCTGTTCTGTATGATGAAGGTTTCCCTATCTGTTGGGGACCTACCAACCCCTGCACCTGCCTCTGCTGAGATCTCCCTGTCTCAGAACCATTTGCCACTCATACCAGTCTTCATTCCTTAGTCTGCAAGGCTTTGTTACTCTGTCTTCAAGATATTAGGACTCTGAGCTTATTTCTAATATTGTGCCACATTTTGGGGTTTTGTTTGTCTGTCTGTGTGCTTAGGAGTGTGGCTAGTCACCCTCCCGAGCTTTCAGTAGGCTCATAAACCCCAAAGAGCGTGTAGTTTTTTGGTGGGTAGGAGCAAAGCAGACCAGGTATTTCACTACCACTACTGTCCCTCCCCAAGCCCCAGGAATGTCATTGTTTGTGAAACCAACACGCTCTTCATAAATATTTTCAGCTGTATCTCTGACTAATTATGATGTCAAGCTCCACAGATCATCCAATAGGGATTGAGTAGAGAGGGTAATAGAACATTAGAAATAAAATTAGTATCAATTATTACCCTGATCATCTTTCATCTTCTGTCTCTCTCACCCCAGCTTGGTTGTTTGAGTGTCTGAAGAGGCGTTTCATAAAATTCATCTGCTATTAATATTTCTAACTAAACCTTGTTCTTTCTTTAATCATAAAAAATGAAGAAAAAGGCAAATCAAAACAAACAAATAAAACTGAAATCTCATCTGTTCATTTTCATTATTCCTTATATTGTAGTAAGAATATTTTAGGTTTCATATAAAATGCTTAAATACTATTTATCTATTTTAAATTGTTCTTACACTAGTAGTTTATANCAATTTCCTGTGTTACTTATGGTATTGAATTTACTATATTATTTACAAATAATAGATGAAATATAATACTTTATTTGCCTATGTTTTAGTTGCTTACGTAATTTATTTAAACTTTTAAAGAAATCAAAGAAATTCCGAGATTTTTTTTTTATTTTGTCAATACAAAAGATCTCCAAATCAGCATTATATCTCTATTATATCTCCATTATCAGCAGAGATAATACAGCTTTCTCAGAGATATTTTTTTAGATTGGTGGGTTTTTTATTAGTTGTATGTGGTACTACTTTTAACTTAGAAAGCCTACTGTGATCCATGAAATTTAGGCACTCCTCCTCCATGATCCTGTTTTATATGAAAGAACCAAAGATCATATTCCTTTTCACACAGACTGTGACATGCTAAAAGAGCTAAGGTCCACTCAGAGTGCAGGATCCATGTTTTCTGGATTAGTGACTCTGTCTGAATGTCCTAAAGCTGTATTTTGGGATGATGATATCTGCAAAACAATTCACTACTACTTTGCAATTCACTGCTTTAAAACTTGCAATGCCAAAGAAATGAAATAGGTTAGTGTTTGTGAGTTTGTTTCTAACACATTTCAAGTAAAAGCAAGTAAAACTTTTTCTAGAATTTAATTTCCTCAATACATTTGAAGAGACTTATAAGAAATTCGTGGATTATATCAGTGGATAAATAAGTATTGTGAGGAAAAAGTGACTGAGCATCTAGTACTATTAGTGTGTGTTACGTGCAGCAAATTTTTTTTATATATGGGTACCTAGTTTTGTGCATTAGAAGACCTTTATGAATAAAGATAGGACAATATCATAGTTAACAGTCCCATCTGGGGTTGTTTGGAGTTTTGTATGGTTTTTTAGTCTGCTAAGTCCATATTTGAAATTTAGAACCACACAAATCTGTACACACCAGGGGATTTGAAAATCTGATAATACTTATTTGCTTCTTTCATATAAAATCCTTGCAAGAGAAATCACATTGTGTCAGCAACTGCATATTGATTTCTACATGGAGAGGTTGCACATCTTAGAGTCTTGGTACACTCCTTTCGAGAGCTTCTTTAGATGTGCTTCTTTGACTCTGAGGCTTCCATGGAACACTATTCACATTAAACTGTATTTGAGCTAAACCTTGTGAAACAGGATATAACTGGTCCACCTACAAGGTCTAGTTGCAAACATCTTGGGTTTGCAAGGGATAATCGATCCTTGATCTCAAAATCACTGAGATTAACCAAACAAATACAAGTTTGATGAGTCATTCAAGGTCAAAAGTACACACAGCACAAAGACAGCTCTGACTTTATTCATGAGTTTTGACTAGTGCAAAATCTTCCTTCTCCTATTGTCAATGCTATTCTTCATCCTTGATATTTTAAAATATTAGGTAGATGACAGAAATACATTATTACTAACTTCACACAACTTTTGTGGACTAAAACAAAACCAGATTTTAATTAGAACACTTGATTTAATTGGTGCTATGAATCTCTAGTTGCATTTGGCAATGAATCACAAATTAACATAATCTTTTTTTAGAACTTCACCACAGGTTTTCTGTTGTTATTTTTTAAACCCACAAATTTTGCATTCCTCCCACTACCTGCCCCCACATATGGTCTCTTAAGATTCTAAAATAGTACAAGTCTCCCTGACATGCATTACAACCCATCTGTATTTAAAGTTATGCCTTCTACTAACTGTTGGTTTATATTATTCTGTGATTCTTCCCGCCACCCCCCCCTCTGCTTTTAAATGCATTATCTATTCATATCTGAGTAGAGTGCTGTCTTGTCAGAAAGACAGCTTGATAGGTACCATACCCCTCAAGGAGTCAAACTTAAAAATGTTAACTATCTAGACATTGTCACCGAGTCACTCCTCTGAACACATCCCAAATCTCTGCCTTCAAATTACAGTATTTTCCATTTTATTTTCTAAACTATATGTGCAACAATAAGCACACTAAGCAATTCCTTTCCCCTTAATTGCAGACTACTGTTTATTATTGGTTGGACAAATAAAACACCCTCAGAAATATAATATTAACAAAAGAGATGGAAAACATACACTACAGTTAGACAGAAAACCCTGACAGGAGGTAGAAATTTTTTCCTAATTACATATGCAGCGTCAAAAAAGCACTTCTAGCATTTTGCCACCACAATGTTCATGCAATCACATGTCAGAGCAAGTGCCGGTTTTAATTGTGAATTTACAATTAACATGTAATTTTACTATTCCAACTCATGCTGATATTAGCAATTTTAATTCTGTAAGTTTAAAATATAATACTAGGTTATTGTCAAGGAGATAAAGCGCAACCTCACTCAAATGTAGAGAGATTTATAGTCCCAATTAACATTTGAAATATATAGGGATAACTAAACTTACAAAATGTGAAGTGTCAGTTACTAAAATCTGTGATCTGTTTCCCTCGATCTCATGATGCCATTTCTCTAGCATATTGCCAGAGGCAATATGTCTATGAGTCAATTATATATCAACATTTATTTTTCAATGACTCCCTTAGAGGACTAAGGAATTAACTGTATATCTAGATACATATATAGCCTCATCACCATAGAATCAAAGTGCTTCTGGAGTACTTAAAAATAGAAGAAATCTCAGACATCCTGGTTCTTCTTCTTCTCTCCCATTCTTATCATGTGACAAATTAATTAATTGGGGTGGGGATTTGGTTGTGGGTGGGGTGTTTTCCTGGTTTTCTTTTTCTTTTTTTTGTTTCTTTTTTGTTGTTTGTTTTGTTGTCATTGTTGTTGTCTTTTTTTATTTTTTTATGGCTTCATTTTTTAATTGAAGGGGATGAAGGAAGGGATGAAGGTACAAGTACCTGTGGTAAGGAGAAAGGCTGTATGCATATCTTCCAGTGAAAATACCTTATCAGGGGAAAGCTAAATAAAAATGTGTTTTATATTTAGCCTTGAAAAATGCCAAGCCTGTGGGAATTCTCAGCATCTGTGGGAGTGAGTGCTACAGGCTGGGTCCCAATCCTGTGAAATTTTGGTAGTCTTCTCTTATGAGTCTCTCTAAATTGATCACCAATGGCATGATTCTATTGGAAGACGCCTCTATCAAAGTCCAAAGTGGAAGTGAAATAAACAGTTGCTCTGGGATCTAACAACCAAAGGCATGCTGCAGTTTGAATTTCAGGGTAGAAAGTTAAAGTAGAAAAAATATACTGAGAAATAGGAATATTTTGTAGTCTTAATAGTAATTGCTGCTATAAGGTGTCTTGATTTCTCTTTATGAATCAGCTCAAAATTTTAAGATATATGAGGTTTTATGTTTTGGAATGTATTTTTTATCTGATGACATTGAAATAATGGAGAATGGACATTCAGAAGTAGAGCTTATCTCAAAAATAATGCATTAATATACAGACTGTTGGCTGTCCATAGAGAAAGGAGTAATTTTTCTCCCTAAGATTATGCCAATTTACAATACCATTAGAGCTGTCCAGCAAGCTGAGACGCATTATTAGAGGAAGATGCTAAAAAGAATCAAGTTCTTACAAGAAGGTCATTCTCTCTGCAATATCATCCTCTTTTTTTTTGCCTTGACTCCTGTCAACTTTGTTTAATGTTTTTTTCTCTGGTGCAACAATGCCAGCTACACATTAGGAAAGCCACAGGTAGGTACAAAGGAAACCCACATACAGGTGCTTTGTTGCTTGATATTGCCATGTAGCTAGGCAATAGGAAATTCAGCATTCCTTCTAAAGTAATTGCTGTACAACAAACATTAATTCCATTAATGTTAAGGATTATGCTGAACCAAAATTACAGAAAGTGCAGAACCATGTATTCATAATTACAGTATACCAGAATCATTGAATGTCATAGTATTCTAAATGACATGCTGTCTGATACTTTACTGCAAAAACACTAATGCTTAAATAACAACATGTATTAAATTACAAGTCAGAATGTAAGTACAGTACCTCAGATATTTGAGCTGTTGTGGTGGTTTGACCTTGTCTGGGTGCCAGGTACCCAGCAAAGCCACTTTATCATTCCCATCCTCAGTTAGACACAGGAGAAAAAATATAGTGAAAGGCTCATGGGTTGGGATAAGGACAGGGTGAGCTCAATCACTGATTACTGTCATGGACTAAACAGAACCACCTGGGGGAAATTAATTGAATGTATTGGGAAACAAATCAGAATAGAATAGAATAGAAGTAAAATAATACTTAAAAGCACTTTCCTCCCACCCCTCCCTTCTTTCTGGGCTTAACTTTATTCCTGATTCTCTATGTTCTTCCCCTCAGTGGTGCAGAGAGATGGGGAATGGCATTGTGGTCAGTTCATCACACATTGCTTCTGCCACTCTTTCATCCTCAGGGAGACCCCTACTCCAGAGTGGGGTCTCTCCCACAGGAGACATTCCTCCATCTGCGAAGCAAGTCCTTCCTACAGTCTGCAGTTGCTTATGAACTACTCCAATGTTGGTCCCTTTCACAGAGTGCAGTTCTACAGGAGCAGGATCCTCCAGCGTGAGTCCCCTGGAGCAACCTATTCCTGTAGAACTGCCCAGGGCAAGCCCTGTCAGCAAATCTACTCTAGAATGGGCTCCTTTCTGCACAGGGTCACAGCTCCTGCCAGGAGCCTGTTCCAGCATGTACTTCTCATGGCATCACAGCCTCCTTTGGGCAGATTCACCTGCTTCCCCCTGGACATCCACGGGCTCCCCTCCAGGGGGCCAGTCGAAGTCGTCATTGTCTTTCCTTTGGGCTGCTTTGGCACCTGTAGCAACTCCTCCCCCTCCTTCTGCTCCGACATTGGTGTCTGCAGAACTCTTTCTGCCACATATTCTCACTTGTGTCATCTCTGACCTCAATTATTTTCTTATAACATTTTTTTCTCTCATATAAATTATGTCAGAAATGCTACTACTACTGATTGTCGGAGGTGGGTCCCTGTTGGAGATGGCTAGAGTTGGCTTTGATGAGCATGTGGAAGGTTTCTGGCAACTTTTTACAGAAGCCACCTCTGTCATCCTTTCCCTCTGCTATCAAAACCTTGCCATGCAAACCCAACATAGATGTTATTATCTTCAGCATTTTATTAATAAAAAACACAACACTAGTTCTCTGAGTAACAATAAATTCATATGTGACATGCACTTCTTTGAAAATGAGACTTTTTATTTTCATATTCTGAAATTAATATTGGTGTGACAATTAATGACAATTAATGGCAATGATCATCTTCCACACCTTTTTTAGTGTAGAGCCTTTAAATTCAGAACATGGTATGATAACAGCAAATGGTGGGCATGGCTAGAAAAGAAAAAAAAAAAAAAAAACCATCTTGCTAACGCTTGAAAATAATGCACCAGGAAATAAAACAAAGTCTCTTTATCATAGTCAGCTTACATATTCAAGGTTTCTTCCTTGGTCTGCTGATAAACCAGCTTAAAGTCTA
Source organism: Leptocoma aspasia (assembly GCA_013399835.1). Classification (NCBI taxonomy): domain Eukaryota; kingdom Metazoa; phylum Chordata; class Aves; order Passeriformes; family Nectariniidae; genus Leptocoma; species Leptocoma aspasia. The sequence goes on along the minus strand of VXAX01007845.1, from coordinate 81,431 downwards.
AAAACTGTCCCACAATTTATTACTAAATATCTACAAGCTTCCAAAAAAAAGGCCATTTGTCCTAGAGATAAATGGAAAGGCAGGGTCAATTATATATCAGCATTTTATTTCCACATGAGCTGGAAACCTCCAGCAGTTGCTGCTGAAAGGTGCTGCAGTTTTTTTACATGAAACCAAGCTTCTTGCCATAAATGTTTGTGAATATTTTATGGCCCATTTTTGACTGATGCAAAAAATACATAAAATCTAAAGAGTTACAAATCCATTGTAATCTCTCTCCAAACACGTCTCAAGCCCTGAATCTCAAGACAGCAATTGGGAGAAAGATGTCCCATTTTTCTAAGGAAAAATCAGGTTTGAGACCATCTGAGGAAACTGAACACATATGAATTCATGGGACCTGACAAGATGCAAACCAGAGTTCGGAGTGAATTGTATGATGTAGTTATCAAGCCACTTTCCACAATATTTGAAAAGTCATGCCACTACACATGGTGACTAAAAAAGGGGAAATGTTACTCCCATTTTTAAAAAGGGTAAAAACAAAGATGACAGGGATTACCAACTGGTCACCCACGCCTCTCTGACCAGCAGGATCATGATAAAGATCTTTCTGGAAGACACGTCAAGGCATATGGCTGACGAGGAGATGATTACAAACATCCAACATGATGCCCTTCAAAAAATGGCAAATTATTCCTGACTAGGCTGGTGGCCTCCTGCAATGGAGTGGTTGTCTTGGTGGAATTAATGCCATCTGCTTTGACTTCTGCAAGGCCTTTGACACAGTCCCACACAATATGCTTGTCACTAAATCATTGAGATAAGTGCTCAGTGGACAGACTATTTGATGCATAAGGAATAATTTGGATTGGCCATATGCAAAGAGCTGTAGCCAATGGCTCAATGTCCAAATGAAGATCAGTGACATATGGCATCCCTCAGGGGTCAGTATAGGGCTATTCAATGTCTTTACTGAGGACATGGACAAAGGGATTGAGAGCACTCAGCAATTTTTCAGATGACAGCAAGCTGAGCAGTGCAGCTGATAGACATGAGGGAAGGGATGACATACAGAAGATCTTGACAGTCTTGAGGAGTGGTCCCATAAAACTTCATCCAGTGCAATGAGACAAAGGTCTGGAACACCTCTCCTATGAAGAAAACAGGAGAGATTTCAGGTTGCCTCACCTGAGGAAAAGAAGGTTTCAAGGAATCCTGATTATGGCGTTTCAATATAATAAAAGAAGCTTTTAAGAAAGACAGAGGAAAACTTTTTAAGATGGCCTGTAATGACACAAGGGGGAATGGTTTTAAACTGAAAGAGACTAGATTTTTATTGGTTATAGGGAAGAATTTTTTTAGAGCTTTGTTAGACACTGGGACAGGTTGCCCAGAGAAACTGTGGATAAAACTCACTTTTAACTTCATTATGTTTTATAAAATGAAATCTTCACTTTAGCAATATTTCAGGGACAATTATCTATATAATAATGGCAGGGTTAGATTTTACTTATTTATTTGCATTTTTTGGCCAAGATTTTCTGTGCTGATCCTCTTTAGGGGTAGATGTGGGCAGATATACTGGAGCATTGTACAGGAAAACTGTATAACATCTACATTAGAATAAAAGCCAACAATGTAAGCTAAAAGTCAAACATTTCCTAACAAAAGCTGTATTGAAATATTGGCTGAAATTCAGGACTATTAAGCCTTCACCACTAGTGTATAAAGTTTTGTATGACACACTGCCATTTCTGAGGCATCTGAGAAGAGATAGTTAAGTCTGTCAATGTTTTAAATTTTGTAACTAATACTTCATATGGCTTTAATGTAAAACTGGGCCACTTCATTATAGATGCTTTTGTTTGCACATAACTGCAGGTCCCCTTGTTTCACATGGTTTATAAAATAATCAGCATCCATCTTGTTTTCTCCAACCTCTAGATCTCCGTAGGACATGTTGTCTAATACAAGCCATGTTTTGCAGAATACCCTGATAAATCTTATTTAATATGAAATACATTGTGTGTGTATTTTCCTGATCTTGCAGCTATTTTCCCCTGTATAGTAATGGCTATATATTGATGCTATGGAGTATGGCCATTTATTAAGGAGCATTTGTGTTGGCTGATCTCACTCCCTATGTATATTACCTAGCCAGTACAATATAGCATTCACAGTACAAGTATCTAACTGTCAACTATTGTTCATGGAGGACATCTTTTTTTGGGCATGTTAAAGATAAATTGCCTAATCAAAGGACAGCCTGCCAAAGAGACACCTTAAACAGCCAGATTTATCACTGTAAGATGATTTAGATGGAAAATAACAAGAGAGACACAGCATCAGGAAAATTTTACATTCCAAATAGGCAACCCTACTTCTGTCCCTAGTGAGCTTCAGCGTAATAGGTTGTCAAATAGGAGTGTATGAAGTCATTGCTTTTGCATATATTTCTACTAGATTCTTGGTTTTTTAGTATAAGGATACAGAATATCTTGGTGACATCAAAGTTTTAAGTGTAACAAAGTTGACCTCATGGTCCTATAGTAAGATACGTCCTCAATCATTAGAGCATTTTTGAATGCCGTTGTCATCTTTATTAAGCAGATAGGTGTATTTTATTTTGTATATTGTTCTGCTGCAGTAAATTTCTGATGATTGATTGGAGAAAACAACCATGGAAAACTTGAGCCACTAAAACTACTGACTGACAAAGAACAGAGCCTCCTTGACCATTGTTCCCACATGTCACCTCCCTGTTTTTTAAATAGCTGTACACTTGAATATTATCTTCATCAGTCAAGTGCCATCTTTTTTGGAAAAGGATACCTTGCCAGATATGGTAATTGTGATTTTGGAAGTCCTTAAAAAATATGGTACTAATAGATGACACTACATTTTCTGATAATATTCTATGCTATTGCAAGTTCAGAATTCCTCTGTCACAGTGTTCAAAAACAATTTTTAAAAATAGCTTTAGTACTCAGTACATCAAAGTTTGATAGACATGGGGGAAGAGATGACATGCAGAGGAACCTTGACAGTCTTGAGGAGTGGTCCCATAAAACCTCATCAAGTGTAACAAGGCCAAGTGCAAGGTCCTGCAGATGAGTCAGAGCGATCCCCAGCATGAATACAGGCTGGGGATTGAAGGGATTGAGACCTGAGAAGGACTTGAGTACACTGATGAATGAAAAAACTGTACAACTTCATGATTCAAGATCAGGTTTTATGGGGCTTTGAGCAAGCTGATAGGGTGAATGATGTCCATGTCTATAGCAAGAGGCAGATGACTAGACAATCTATCTTCTAAGATGTCTTTTAATCCAACTGTTTCTATGATTCTACAATTCCATGAGCCTGTGATTATACTTACGAGTACACAACAAGGTGTGTATAGCTGCACAATGTCTTTTGAATACCCATGAGTTATGAAAATAGTGGAATTGCTTTATCCCTGTTAGAAGATCACAGGACAAGTGCAAACCTATCATTTGACTAGAAGTGGGGAAACAACATAGTTCTTCCACTATTCAGAAATAACTCTGTTTTTTGTAATAGTTCCCAAAGAGTTCTGAAAGACCAGAAAAACTGCAGTCTTCTTTAATAATGGAAAAGGTAGTTAAACCTTAATAAAAGTATTGCCCACAAGAGAATTCCCAGTTTCTTTTGTCCCCTAATCCACAGAGTTCCAAACCAATGTAACAGAATATACCAAAACTAGTGCCATCAATACGTGCTTTTTCTCCAGGAAAAAAAATTTCAGTTCAAACAAAATAATCATAGGGTTAGTGCGCTGGAAGTGATGATGGTGAAAGAATCTGTATGCAGTCCTGGAAAAATTTAATACTGACTTGCAAAAATCATATTCTTCTAAAATTTCCAGGATATTAAATGCAATAGAAGCTATATTTTTTTCTTTTTTTTTTTGGTTTTCCAGCAGAGATTCTTTGGAAGATTAGTTTTTGAGGATTCATTTTACATTCTTTAATAATCAGCCTATGATATACGTACATAAAAGAATAAAACATTAATTAATTTTGCAATACAGGCAGGCCAATCTATGTCTTCGTAGATTCTTGTTTTCTCATAGTCTGGGATACAAATTTTCTGATGATGTTTTTCAGTTTTAATTTAGGAAATGTCCTGAAGTTTTCAGGTACAATTTTTCCCGATCAACATTTCCAAAAACACTAGGGAACTCAGGGCTTCCAGAAAGAAGCACCAATCAGTATTTTGCAGAAATTCATGCATGTCTTTACTGCACGCAAAACTATTTTAGCCAGGCCATAGCTGTTCCTATTTCTTTATCTTCACTCTGTATTTTATCTTCCATTCATGAAGATAAATGGATACAGGAACATAAAACCAAGTGTTTATTTGGTTTCCTTTTCATGGAAGGGATTCATTTAAAAAAAGCAGTAACAGATAAAATGATGTGTTCTGTAGTTCAAGAGGAGGTGAAGGTAACCACTTATGTGTGCTTTGATCAAGTCTGTGTCCTCTTCTATTACAACCAAAGGCTATTTAAAATGTCTTTCCAGCTATGTTTCTGAGGGCAGCCTGAACATCACACAGCACTTCTGCTAAGATTTAAGAAGAAAAAAAAATTGCAACAAGAGATAATTCCATTTCCAGTTAAAGGAGAGTAAGCCTTTTGAAGATTTTGTCACCAGAATAATAAAAACCAAGAATGAGAAAAGAAAAAAAAACCATGACTTTGGAACTTTGGATTTAGAACAGGACAGAGGTAGAGTCACAGTCATGAAGGCGTTCAAGAAATGAATATACATGACACTTAATGCCAGGGTCTAAGTGACACAATGGTGATTGGTCAAAGGTCTAACTCAATGATCTCACAGGCTTTTTCTAACCTAAAAAAATATTATGATTCTGTGGCTCTATGATTCTCTGATTCTACGACAGTAAAACAGGACAAGATTCTCTGTGAAACTTATGAAAGACTGCAGTCTAGTGACCTCTTCCTGCTAGAATGAAAGAATTCCAATTTCTGGACTGATTGAGCAAAATCACAGTGGCTAAATGCTAATTTCATGTAAGCATAAGTAAGTTAATGAGAATCTGAGCCTGAAAGCTGCTGTATACTCAGGAATCCTCTTTCACTAATACTTTTGTTGCTAGTGTCTCTCCTACAAAGATAAGGAACACGTATCTTATGTCTTTTTATGCTTATTTTCTAAGGGAACAAAATAAATTTCCAACCTTAATGATTCTGTGATGAAGATTCTTGAGATTTTGTGTTATTCTCCTTTAGAAGAATTTATCAATATAAGAAATTAATGCGGTTTTTAGGAGTGAGAATAAGGTTTACATTACATTATTGAAAAAAAGTTCAAAATTAAAGTGGTCTACCAATGCCAAGAAACCATAAAAACAGCTCGGGCTAAGATTTTTTTTTTAAATTATAGCTTTCTTAGAAAATATTTTAGTGTTTTAAATCTTCTAAACTCAATTTTCTTCTAAAACCTCTGACCTTTTCCAACTATAAATTCAATATAACTGCAGGTTCAAAGTATTTTCTTCCCTTTTCAGCTTCTTTTTTCTGCTTTCTGGCTCATAATTTGCATATCTTCAAGCTTCATATACATCAGAAAAATTGAAAATAGCAAAAGGAAAAAATTGAACACAAGTCAATATGCTCTATTTTCTATTGTAAGTAATAAAAACAGAATAGCAGATATGAAATTAAATGTGAAATAAAAAAATATTGTATAATGCTTACAATAATATAATGAATATTATATATAATATTTATTTTATAAAGCAGTATCACATCTATGAAAAATGATGATAACAGAAGTTTTCTTTTCTAGAAATAGAAAATTATTCTGAGTTGCAAACACTGCTTCCCAAGGTTTATGAAAATCCTCACTACAGGTTTTTGAAAACTCCAGATCAGAACATGACCATGAACAAAGGCTGCCAAGCTCATTTTCAGACAGTTGCCTACAGCTAATCCATATTCTTTGCAACATTCCTCCTTTTTTTTTTTTTCTTTCCTTCCTTTTTTTCTTCTTTTCCCTTTTTCATTTTCTATAACTTAGAATAAGGCTGGTAGCATAGCTCCTGGCATACAGTTTTGGTGGGGGGGTGTTTTTTAGTTTGCCTTTCTCTGTTACAGAGGCATTACAATAGACTGCTCACCCCACTGCAAGGTATCTTTTATTTCAGAAGGCCGATATGGTTTTGTGAATCCACAAACAAGAATTATCTTACACAACACAGAAGTGACTTTGACCTTGAGCTCTATATCACTGTTCTCAGCAGAAACATATCATGTTTTACTAAGAAAAAACAAGCAGCTTTTTAACTTACAGACATTTTTTTGCTCACATTAACTGATCCTTCACATATACAAAATGCAAGCAAAAGAAATAAGCAAAACCCCAACTAGGATACTTTGTGTTTGATTTTGGGCAAAAAAAAAATTTGCTAAAAAAATTTAGCAAATTTTTAATCCTTACTGTTAATAAACACCTTAGATAGATATTAGATTACACGAACTAAGTCAATAGTTTATCATCACTAATTAACTTTTAAAGTAAAAAAAGGGATACCAGTTTTTAACGTTATTTATCAGCACCATTTTACTTTACTCTCCAACTCTGTTTTCTGAAGATACTTTTGGTATAGTGACTGCTAATACATGTTCATGACTATTAGAGCTTGAGGAGACAAGATGCTTTCCCATCAGATGGGGATGGACAGAAGGAGCACAGAAATCTATGGCGATTGCTTCCTTGTTGCTAACTTCTACTCCTCCTGGAGGGAAATGTCTTGGAGAAACGATACTGAGAAGTAAGGGGATGGCCCAGACGGAGAGAATGCTAACAGCAATTTCATTTCCACTCTGCTCTTCTATCACTGCCACACAGCTTCTTACCCACCCAGGGTTTGTTAAGAAAAGTAGTTAAAATTGTCTATATCGCCAACTGCACCTTCACTGGTGAGTATGCCTTGAATGCAGACCCTTCTCCAAAATTGTGTTCCCAAATAAAGAGCACAAAGAGACAAACTGACAGGTTTTCAAGGAGCTCAGATTACATTGCTTTTTAACTCCACTGGCTGGCATTCAGAGACCCTGACATAACACACATAGATAAGACTAAAAGGATAATCTTCTCTGTTTCTATTTTATGTTACTCAGTTTTCTACTTGTTGATAACGCTCTGCCTTTATAAAAAATACAGCTTTTAGAAGAATAGTGCTGGAAGGGAACACTAATTTTTTAATATTACACAGACACTGAAGAAACACGCAATGCTGTTTAAAAGAACACTTACTCCTTACTCACTTAGCCCTTAAATTTAAAGAATTTGGTTTAATACTGTAATTTTGGATGGTAGGAAAAAAACAAGTAATTTCATGCTATTTCACTGTAACATAAAATTGGCAGACATGTTATGTGACTTCTCGGGAATTATATTTCCTGTAACCATTTGAAAACCACACAAATATCTTACTGCATGTGTTAATAAGAATGGTATCTACATACTTTGAAACTTTGCTACTCATTTGTTATTTTCATATCATAATCAAACATACCTTCATGCAGAATCTAACACTGATAATTTTAATCTACACTTCTAATAACGTTCTTTATGCAAATTTATTTGCTAAAAAATCTAAATAAAATTAAAAAATAAAAATTATGACCTATTATGTTGTTTGTTTTTCCAACCTCGTGGTCTCAGGCCTCTAATTACCTGGAAATTCCTTCTTCTTTTTCTACCACCCAGGAAACAGCTTTTTGGAGCTGTTGTTCAGGGTTGTCTTACAAATGCATCCAAAATGTAACATGATAAAAGCTATTATTGTACTCTTTTCCACCTAAGTAAAGGATTTTTTTTCACATTAGAATTCAAAGCATAACTACATTTCAACAGCCCTATTCCTTCAGCAGCATTATATGTTATATAAAGGTCCTTCTTCATCAAATATATGGACACATATATAAGTATTAATACATATGTATGAGCAAAAAGAATTTGCAATGCTATAGAAAAGTTTTGAAAACAGTCTACTTAATACATCTGCTTTTCTTTATTTAAATGCTCTTCAACATAACCAAGTAATTTTATTCTAATCAACAACTGCTTGTACTGAAAATACAGCTCAAGATTATTGGAGGAATTGCCTTCCTTCAATCCCAAATTGATTTTGGAAAGCAACTGAGGAAGAATTGTACTTCGGACTGGTGCTTAAATGTCAGCTACTTAACTGAGCTGGTCATCAAATCTGTACCAGAGATGCAGGTAATCCTATATCCATTTAAAAAGTCTAATTTCTCTACTCTTGTTTTTTTCCTAGCCATGCTTATTAAATTTAGGGTATTCACAGTATGGAAATACTGTGTTGCAAAGTTTAATTTTGTTAAACTCATGGAAATATTAACTTGCAGAAAGGAACTTAGATTGTTCATTGCAATTGAAATTCAAGGGCTGTCTCTTAAGGCAGGATAACAAAAACAAGGACAAAAAATTAGATAGAAGACAGAAGGAAACAAAGATACGGTACACAATTGCAGAAGAAAACAGAGGTATAGCACATCATTCCAAAATCTGACGACACACAAATTGACAAGTTTGTAAAGGAGAATTTATATAGATAGCGTTTTTAAAGAAATGAAAAAAATTATGTTCTGTCGCAGTGCGTGTTTATTTTTATTAAATTTGTTGTTAATGGTTTGTCCCTGTTGTACCCCTATGTTTCTCCCCAGCTGGTTTGCCCTTTAAGATTGTATCCTCCCCTTGGTTGTCCTTATATGGTGATTCCCCTCCCTTTGTTCTAGTCCGTTCTCTGACAATCATTGTAACCCTGCCCTCCTCCCCTGCCCATCATTGAAACCCTGGCTCTCCTTCTAGAACCTTCCCTGTCACTCCCAGTTTGGGCCAATCACTGACGGTTACACCCCTTTGGAAATCTCCTAAAGTAGGACACCCCATAGGTCCATGTGACCTTTCCTCTCCTCCCACCTGTCCCCAGTGGTCCCAAGCCAATTGTGCAATCCCCTTGCGACTCCTGATTGGTTATTGGTTTGTACCCACCCCTTGATTTATTATGGTATTTAACACTGAGCATGTTACCTCGTTCCTGTTCCTTCCCTGCTTCAATAAACCTTTCCCTGCTGGAACTTCAACATGAAGAGTCTCCTCCTCATCCTTTGTTTGGTCCCTTGACACAGAGATTACCCTCCACCGTAGAGGAGTGGCTCTTCAGGTTCTGCAGTGGGCACAACCCCAGCCCCTGTAGTTCCCCACACTCAGCGCAGCTCACAAGTGTGCTAGAGCTAGCCCGGGCTCCAGTGGGCTGTGTCAATGTTGTCCTCAATGGCATGGCATAAGAAGTCTAGCAGGGCCTCTTGAGTAAATAAGAGAAGCATATAACCAAGCTTTACTTTCCTAAAGCTGGACTTGCTAATTTTTTAATGCTCCACTTGAGCTGGTCCTTTAAACACAACCTGCCATAACATGATGATTTGAACTGTGTACAGCAGTTAATAACAGGAAGGAAAGAGGTTTGAAGGGATATACAATGAGCTACTGAGCTCCATTAAATTTATTCAAGGTATATGTGGGAGATAGAATTCTCTAAAGGATAGGGTTTCCTGGTGATGTAATCAAAAGAACGGAAAGGTCAGATTTATTGGTTCAGATACCTACTTTCACAAAACACAGATATAAGCTCTTTACTACTGTATATCATCAGTAATTCTGATGTGTATTAGCTTTCAGTACATATTAAGTAGTCCCTGTCCTACTCTGTATATGAAACAAACCCTGAAAGTCGAAGTATAGAGCTTGAATCTTCATGGACTGGTAAAGTTTACTGCGCTTTCTCATGCTGAGTTTCAGATTGCACCCACATTTAACAGCTGCATAGTTGATGCAGCTCACCAGACCGGGGCTGGCTCCGCCGCAGACACGCTGACACAGGCAAGCCATGCCAGTGTGGGGAACTGCAGGGGCTTGGGTTGGTACCCACTGCAGAACCTTTAGGGCAGAAGCCCTACAGTGAGGTTGCCTTCCACGACAGGGATTGGGCAAAGAATGAGGAGGAGTCTCTTCTGAGGTTGAGGTTCTGGTTTATTGGAGATGAGAGCGGGAGGAGGAACACCAAAGGGAACAAACTGAGAAGAGCCCCAAGCACCTCTGTGCTCGCAATTTTATACAAGAAGTAATGAGGGGGTGGATACATAACAACAAGAAATGACTCAATAGGGAGGAGTAACTGGGATTACATAACAGGTGTAGGGCAAATAGGAACCGGTGGGTGGAATGGGGAGGCCACATAGGCCTATAGGGCATTGAATGAGGGGTGATTGACGTTGGGGAGGATAGACAGGGGATTGGTCTAAGTTAGGATTGGCACAGAACATTCCAGAAAGGGAAGCAGGGTTTACATGAGTGGCAAGGGTAGAGGGCAGGATTACATTGAATGGCAGGGAGAGAGAGGAGGATAGACGCCTCATAGGGAAAGCATAGGGGCGGATACAATCCTGGAGTAAACCAACTGGGGAAGGAACACAGGGGTGAACAGGGGCAAACCACTTAACAATGGAAATGAATTAACCATAAAATAAACTAGCACTGCAACATGTAGTGAAGAACGTATATAACAGATTACACTTCTCATTCATTGACTCCATCAGAAACCACATTCCCTCCTCAGATCACCAGATCAGGACCACATTTCTCTTGAAGAAACTTCACCCTCAACTAGTTGATACCCAGAATGACCTCATTCTGGGGATTTAAGTAACAGTGAAAAGAATGGTATTGATTTTTGGGAGACAGGTTTTGGTGCTCCAGATTATGATAACCCATTTCGTTAAAAGAAATCACTCATCAGGCACTGCTATAATCCTATAATTTATAGGATTATGTGGTGGTGCAGAATTTGGTTGTTGTTATGTTCTGTTTCACATGTTCTGTAATTTGTTTTTAAAAGGTTCGGTTCTGTTATTCCCCATAACGTTTTCGTTCAACCCTACAATTGTGTCCTCCCCATTCCCTGCCCATCACCCCTTGTACCTGCCCCTTCTTCTGGAATCCTCGATGTCAGTTATTTTAGCCCTACCCTCCTCTCCTGTCATTCAGTGTAAACCCATCCTCTCCTTCCAGAAGTTTCTATAACAGTCATGTAATCCCTGAAACCCCATTTATTACTGTCCAGTAATCTCCTCCCCACGTGCCCCTCATTGGTTTAAAGACTACATATCTCCGCCCTGTGTTCCTCCCACAAACTCTTCTCATTGGTTATTGGATTGTACCCACCCCTAATACCTCCCCACTTTATAAGCTTATGCACCCCATTGTAGGGGGCTCTTCTGTGCCAGGACTCTTTGGTGTAATAAAGTTGCTTTGGAGACTCCCACAGGGGACTCCTCCCTCTCCCTTTGTCCTGGCTCTGGACAAGTCAGACTGATACTATTGCCAGTGGTTGTGAGTCACTGAAGGCATGTGCAGCTGTTGGCCAGAAAGANCAACTGGGGAAGGAACACAGGGGTGAACAGGGGCAAACCACTTAACAATGGAAATGAATTAACCATAAAATAAACTAGCACTGCAACATGTAGTGAAGAACGTATATAACAGATTACACTTCTCATTCATTGACTCCATCAGAAACCACATTCCCTCCTCAGATCACCAGATCAGGACCACATTTCTCTTGAAGAAACTTCACCCTCAACTAGTTGATACCCAGAATGACCTCATTCTGGGGATTTAAGTAACAGTGAAAAGAATGGTATTGATTTTTGGGAGACAGGTTTTGGTGCTCCAGATTATGATAACCCATTTCGTTAAAAGAAATCACTCATCAGGCACTGCTATAATCCTATAATTTATAGGATTATGTGGTGGTGCAGAATTTGGTTGTTGTTATGTTCTGTTTCACATGTTCTGTAATTTGTTTTTAAAAGGTTCGGTTCTGTTATTCCCCATAACGTTTTCGTTCAACCCTACAATTGTGTCCTCCCCATTCCCTGCCCATCACCCCTTGTACCTGCCCCTTCTTCTGGAATCCTCGATGTCAGTTATTTTAGCCCTACCCTCCTCTCCTGTCATTCAGTGTAAACCCATCCTCTCCTTCCAGAAGTTTCTATAACAGTCATGTAATCCCTGAAACCCCATTTATTACTGTCCAGTAATCTCCTCCCCACGTGCCCCTCATTGGTTTAAAGACTACATATCTCCGCCCTGTGTTCCTCCCACAAACTCTTCTCATTGGTTATTGGATTGTACCCACCCCTAATACCTCCCCACTTTATAAGCTTATGCACCCCATTGTAGGGGGCTCTTCTGTGCCAGGACTCTTTGGTGTAATAAAGTTGCTTTGGAGACTCCCACAGGGGACTCCTCCCTCTCCCTTTGTCCTGGCTCTGGACAAGTCAGACTGATACTATTGCCAGTGGTTGTGAGTCACTGAAGGCATGTGCAGCTGTTGGCCAGAAAGAGAGCAGCCACTCTCGGCCTGCCCAGAGGGAACTGTGGGATCCCAGGTGGATGCTGAAGTGGGGATGCCCTGGAAAACTGTCAGTTAACTCAATCTAAGTTATGCCACCCCTAAAATCCTCCCCTTTCTCCTCCCAAGTTCTCCTTGTTTGAGAAAGTTCTCTTGCTCCACAAACCCCATTGGACCCCAGTGATGGCATTCCAATGTATTATTCCCCCATAGGTTGTGTTAATATTGGTTCCTCCCTGTTCCTCCCCTTTGCCTTCTCCCTATTGGTTCCCCCTGTCATATAAGAACACACCCTCACACCCTCAGACTTCTGTCACTGCCTCACTTCAGATTAAACCTCCTGGAGAAGCATACAGTTGTCCTCCTCGTGTTTGTGGGTTCCGTGTCATTGCAGTGTGTTGCAGCTTGTGAGCTATCCCTATACCAAGACACTCTCGGGAAGGTGGTGGCCATCCCTGCACTGCCACCGGAATATCTGCTAGCTGGTAGCCCTTGGTAGCCCCCAGGATGATAATGGGCTGCGTCAGGACTATATCTGTCACTGATAGGTTATGCTTAACAATTGTGAATTCCTTAGGGCCTGGAATAGGAAGATTACACAAAGGATACAAAAGTATGTACACAGGCCTCACCAAGGTAAAACTAAAAATGTAAAATTGATGGAACGGGATAGTCAAAAAAAAAAACAAAACCTCCCTCTCCTCCAAAACAACACTTCTCCCAACCCCAAAATATTTTAAATTTGATAGTTAGTTAGCATGCAAATAAATGCCTGCAAAAATTTTTCATCTAAAGTCTGATCAAAGTTAAAACGTGAAATTTTCACAGGACATGCTAAAACAGGAAAGGTAAGCAAACTGTACAAAAAAAACCAAAATAGGCAAAGTATGTAAAGAATGAAGATGGGAGAAGTGGCATTTGGTATACTGAAACCTTAAAGCTTGCCATGAGGACAGTAGTTTTTAAGTATGGAGGTGATTAAAACTCTTCATGGATCTGGAAAAAAAGAAATGGTTTATGAAAAGAGATGGTATGTTATAAGGTATTACATTTGAGAATTAAATTACTACATAAATCTCCATCCTATGATTTAGAGAATGAATTTTCCCATACAGAACTTTCTTTTTAATTCAGAATAGAATGCTTTTAAAGAAATTGTCAGCTTCTTCTGATAGAATACCTGTTATATTGAATAAGTATTTCACATTGTTCTTTTCCTTTTGTTAAAACCCTGCTTTTTTAGATAGTTTCTTTTTCTAGAAACTGTCATTTTTTTACATACTTGGCCTATACATTTATATACAGACATAATTATGCATTGAAATGACAATTTTTCTTTGATTTTTTAAACTTTATGCAATCAGTTATTTAATTAAGTGCTAATGAAGACTTCTCATTTTTTTACCTTTCTTCTACAATACATACACACACATATGTATTTTGCCAATATTTGACTACTAAGTACTTTTCTAGTCATTTAGCTGGTAAAGAATACATTATTGTTGTTGACTAGACTTACTTAATTTATTCTAATATTATTCCTTATTCAAAAATATTCTAAAACATAAATAAGCAGAAAATTGGCTTGCCTGACATGATTTATAGTGCATAATATTGCTGACCAATAATGGCCAATATTTTAAAAACCATCATAATTTTCTCTAGATTAGAAAGAATATTGCAAATCCATGGTGTGTCACACCAGATATTATAGAGTAGTTTAATGGCTTATAATCCAATCAGTTAATACCTTGATCCTCAGTCATTAGGACTAACAAAATCATTAGTAAAGCAAGTAAAAATCTGCGTTCATACATTTTCTACCAAAAGCATCAGGTAGAAATGAAACATCATTTTTTGTGGTACAATTTCTTCAATTATTCAATTAGCAACATGAATTCGAAAAATATCTGTGGATAACTTATAGGTGAATGTCTCCCATTTCAGGCTGGAGGCCTATTGTTGAGGTACTTTGTTAAGACAGTTTGCCTGCTGCACCCTCTGCAATGTTCCCAGAAGCAGATGGGAGTAGATGGAAGTGTGACTCAAACTGTTCCAGTGGCAGCAACATCAGCTAGAGTTTGCTTAGATTCCTGCAAGAACTTAGAGTGCTGAATCATGAGAAGTGCTCTAGCAATGTTCTTTACACAAGACTTGGTATCTGCTTCTGTAGCTTACCGTAGTCTTCACATGGAAAACAAGAATAAAGCATGTCATTCTGTGACATGGCTCACTGGACCCGGGCTAGCTCAGCCACACACCTACACACACCGGCAAGCCATGCCAGGTGTGGGGAACAACAGGGGCTGGGGTTGACACGCACTGCTGAACCTTTAGGGCCACTTCCCTACAGTGAGGCTGACATCTGCGACTAGGACCAGGTGAAGGACGAGAGGGAGACTCTTCCCTGGTTGAGGTTCGGGCAGGTTTGGGTTTATTAGGAAAGATGGACAGGGAGGAATGACAGCAACTGGAGAGTGGGGGAGGGACGGTGAAGGGAAGAAGCGGAAAAGAGCCCTGAGCACCTCTATGCTTGGGATTTTATACAGCAACTAATTAAGGGGTGTGTACAACTCATTGTCCAATAACAACTTAACAGGGAGGAGCAAACAGGATTACATAACAGGCTTGGGGCCAATGGGGCTAGGTGGGATGAAAAGGGGGGGCCACACAGGCCAAGGGGCATCGAAGGTTGGAAGACTGGAAGGTGGGAGGACGCATTGGGGACTGGCTCAAGCCAAGACTGACAGGGAACAATCTGGAAAGGGAGGCAGAGTCTACATGACTGACAAGGCCTGAGGGCAGGTTTACAGTGGAAGGAGCTGGAAGGATAGGAGGGATAAAGGGAAGGCAAGAGGGTTGTGGTGGTGCAAAATTTGTTGTTAGATTATACTCAGCATGTTTTGTGATATGTTTGCAAATGGTTTAATCCTGTTACCCCCATGTCTTTGGTTTAACCCAACAGTTATATCCTCCCCTCTCCCTGCCTATCACCCTATGTACCTGCCCCTTCTTCCTTCACTGTGGTTTACTGTAGCCCTACCCTCCTCCCCTGTCATTTACTGTAAACCCAACCTCTCCTTCTAGAACACTCGACTATGTAAACCCTGAGTCCCCATTAGTTATTGTAAAGTACTCTCCCCCCCCACCTACCCCTCATTGGTTAAAGGATTGTATGTTCCCACTCTGTGCTCTGCCCATTAATCCCAGTGATTGGTTGTTGCTTTACACCCGCCCCTGAGTCCTACCCCTATATAAGTTGTTGCACTACACTGTTCTTCTGGGCTGGACCCCCTTGAGGCATTAAAGTGTCTTGGAGAATCCCATGAAGGACCCTCCCTCTTCCTTTACCTCAATTCTAGGTGTCCTTAGCTGTTACTAGTTACTGAGGGCAACTAGTAGCTGCACTACTACCCAGACTGGCTGCAAGCTGGAGAGGGAACAACCACTCTTGGCCTGGCTCAGGAGGAGGAAGAGCTAGCTGGTGGGCTTCTCTAGCCCGAGATGGAACCCAAGCCCACATCAAAAGGTGGATACAACTTTGGGCTAAACCATTCAGGGAAGAACAAAGGGGGAACATGGGAACAAACCATTTAACAATTGAAATAAATTCACAACTAAATAATTCAGCACCACAACAATTCTACTCCTCTTAGCTTTTTCTTTGCTCACTCATTGCAGAAAAGTATTTGATTAAGGGCATTTTGATTAACTGTTAGGAGGTTTCTCTGCTATGAGGTATGTTGCGGTGTGCTTTTGTTATACCATTATGTTATGCTTTCCCATTTATCGTGTTATAATTTCTCCATTTTGTGTACCTTCTTGTTCCCTCAGTTTCCCGCCCTTTCCCTGCTCTGTTAAATGTCAATCTTCTAAACCCCGTCCCTGTAGGTGTTCCTAGCCTATATATGGAGTTGTTTTTCTTCTTTGAGTCCCTGTCCATCAAGATAGTGACTCAGCACTCTCCCCTCACATCCCCTGTCAGTCTACCCTTGCCCAGCCCTTCCTTCCAGACTGTTCCCTGCCAATTTCCTTGTTCCATTGCCCTGAATGGCTGTAGTGGCCCAGCCACTCCCCCAATGTATTCCTGTTGGTTGTCCAATCCCCTGACTCCTCCCATGTATCCTCCCTTGGTTGTTCCTGATTGGTTGTCTAGTTTTGTATATAAATTGATGCCTCTTGTTAATCGCTGCTACTTGGTCGGCACTTCCCCACCCTGTCACCTCCCCGTTCTACCTCTCCAATAAATCCTTCCCTGTTTCACCCACCGGCCTTGTGGACTTTCCTTCTCTCCCCCTGGACTGGCTTGTACTCCGACGCTCTTCCCCTGGCAGCAGAAGTGGCCGGCAGATTCCCTTCGGGACCCTGGCCACACCTTCACCTAAGCCGCTATCGTAGTGAGCTAGGGAAGGCCACGCCTAACGCGCCAGCCACCCCGCCCGCCGGAGGATCCAGCTAGCCGGATGTGTGGATACGGGCGGGGGCCGCGTTAGTTGGCGCCCACCATGGGGGCGTTTTATCGACCCCACGAAGAGCTCGGAGTTCGAGGAGGAACTACGTCGAGCGGTGGCACGCCAACACCCTGGTGTGAGCACGCCGAACCTCACGGTTAGCGGTGGTGCTCCCCAGGGATTGGAAGGACAACTGTAACCCGGAGCAGCCCTTCTTGGTACAGCCGACCTCAACTGGAGTTTTGTTTTCTCTACCAGCTCCGGTGGCCGCCTGTCAAGAGTGGTGAGTGCAGGTGTCCTTTGGGGGGTGGTCACGTTCCCAAGGGAGGGGAGGTGAGGTGCACCTCACTAGTGATCAACCCACGGACCATGTCAAGACCCTTATTTGCTTTTGTTCTTAATTTCTCTTCACTCCAGTTGAGGGAGGAGGAGAAGGTTTAGTTGGGCAGGTGTAGTGTGCGAGTGTATCCGGGAAAGATGGGTGTTCGCCTGACTAAACCAATGAAGGAAATTTATATTCAAGTTGTGGGACTCCTTGAGGGAGGGAAGTTTCGTTTTAGTCATGGGAGGGTGAAAAAACTAGTTCTTTGGATGTTCACTGAGTACCCTGAAGTCACCCCCGAAGTAATCAGAGATCCAAAATTTTGGGGCAAAGTGGGAATTCGACTTTCTCAATTGAGTGTGGGGGGTGACAAGAGAGTGGGGCAGTTAATCCCCCTCTTTTTAAACATCAACGATGCTGTGAAACGTCTATCGGGTACCAGTGAACATCCACAGATGAGATCCCCAGTTCATGATGTTCGTGATGCCTCTCCTTCCTTTTCCCACTCTTCTATTCCCTGTACCCCTTTGTCTTCTTACCCCGCGACCCCCGTCCCAGAGAGGCGTCCCGCAGTTCCACCCCGATCCCACTCTCCCAAACCCCTAAACCCCCGAAAATCTGCCCTGAAACAGGGAGAGCCGAGTGGGGCTGACTTCCACCCGGCTCCCTCTCGGTCCTCCCGATCCCCCAACCCTGGCGGGACTGATCACCCCGCCAGGGGCTGTTCCTATTCCCCTTTTCCTTCCCCAACTACCTCAGTTTGGAGACCCCGTGTTGTAAAGTTTCAAGATGTCCCCGATTCCTCCTGTACAGAGGAGTCGCAAAATGGCAGGCGCCACGTGGCGTGGCCCCACATGGCGGCTTCTCTTCCCCAAAATCCTTTGCCCGTGATTTCCGCCCCTGAAACCAACGCCTTCCTGTTCCCTAGTCCTGCCTACCCCACCAACCCCTTCCTATCTTCTAACCCTTTCCCACACCCCGCCAACCCTTCAGCTCCACCCAATGATCCACCTATCACCCCACCTCCTCCGGGACCACCTCTTTTTACTGCTACTTCCTCGTCTCCGCCCACCAGGAGCCCCGCCCATCGGGCCTGTGGAAACTGCCTGCCTCCTGTTTCTCACGCTCCGCCTCCCAGCCGCCATTTTGTTTCGGGAGGGGTAGTGTGGGAAAATGACACAGGACATTTTGATAGCGGGTCAGAATCAGAAGAAGAGGTAGTAGCGGCCCCTGTCAGTTACAACGGCAGGGGAAGGAGAGCAAAATGGATTCCTTTTTCATATAACAGCATAAAGGAACTCCGAAAGACACAGAAAGAGTTTGGCTGGGAAGACCCCTACTTTGTAGGCCTTCTCTGGACCACATTCCCCACAAACACCTTGGTCCCGGGGGACATTAGAGAGATTTTTTGTGCCCTGTTGCACCCCACAGAGTTTCAATTATGGTTAAGTGAATGGAGCATTCTCTTAAAAGAGAGGCTCCCAGAAATAACTGTAAAAGTAGACACAGCCGTGGATGAAGATGGTGAAGCCATCTCTTTAGATCATTTGCTGGGAGAAGGGAGGTGGTCCAAACCGCTGGACCAAGCAGCGAAAATTCCCCGAGAGGCACTTGACATCGGCAAAGATGAAGCTTTAAGAGCCTTCTTTGCCATGACCTCTCGGGGACCTGTAGCAGATTATAGAACAATTAGGCAGCAAGTGGACGAACAGTTTGTAGATTTTGTAGACCGGGTTAGGCGTGCCATGGAGAGGGCAATTCCAAACCAGGCGTCCAGAGATGATGTAATTCTAGACACGGTAAAAAGGAATTGCAATGAGGAATGCAGGTTAATTATCCTCGGCATACCGGCCCGGCCTCCACCATCATTAAGGACCATTGTTCAGGAATGCTGATGGAAAGCCTTGGGAGTCGAGAGGAAGCAACACCCAAGAGCCGCTGCTGTCCAAAGAACAACGAACACCGACCTACCTCCAACGCCTGCAATTCCACCGTGGCCGAGTGGACTAAAAGGACCATTTAAATGTTTGCATTGTGGGCAGGGTGGTCACTTTATTAAACAATGTCCCTTCTTGGGCAAACAACCGCCAATTGAGAAGGGAAAAGGGGTGAAGGGAGGGGCTCCTCCAGCGGGGAACCAAAAACCTTCTTTAAACTAAATGGCGCGCCCGAGCCCNAAATGGCGAGCGCGAGCCCACCCCGCGTGACGAGACAAATGGGGCGGGATGCGGGGAAGATGGGGCTCTGGGAATGGTAACATCTATTAACTCGCCCTCTGGTCAATTTCTTTTAACAGGACGAGACAAATCTTCATACAGATGTAAGATGACCCAGGGAGTTCTCTTTACCAACACAGATTGGCGGGAACTTCGCTTTGACACCGGAAGTGACCAACATAACCAACACTGGCAAAGGTGCAAGTATCTCGTAATAGGTGACTGTAAATACACGCCCTCCGAGATCATAGTTGTCCCAGCAATTCTTACACCTAAGCCGGAACGACTGGTTCTCCTCGCACGCTGTGTCCAGCCTCCATTCTTCCTTCCCAAGGGTCAGATTGTCGCACAGGCCATACAACTGCCACACTCCTTGTGGGACAATCCTGAACCCTCATGTTTTTTCACCGAGGTGATGGGAGGAAGAAAACACCTTGCATGGTGTCAACTTGAAAGCGGGGGCAAGTCTATAAGACTTGAAGGGATGCTGGACACTGGAGCAGATGTGAAGATCATCCCAGAACAGCAGTGGCCATCACAATGGGAGCTCGAGGACGTTGGATCCATCAGAGGTGTTGGGGGAACACAATTGGCGAAACAATCAAAAAGCGTGGTAAAAATTAAGGGGCCGGACGGGCAATTGGCTTCTTTGCGCCCGTTCGTCTTGAATTCCAAGTTCACCCTGTGGAGCAGAGATGCCATGTCCCAGTGGGGGGCTCAATTGACCATCCCAAGCCCCTCACAGGATTTTTAGGTGCGGCCACTGTTGTTGAGCACCCTACCCAAAAGTTGAATTGGCTGACAAATACACCAGTTTGGGTAGACCAGTGGCCGCTCAATAAACAAAAATTAAGTGCGCTCAACCAGCTCGTAGAGGAGCAATTGGCCAAAGGCCATATAGTCGAAACAACCAGCCCTTGGAACTCCCCGGTCTTTGTCATCCGAAAGCCGGGGAGGGATAAGTGACGGCTCCTCCATGACCTGAGGAAAATCAATGAAGTTATCGAGGACATGGGGTCTCTGCAACCAGGGATGCCATCCCAACCATGCTACCACAAAATTGGCAATTGGCGGTCATAGACATAAAAGATTGCTTTTTTCAAATTCTTCTTCACCCTGACGACGCGCCAAGGTTCGCTTTCTCGGTTCCCACCATCAACTGAGGGGCCCCCATGAAGAGGTACCACTGGCGAGTTCTCCCCCAAGGAATGAAGAACTCACCTACCGTCTGCCAGTGGTACGTTGCAAATCTTCTCTCTCCAGTGTACGCGAGAGCAGAGGGAGCCATCATCCATCACTATATTGATGATGTGCTGGTGTGCGCACCTACTACTGAGATACTTGCGACGGTACTGGATGACATAATTGTGGCCCTTTCAGAAGCGGGATTTGAGTTGCAACCCGAAAAGGTCCAGAGGATGGCTCCCTGGAAGTATTTAGGCCTGGAAATCACCAACCGCACAATTCGGCCTCAGCGGTTGGTGATCAACGAAAACCCTAAAACATTACGTGACCTCCACCAGCTGTGTGGTTCTTTGAACTGGGTTGGGCCATGGTTAGGTTTAACCACAGAGAGTCTGTCCCCTCTCTTTGAGTTACTAAAGGGGGGAGAGGAGATGGATTCTCCAAAAGCCCTAGCCCAGGAGGCGAGAGCTGCCCTCGAGAAGGTGCAAAAGACGCTCGAAGAACGGCAGGTCCACAGATGCCGACCGGACTTGGACTTCAGATTTATCATCTTAGGTAAGCTGCCACATCTTCATGGGCTGATCTTTCAGTGGGACCAG
>VXAX01007845.1:34076-59954 GCA_013399835.1 Leptocoma aspasia | reverse complement strand
GATTTGCCCGGTTTCCTCGCGGAAGGAAACAAAAAAGCGGATGCCCTTGCTGCTCCGGTACATCTAGAAGGTCCTTGCAGCAGCTTCCATCGGGCCAAGCTGAGCCACCAACAATTTCATCAGAATGTGCCAGGCTTGGTCCGCCAATTCCATCTACGGCGTAACCAAGCCAGGGCCATTGTGGCAACATGCCCCAACTGCCAGGAGTCCGCCCTTCCATCGATGGGTGAGGGTGTAAACCCTCGAGGACTTCGCAGTTGCAAAGTGTGGCAGACCGATGTTACCCATGTACCATCCTTTGGGAGGATCAAGTATGTCCACGTGACGGTCGACACCTTTTCGGGCGCAGTCTTCGCCTCAGCCCACGCTGGGGAGAAGGCTAAGGATGCTGCAAGACACCTGCTCCTAGCCTTCTCCACTCTGGGGGTCCCCAAAATAATAAAAACTGACAATGGTCCGGCCTATGCTTCTAGGGAGTTTGCTGACTACCTGCAGGAGTGGGGGTCCAGCACAAGTTTGGCATCCCTTACTCCCCCTCTGGACAGGCCATAATTGAAAGGACTCATCAGACCCTCAAGAAGATTCTCACCCGACAACGCGGAGATCCTTGGCTTCGCACACCACATGACCAACTGGCCAAGGCCTTGTTTGTAATTAATTTTCTCAACTGTTCTTTTGAATGTCTCAACCCTCCAGTAGTCAGGCACTTCCAGGAAAACCCGGACATGACACCTAAAGAAAGACCGCCTGTATTGGTAAGAGACCCCGCCAGTTTAGAGACCAGAGGGCCGTATCCACTGGTGACCTGGGGAAGGGGATACGCCTGCGTGTCCACCCCCTCAGGTCCCCAGTGGATACCAAGGAAGTGGGTAAAGCCCTATGTTCCCAGAGTCTCGTCCGAACCAACTCGTGCAAATCCCCCAAACATTCGCAGTCCTTCCGATGTGACAGTCGCCTCCAGTAGGAGGAAATGGAAGGAGAGAGAGGAGCCCCTCGGGGGAGAAGAAGGGTTTCTAACCAAACTAAACCTTGATGATCTCTTCCCTGAGTGCTGAGTCAACAGATACAACTTTTGTTTGTTTTTTCCTAGATTATGTATACCATTACCTGTGCTTTCGTTTTGCTCCTGCTGAGCCTGTCCCCAGACCCAGGAGAGGCGTGGATGTCCTCACAACCCAAACAAACCGTTTGGGTCACCTTAGCCCGTGCGCTGAAGCAGGACAACATCTGCTTGTCAATGGCTACCGTAGACAATCCCATGTCCACCTGCCTGGTAGGAGCTCCAGCCCAACTCCCTGACCTTCCACCTAGTTTGAAAAGTTTAGTTGCTGATTTTAATAAAAGTCCATCTGGTTCCCAGATAGCAGTAGCAAGACAAAAGGGTAATTGGAACAGGCCCTCTGGCTTTGGTTATTACACCCTTGGTTCTCGAGTTCTAATAAAAACACCTATTTCCAACCCCCTTTTAGTTCTCCCCAAGTGGATCGAAGTTATCTAAGTTACCCTCCGAACCTACTGAGTTTGAGTTGCTCAGGTCCTCTAAAGCAAGTTATTGTTTTCATTTGAACATTAAGCCTGACCCTAAGTATAATTTAGTTATTCAATATGACCCCAAGTTCCAGGCAAAGAACTGGTGCAAGGCACTTGCACACTTTGACCTGGATGCGCCTTGGTGGTCGTCCCCTCTTGAGTTGCCCAAGGGCATGTTTCTGATTTGTGGGACCCGAGCATGGGCTGGACTCTCATCCCGCCTGATAGGAGGCCCTTGCACGATCGGCAAGCTGTCGCTGTTTGCCCCCAATCACACACAAATTTCGAACTGGCAACCAAAAGCTAATCATTCGGTCACAAAACGAGAAACTAAACAATTGGACGAGTCATGTAACTCAGAAATTATCCACTGGAGTCATCCAAAACGCATAGCTGTTTCAGCATTTTTGCCTTGGGTCGCGGCCGCGAAAGCTCTAGGAGAATTGGGCCACCTAGAGTGCTGGGTGGTCAAACAAGCGAATTTAACATCTAAGGCCATCGCAGACCTCCTATCAGACGAAGAAGCAACCAGGCAGGCCACATTGCAGAATCGGGCAGCCATCGACTTTCTATTACTCGCACACGGGCACGGCTGTGAGGAGTTTGAAGGAATGTGCTGCATGAACCTGTCATCAAAGAGCCAAAGCGTCCACGCCTCCCTTGCTGAAATGAAGAAAATGATCGGCAGCATCAAAGAAGAAACCAGCGAGTGGTTCAGGGACTTGTTCAAAAACTTTGGTCTCAGCAGATGGATGTCTTCTGTTATTAAGGACATTATTTGGGTTGTTTTATCAATTATTGGACTTGTACTTTTGTTTGCCATCCTTAAAAAAGTTCTGTTACATACTCTGTTAAATTCCCCATCACATCCGCATCCCCCCATGCCTGCAACATCCCACTCCTAGTGGGCTGAGACTCAAGTCTAACATTTCCTTTCTTCCACTCTTCTCAAAAAAGCAAAAAAGGGGGAGATGTTGCGGTGTGCTTTTGTTATACCATTATGTTATGCTTTCCCATTTATCGTGTTGTAATTCCTCCATTTTGTATACCTTCTTGTTCCCTCAGTTTCCCGCCCTTTCCCTGCTCTGTTAAATGTCAATCTTCTAAACCCCGTCCCTGTAGGTGTTCCTAGCCTATATATGGAGTTGTTTTTCTTCTTTGAGTCCCTGTCCATCAAGATAGTGACTCAGCACTCTCCCCTCACATCCCCTGTCAGTCTACCCTTGCCCAGCCCTTCCTTCCAGACTGTTCCCTGCCAATTTCCTTGTTCCATTGCCCTGAATGGCTGTAGTGGCCCAGCCACTCCCCCAATGTATTCCTGTTGGTTGTCCAATCCCCTGACTCCTCCCATGTATCCTCCCTTGGTTGTTCCTGATTGGTTGTCTAGTTTTGTATATAAACTGATGTCTCTTGTTAATCGTTGCTACTTGGTCGGCACTTCCCCACCCTGTCACCTCCCCATTCTACCTCTCCAATAAATCCTTCCCTGTTTCACCCACCGGCCTTGTGGACTTTCCTTCTCTCCCCCTGGACTGGCTTGTACTCCGACGCTCTTCCCCTGGCAGCAGAAGTGGCCGGCAGATTCCCTTCGGGACCCTGACCACACCTTCACCTAAGCCGCTATTGTAGTGAGCTAGGGAAGGCCACGCCTAACGCGCCAGCCACCCCGCCCGCCGGAGGATCCAGCTAGCCGGATGTGTGGATACGGGAGGGGGCCGCGTTAGAGGTAAGTCCAGAGTCATTAATTATCTGTTTTCCATAATGCTGCATGAAACAAATGGAATGTGTGTTGCACAAGAGATGCTTAGACAGACTTACACACTTAAGTCTTTATTCAGATGCATTATTGCTGGTAACACACGTAATTCTAAGTGTGAAAAAAGCTTATGGGGAAAACAAAAAAATAACAAACAATACAAAACAAAACAAAAGTGTAAAGGATAAGCTTCCCAATGACAAGTCAAGAAAAACTTGATCTCTTCCCTATTCATCCCCTCCATCGTAGCAGGTGGTAAAGCTGAAGGTTATGAGAATGTGGACAGATGAAAAGGGACAGATTCCACTACTCCTGTACAATTTTCCAATGTGATCCTCTCAACTGGATTGTCACTGACATAAATAAAGTGGCCAGGAGACCTTGTGCTCCACTCTTGATAGGCCTTTATTAAACAGGTAAGTTTTCTTTTACAAAGGATATTTCAACATCAGAGAAGAATACACAAACCAGGGGAGTAGAACTGGGGTTGAAACTGGGTGTGTGAGATAGAGATGAAAACAGTACATAGGGTGGGCATGAACACGTGAACCCTTGAACAGATGAACATACAAACTGTGGAGTAAACGAACAAAGAGTAAAACATCAATTTTATTCATAACAGTCACTGCCTATGATAATGTTAGTATGGATTACAGTATGCTTCATCAGTTATCAACACTATGTGCTGATTGACTGTTAAATTCTCTTGCATATGTATTATTAGGTACTGCTTACTGCATATTTAAGTTACTGTCATGTTGTTACTTGTTAAGTTTTGAGCTTCTCTGAGTAACTAAACTCCACAAAGCAGTATGTATGAAAAGCAAAGCAGCAAAGGGGTGAATTTCACATTGCAAGTATTTACTTTGGTGAATGTGGTGGTGTGTATTTTTGTTATTTTATTCACTCAAGTTGTCTTTGTATTTCTCTCTGTAGGCTTGTAATAATTTGTTCCAGTTACCCCCATTTACTTGGCTTGATCCAAAGTTGTACCCTCCTTTCTCCTGTCAATTACTCTATGTACCTACCCCTTGTTCCCAATTGTTCCCTGCCTGTCAGGGAAACCCTGCCCTCCTCCCATGTCAATCCATGTAAACCCAATCTTTTGTTCTAGAATCCTCCATGTCTCTCATGCAATCCCTGAGCTTCTGTTGGTTGGTATGTTGTATTCTCCTTGCCTCTTATCCCTCACTGGTTGTTGTGTTATGAATCCCCACCTTGTGCTCCTCCCTTGACTCCCTATGATTGGTTACTCTGTTGTACCTTCCCCTTGGACCTCCTCCCTTTTTAAGTTGCTGCAAGTCTTTGTTCTTGGCTCTTTGCCTCTGACCCCCTTTGAGTTGTGTTCCTGCCATTCAGAGAAATAAAGCCTCTTGGAGACTCAGACGGAGGACCCTTCCTGCCTCCTTTGTTCCAGTCTACAGCATTTACCCTGAGATCATCGTCTGCTGCTGGGGTTATGTCCCTGGCCACACCACCTGAGTTGGCCTGTGGCTAGGACTGGGGGCGGCCACTCTTGGCATGGCTAAGGGGGTTTAAGCCGAGCTGAGCTAGCCGGTGAGGGCTTCTCCTATGCCCATGGACTGTGTCAGGTGAAGAAGCCAACAGCAAGAAAATGGGGGTTTGCAGGTGCAAGAAAAACAACTAGAGCACAAGAACAACAGAAGAGAAAAAATGCACAGGAGTTCTGGAAAACAGTCACAACAGCTTGATTAAAAAGTTATAGAGATACAGAAGAAAGAAAGACTAAAGATTTGCAAATGGAGAGGCCCTTATTTCTGCACAGGTTACAGTACTTAAAGATGTACTACGTAGCTTTGAGAAAGTACATATGGGCCTGGGTCTGGGTGCCAGCAGGTATATCTAGGTCTGAGGAAAAAAAAAAGCCAGTAACAAGACAAGCTCATGGCTAAAGTCTGTGGGTGGGAAATACCAACCAGCCAGTACAGAAAACCAAATACTTAAAGCAGTGAGAGTCTGAGCAGTGAATTAAGAGAGTAACGGGTAGGAGCAGATTAAACTGGTATGAGAAAATTCCCTGACATGTTAATGATAGTAAACCCAAAAAAATGTTCAACCTTTACATGTGATAAGACAGCACGGTTTGCTCGAATGGTTTTCTAGGCATGAAGACGCCTTCTTTCAGGTAACTACCTTGTATATGTGTGCCAATAGTTGCAGATTACATTATTGTTCCTCAAAAAATTCTTGTTATATTTATCCATTTAACTTCTCTTCATTGTCTGAACAGATGTTTCTTATGATCTCTCTAAATGTTAAATTACTCTAATAATCCTTCTGGACTATTTTCTGAATCTTTCTGCTGAATCTGAATTGGTTTAGTCTTTCCAATCTGTACAGACAAATATGCCTTTATTCCACATATTTAGGTCAGATCCGTAGTGTATATGTATAAATGAACTTTGCCAATTGAATATCACAGTGGCAACCCACAGTACACTGAATCACAATTTAGGACACTTAAAAGTT
This sequence comes from Leptocoma aspasia, assembly GCA_013399835.1. NCBI lineage: Eukaryota > Metazoa > Chordata > Aves > Passeriformes > Nectariniidae > Leptocoma > Leptocoma aspasia. The sequence goes on along the minus strand of VXAX01007845.1, from coordinate 54,178 downwards.
TTTCATTGCACAGCCACCATTAAAGCACCATTTTGTTATAGGAGATTCATTGTGCAAGCAAGTTCTGCTGAGATAAAATATTTTTCATTTCCTCAGGAAGCATACCTTTATAAATCCCTTTCCTGTGGAGGTTTCCAATCTGCAGATCCAGCAATGTGGTGCATGAAAATGCTCTGCTCTGCCTGCCTGGACCCCTACTGACTCAATTGAGACTCCATTTCAGAATACAGAAATTTTTGCATGTGTCTTTTTTGAAGACGAAGGGTGATACAATGGACAAATAGTACAGATAAAAACCAAGGGGATTTATATGACATAGTCTGGCAGGAAAGAGATCAGGCAGCTCAGTAAAATACTCATGCAGCTTGTGGTATTAGCTCATTTCCTCTGAGAATGAAAACATTTTTATTGTTCTTGATAATTACTGTCTTCACTTTCATCTTCGTCACACTCAAGCAAGTATGTGGGTAAGCACACAGAAACTGTAGAAGATATAGAACTTCTCCCAATGTTTGGTGAGGCTGCAAAACTATTTGTATCTCACTGTTCCCATACCAAGCTACAGACGGAAACAAAAACCAGAAAAACTAATCATACGTGATGGTTGTTGGCATCATTCCTGATATCACACCAGATTTCTGCAGGGTAGGAAAACTGGGCAAAGGAAATTAGTCCCTTAGAGGTAACTTAGAAACTGCTTCTGAGCATCCACGGAGGAGCTCAGCTAAGAGTAGACTCCTTTTTTCAGGGGAAAGAAGCAAAAAGAGGATACAAAGTCCCATTTCAGCTGTGATTTTGTGCTGCTGCAGAGCCAAAAGTATCTGAGGTTTGAGACATCATTAATTCCTCTCATTCCTGAATGCTGCAAAACATTTTGTCCTTTATCTCATTGATCTTGTCTTTAAATTTGCCCCAAACAGCTGGAAATGTTTCATACTTAACCTGAGTATCTAAATCAACCTCAGCTCCTGCTACCACACTTATGATCTCTCTTATTAACTTGGTTTTGGTTTATTTTCACACAAAATATCTTCAGTTAGCTTGGTAACTTCAAATATTTCTTCAGAACATTAATCATGTTTGCAAGTGATCAAATAATAAAGGGAAAAAAGTTGTGATAGGAAAATACAAAAAAATAACATCCTTTTTAAGTGTTCCAACGTGTGTATGTCAGGCCACATACCACAGCCTAAGGATGAAATGCATATTTTTCTAATTAGGAACTATAGAGAATAAATCAAATAACCTAATTCTTATTGCAATACAAATCTAGAAAATAAAAAGGTCTTGTTCCTGCAGAACCTGTGAAAATAAAATATTCCCATTACAAAGTTAAGTCAATAAAAATAGGAGCCTGCAAATTCAAAGAAAAGTAAAAAAAGAAAAAAAAAAACATGGTCTGAAGTTATGCAAAAGCATACTAGTATTATTCACTTACAGTATCATATTTATATGCAAAGGCACTAAGAGTATTTTTCCATATCCATAGCTCTACAGGGTGTTTTCATAGTAGTTCAGTAATATCATTGCTTTTCAGACTACTATTGCTTTCAGACTACTATTCTTGAGAAAATAATGTATGGGAAAAGAAGTATTTTCTAGACTCAGGCAAGATTTTCCTCTAAAATTTAAATCTGCAAGAGGACATTCTCCTCATCAAGCAGAAAAATATAACATTCAGCATACATTTTCTCCATATGAGCAGATCAGTGAGCAAGCATCACCACAGGGTCAGTCACAGGACAGCAAACATAAAGAAGGATTATTTTTATTGTAAGAATTTCTTTGAGGGATTAATCAGATTCAATTGTGTGTGGGATCTGCCTACAGGTAAATAGCGTTTGGTAAATTGGATAATGCAAGACAGAGTCTTGCTACTACCAGATCAATGGCTCTGACCTTGCTTTGGCTGGTGATGGCTGAAAACGTTTTAATAAGGGTGCTGCGCAGTAACTTATGCAAAACTGATGCAGTGCCAGACTTCTTCAGCCCAAGCCCAGCCAGCACAACTACAGCACCATCGCCAAGTATGGGCCGCCCCCAGGAAGCCATGAGATGTTATTGCGGTCAAACCCGTGGTGTGGCTGTAGGGCACAAACTGCTCTATGGCGCTTAGGTGTGTCAGCGTGCTGAGGGCAGAGGTGAGGAATTACAGAGAGATCTCTCATATGGTTTCCAAAAGTGTTTATTACCCAGGAAGGGTCAGGGACGACGGACACAAATCAATAACATGCATCAACTTTACATACGGGGGTGGTAGAACATCAGCTTACATACGGAGAGGGTACAATCGTTGACCAATTACAAAGAACTTGGGGAGGAGCATAGGGCAGGGAATACCATGCTCAGACCAATGGGGATCTACAGGGGAGGAGAATAATCTACACAAACCAATGGGGTTCAGGGAATACATAACTGACGCAGGGCTTTCTAGAACAAGGGGTAGGTACCAGGGAGGATTGACAACTAGAAGGGCTGGTCCAAGGGAAGAAAGACAAGGGGGCTAGGAGGGCATAACTTAAAGACAAACCAACTGTGTAGGGGGATTTGGGACACTCCATTAGGGAGAACAATACAAAGCTGGGGGGGGGGGTAACTGGACAGGCCATTAAGGGCAACCACAACAAAACACACTGCAACACGAAACAAGCTGATACTGTCTCTCCTGCTCCTTGAAGACAGAAATCTGAGTTAAAGCAAAGCTACCGTCACAATTTGTGTTATCTATCATCCATGTTAATGGTGTCAGCAGTGAAACAGAAGCCTGCGTGGACAAGGATACACAAGTGTCTCAGAACTACCTTTGGGTTCTTGTTCGTGCATATTAGTGAGGGAGGCCTGTGCTGATTGCTTGGGAGGTTAACAGGTCTCACTGCTAAGGCAGTAGCTAGTGCAAAACATTAATGCTCCTTCACTGAATTGTAAAAAGGGAAAACAACACTAATTTGCAAGCATGTTTTTATGTGTTACGTTTTTAATTCTAGGAGGTATTAAAACTATGTATGAACATGACACCTGGAAATAGATTTGAGAAACCTTTGGGAGTTTTCCTCATAGAAGCCATCAATAAGCAATTGTACTGTAGTACAGAGGAGGTCATAGTTATTTCTGTGCCAGATGATGATTATCTAAAGACAAATCGAGGTGCTGAAATTTAATATTAAATGGCCCCTGGGATATATAAGAATCTCTTTTATAAGCTTGCAGGGACAGAAAAAAAGTATATATGTACTAATAATTTCCAATAACATATCCAAATAATTTTCAATAGCAGCAGCATTTGGTAAGCTGTTAAGATGTCTTTTGGCCTGCCAGTGCCTAAAGGGGGCCACAGAAGAATTTAGAAGAGACTTTTGATAAGGACATGTAGTGATAGGACAAACGGGAATGCCTTCAAATTGAAATACAGTAGGTTTAGATTAGACATTAGGAAGAAATTCTTTATTGTGAAGGTAGTGAGGCATTTAAACAGATTGCCCACAAAAGCTGTGGGTGCCCCAGCCCTGGAAGTGTTCAAGGCCAGATTGGATGGGCCTTTGAACAACCAGTTCTAGTGAAAAGTGTTCCTACCCATGGCATGGGGGCTGGAAATTGGTGATTTCTAAGGTCCCTTTTGACCCGAACTATTCTATCATTGTATGATAATTAAGAAGAGATAATTACTTGTGTCCCCATAACTGGAAAAAAAGAAAAAAACCAAAATCCAACACCAACAAAAGAACAAAAAAACTAACAAAAACAACAAAAAACCCCAACCAAAACCAACCAACCAACCAAAAAAAACCAAAAACCAATCAAACAAAAAAACCTAACTCAATTGTTAAATAGATTTTAGGTACTTAGAAAGGTGGCACTTACATAAAAATATTTTTATTAAAGTGAAATATAATTCTTCAAAAAACTCCTCATTCAATGGACTTGGCACTCATGCAAGGACTGATTTTTCAACAGATAGAGACCTGAGAAGTACAGCAATGCGGAGAGAAATTTAAGCACTAATAACAGTGTGGTTCTCATTTTCAGCACATAGAAGTTTCTTGATGTCAGTCCTTTAATCAGAAAGTCTATGTAATTTTTTGTAATACTGCACCAGAAAGCTAGTCTCTGCTTGAGAATACATTTAAGATGGGGGTGTCTTCCCTCTTAGACCTTTCTAATTATCTGATATAAATATATAAAAAAGAATGCTGCTTTTTTCAGATTTCAAAGTAGTCCTTATACTGCATTTCTAGGTGTCATAGGCCTTATTTGATCCCTCTTAAAACACCTCACCTGTTAGATGAAGCAGCTTCTAATCTAGTCACATTCATTATAAAATTTTCTGTCTTTTCAAAAATCATGATACTCTTTTTAATATGGTGACCCTAAATAATAAATGCTTTAGAAGCAGGTTTTTTTTCAAGTTAAAGTGCCTCAATACATACACTAATGGTCACATAAAAAGTCCATATCCCTATTAATCCATTCTCAGCTTGGTATGAAGATATCTGAAACTGGGGAGAGATTTTGTTTATGTGTCACTTACAAAAACTCCACAAAACATTAAAAAAAAAGAAAACAAAACAGAACATAAATCTAACTGAAGCCTTTTTCTACATTTTATTCTCTTAACCTTGTCTGTATTTGTGATTTTAATAATTTATTTTATAAATGGATCTTGCCTTCTTAAGAGAAAATTCAAATCTTAAACCAGAAGCCTCCTTTACTCTTACTTTTACTTCAGAGAAAAAATGAAACTACTTTCTTTGCCATTTTATAAACATCAAGCATTTTTAGATTAACCTAATTCACAAAAGACTTTAAAAAGCAATTTTCTTCTGGAGTATTTTTCTCCATTAAATGATTCACTTAGCAGTACAATATGGTTTTCTAGGCAAACGAAGTGTGGCCTGATTTTACATTAGATATAAAACAACTGGTTTTCAGATTTATCAATTACATATGGAAAACAGAACTGTATTCACACCTGTGAACAGCTTTTTTTTTTAATCTATGTAAATAAATACAAACAAACAAACAGGTACTAAGATTTGAACAAATAATTTTGAAATTTTTTTTTGCAAATGGAGTCATAGAGATAGGCAATTCTTCATATTATATAAAATTTATCAGTAATTTTCTTTATTTTTTAAGGTTTTTTGTGGCGGTTTTTGCTGTTGCTTTATTATTGTACTGAGACAGGACAAATAAAAAATAAAAATAGAAAAAAAGAAAGTCACAATTCACTCAGTGTATCAGCATATGTGTAATCCTAGCAGATCTATTTATTGCTGGTTTTTTTTTTGATCCTGCTTCTCTATATTTCTACTGTTATTTTTTCTTGTAAAACTCTTCATATGTATATTTTTTATTATTATGCTACAAATGATTAGTCAACAGAATTCTCTTAGGAGATCCATATTTACATTAATATCCATGTAGCAAACTTAATTGAGTAACAGAATAGTGGTTATTTCGTTATTGATGTCTTTGCTGCATCATGAAGGCAGCAATTTAGCACTAAACTATAAATAGAAAAAATACAGTGGATGAAACTGGCTTGTCTTGTGTTTTTAATATTCCCTTCAGGGTAAAGTATGACATAACCTAATTACAGTGCTAGAGATTTCACTGCAGGGAAAACCGTTGTTATTCCATTTGACAATCAAGTAATTATCTTCTCTACTGGATGTTTTACTGGATACTACTAATTAAGTCATCCACAAGAATTTATTTAAAGTGTAGGAAATGGTGCTAGTCTTATAAAAAGTCGTCCTTCAAGAATGCCAATAATTTTTAAAAAACTGATTCTTTTTGGTGGAGTTTTTTAATGCTACCTGTCAGAGTGCTTACTTAAGCAGAAAGCACGTGTTCTTTCTGACTACTTCACCGCTTCTTATTTCAGGGCATGCACTCAACTTGCAGTTGCTTCACTCTCCTTGGGGCTGTAGGGCTTCTGCTGAGTGTGCTCAGAGCAATTACCTAGAAACAGTAATAAAAGTGATGACAGAGCAGAGTGAGAGCGAGAAGATGATAACCACCAGAGTTAGGGGGGAGACAACAGAACTTGAAATTCTGTTTAATTATCCAGATTTAATTATCGAGGAGAGGTGAAGGCCGGAACACAGTACCTCACCTTATGAAAGGATCTGCAAGAAACTCTAATCTGAATCTCAGCTTAGAGAAGAATCTGCATGCAACCCTACCCTAACCTTAACTTTGTGGTTAAAATTGGGTAGTTTCATACTCCATCCTCCTCCTCAGCTTTTTTCTTACTTCTTCTTTAGTTTTTTCTTATCTGTATAAAAGATTTGCTCATTCTTTCCAGATTATATAATCTCAAGAAAAGCCAACCATCTGATTGTATGACAAAGCATAGTAGGTCAAATCTCTCAGTCTGTTTCAGAAATAAGGAACTTATCACTCATTAATTTAAGTTTATTTGAGTTGTTTATTATCAGTTAATAACCAAAACCAGTAGATTACAGTTTTCTTTTAAATTATCAATACTGTCCTCACCCATAATATTTTCTTGTTCCCAAGAAGATATCTTTTTTTACCTTGCAGAGAATACATTTTAAAGATTACATCAAGTCAAATATTAACAATAGAATTTGCCTTTTAATTTCCTGTACTGGTATCCTGAAAATCTACTGATAAAAAATTAGGGAAAAACTTTATAAAAACATCAGCTGCATCTTATTAAAATGTATCTCATATATAAACATATTTCAACACACATTTCTTAATTTTATTTTTTCTGAAATATGTTTTCTTATCTTTAAACTACTTTCTCTGCGATCACATTACTGGAAATAAGAATCATCATAGTCTTCATTGTCTAGACTGAAAGAAAACATGAAATTATTAAAGACAAGTATTTGAAAATAAGGTTGCCTAAAACATTTTTGCATCTATTTTCTCATTGTCAGAAACCTAAAGAAAGGAAACACGTTTCCACGAAAGCACACACTGGAAAGGGCTCTGTTAAAACCCTGACATATGTACAAAGAAGTTATAGAAAAGTTATTTCTCATCTATATGTGCTACCTAAGCACATGGCCTATAAATGCATTTCATTGTACAACTATAAAACACTTCTATAAAGCAATATGAACAAAAGGTAATCACATATACATAATTTATGCATTTCCCTAATGCAGAAAAAATTGACATTGCAGCACCTAGTTAAGTTAATGTTAGGTGTCCTTAGAGTTGTAGATAATTACCTTTTCTGGTTTTAGCTGTTTAAATCTAGTCAACACAAAATATACTTGGATTGAATTTGCAGTATTGAGTGTAGCATTCCTTTGACAGTTAGATGATAATTGTCTTGCTACTTCAGTGTAAATGTAAGTTAAGAGTCTTGTTATTTCTAGTAAGTGGTGTGACTTAAGGATGAAAATATGCCATTCTGACTTGGTTCTACTTGAAAAGGCCATGGAACCATCGCTGACAAAAAAGAAGAAAATGTTTCATCACCTCCATTAAACTCTAACCGATTACAAGATTTGTGCTTACAAGTTTCTAGTACTTCTTGTTCAGCAACTACATAAGACTTCAAAGCAAGGATAATACTGGACACCATTTAGAAAATAAAGAATAAAGCATTATAGAATGTCTGTCTCAAACCATAAACATTTTCCAAAGATAAAATAGAATCTTTTTCAATCTCATATTGTCAAGAAAAAGCTAAATATACCGTGTATAGGAGTGAGAAGAAATGTATTATGACTCAAATCCTTTTTCCTAAAACAACCAACTTTTACCTTCCTCAACTTTTAAAAAGACAGCTTTCTTTGTACACAGGAAACAATCTAGGCAGGCACTAGAAAGAAAACCTCCACTCAAAGGTCTGTCAAGTTAAACCAGAGATGCTCATGTCAGACAGCTGCTGCTACTGAATCTGTAGTTGATTAAACTATTTCTTTTATGTATGTGTTGTATTCTTTCTTCAGAAACAATACATGTCCTACTTGCAGAGAGGAGGGGTGGAGCATGGCTAGGGTACTGTTCCCTACAATGCACTTCATTCCAGGGGTGCATGGTTTCAGGAGGAAGAAATGGATTTCTTCCTCCTGAAACCTCCTGTACATCAGAAGTGCGCCACTTTGTATTGTTTCTTCTTCAAGGAAGCTTCCAGAAACAGCACTGTGGACTCTATTCCCTCTCCCTACTGCTGCTCATCCCTTCATGTCTTTCAGGAGGATGTGGCTCCAGGCAGCGAATGCAGCTGAGCCTAGTGGAGGCATCAGAGACACTGCTGCCAGAAGCAGCCTCAGGGCATGAAGCAGTGGCAAACCAAGTCACACTGAGCCCGGCCAAATACTGCTGAACGCAGCTGAATCGCGGACGCTGTGCCAAAGTGGCAAACGCTGACAAACAGAGGAGCAGCGCAGCACGGAGTCAACCCCAGGGTAGTGGGCGGTGCAACACAGACAATCCAGCTTTTTAGGGGTTTGTCTGTCCTTGCTGTCTCAGGGTCAGGGAGGGGGAACACTGGCTGCAGACAGCATCCACCATCTTATTTTTATATCAGGAGGCCACATGGTGCATTCACCATCTTGTCTTTGTCTTGGGAAGAACTGTGTCACTGCCAAGCTGTAGGAACAACCACCATCTTGTCTTAATCCCAGTGGCCACAGGGAATTGTCATTGTGGTCAAGCACCTCTTTGTGTGTAGATCACCTTATTTTTTTGTACACTTATGTTATCAATATTGTTGGTGTTACTGATCATTTCTCATTCCACTGCTGTTTGTTTTCAGTAATTTGTTATCTCAACCCATAGTCTCTGCCTTAGTTCCTTTCTCACCAGAAGGGTGTGAAGAGGAAAGGGAGAGGCTTATTTAGAGTTAATTTCCCAGCTGGTCTTAAACCACCACAATATAAAAGCAAAACAAAAATCTCTGTGCTTCTACATTCTGTATTGACTAATTCACTAATCAGTTGCACTGCAGTTCCCATAGTATCACTTTATTAAAGGTCTGTCCTATTTCTCTTCAAAACAAATATGGCTGTATGTGGAGTAGTTTAGTAACTAGTTGAATCTCATTTTCATTCACATATTAACAGGTTTGTGGACACAGAAATTGAAAGAAATGGGCCGAGAGACCTTCTGTCTCTTTGAAAAGGCCTTTATTAGGGTGACCAGCTCAGGGTGGGGGTTCGGGGATTCCCGCTGCTGCCACTGCTACTCCCCAACACCATTTCTCGCAGCCGGAGCAGAGGAGGACTCGTGCGACTTTGCTCACTGAGCAGGATCGGGGCTTCCATCCTCGACGAGAGGGCACAAGAAGGTGATTTATCAGTTCATTGGACCAGGGGGTGCTGTTGCTCAGGTGCTTATAAACTTATGGTGAGGACTCAGAATGCTCTTGTTGATTCCTCTGGAGGGTCCTCCTGCTGCTGTGTTGTCCATCATGTTGTCGTTGTTACTGGCTAGTTGTCTGGGGCTCTCGAGAACCCAGAACTGGCTGCTCATTAGTATGCACGTGGTACAAAGTCTTATGGGAGCAGCCAGTTCTCACGAGAGTTCGGTCAGGAAGAGTCGAGGAGAGCAGTGACATGGTTACCCGACGCAGCATGGAAGGGGGTACAGAGGTAAGGCGGGGGAGACACAAAGATAGAGGGTGTTAGAGGGTGGGGTGAGGTAGAACAATTAACAGCTTTTTATAACAATTAACAGACATGAATTCATTTAACATCTTCAACTATGACCGCTTGTAACTGTGGAAAGCTGGGGATTGAACTTGGGGTAGGTAGTATGATGGACTCATTTGGGGGAGTAACTAAAATCTTCTTTATAACAGTCCCCCCTTTTTCTTTTTGACCGGGCCAATGGCCCACGTCAATTCGCTGTTTCCGGATCTCGATAAAATTTACGCAACTTTTGATATTGATTGTACACTTCCTTAGCAGACTGTCTCTCTTTACTGTCTATCATCATTATTTTTGCTGAGGGTTTCTCTGGAATTTCAGATTTTATTGACCCTGGAATGAGGGTTCTTGCTTGAACTACTGAAGTTACTATTTTTACTAAGCATGGGATAAGACAGGGAAGGAATATTATACCCGCTAGGCCTGCTACAATGAAAAATAGAACTTTTTGCCACCATTTGCCTTTGATTGTCCAAAAATTTTCCCACCAGTCAGATTGAATAAGAAGAGTCCACTCTTGTACACCTACATGTGCTATCTTTCGAATTTCTTTTGACATATTTTTTATTACTGCACCTCAATCATCAATTTCTAAGCAGCACTCTGACGAATTAAATTTTCCACAAATTCCTCCTTCATCAGCCAATAGGTAATCTACCGCTAATCTAATTTGGTATACCGTTGATCTTGTTTGAGTTAGTTGGTCACTAATTAAATCTAACGCAGATGCTGTTTGGTTAGATACTATTTCCAGGACAGCCTGGAGGCGAATTATCCTGTTCAGCATGTAGATGGGGGTTCTATACCCCCAGGATCCGTCCTGTGCCCAAGTGGCAGGTCCATGGGGTTTTATAGTTTCTTCAGGTGTCCAAATTTTTCCCTTCCATTTTTGGGTACCGCCAATTTTGATGAGATCTCTTTTCTTTCTGGCTAGCTTCTCTAAGTCATCATATAATGGTATTCCTAAATTCTTTCCGGACTCTTTGGGTACTAAAAAGAATGAGGGTTTAATGATGCCAATAGTGCAACTCCCAGACCAATCCCCAGGTAAAACTGTGTATGCGGCAGTACCACATATCCAAAATAAATTATCTGGCGCTTTCGCTTTCTAAAACTGATTCCCAATTTCAAAAGGATATTCCCAAAATTTAGATAATTATTGAATTGCCCAAAATGGATTAGCTCCTTTTTCTGCGCATTCAAATAAATCATGTCCCTTGTGGTATATGCATCATTTTTCTTTTCTCCCAATTGCCCAGTATCTGTTTGGTTCTTTTGATACCCATCTAGTTTTTAACTCTTTCACAATTAGATATCTTTTACATTATATTCTCCCCAGTTCTGTCTTAAACCTACTCCCAGTTCTTAAGATACATTATTTGCCAATTATCCCTGATTTTAAATCCCACTTTTCTTTACTTCTCTTTTCTAGAAGGCTCTTAAGTTTCTCCTGCTCTTTTGATTTTTAGTATTTCTAATGGTTTTAAACTGATTCCCTCCCATGGCCAGATCTTGGACATGTGAGTACTGCCGCACACCCAGCAATTGCTAATGTTGAGTTCTTTACTGATTTTCTCGATTAGATCAATGAATAGATTTTTGCCTGGAGCTTCCTCTAATTCTTCTCTTTCTTTAGTGATTATTCTTTTTTCTTTTATCATATCGATTTCTCCTGGGTGGTTCTTTTTGTTCTCAAGGCATAACCAAATGTCATGCATAGGGCACTGTCCTAATAATCGATGCCAAAAAGGGGCTGTGTTTTTTACTATCCAATAGGTGAGTCCATCTTCTTGACATAAAAATTTTTCTGACTGGTTGTAACAGTCTGGACTTAAGTTCGTGTGTACCCGTATCAAGTTCTCAAAGTTTTCAGCCTCGTACACCGAGTGGTAGCATCTCTAGGTGCCAGAGAGAACACGAGTTCTCTCTGGCATCTAGGCCAGCAGCTGCTATCACGAGCAGCAATACTTGTACTGAGGCTACTATCTTTTCAGAGTCCGGTAGGAACTGCAATTTGAGATTCAGTCTCCCCCGGGCTCGCCTCTCAGAGTCTTTCTATTATGATATTTTCTTTTTTACCAGTCAGTACTTTTTAATGGATTTTTGACTTTTACTTTGGGAGACACTTTTCTACACACGACACTGGGTTAATCTAATTCTTTCTTTTCTTTGGCTACTTGTATATATTACATGGCTCTCTTGAATATTTGAATATTTCTTTGAATGTAACGGGGAGGACTTTTGAGTGTAACAATTTACACTACTCGAAGGAAAATTTTTGGGAGCAAGCTTTTAACTGTAGCGAACTTGGTATAACAGTAACAACTCAATACTTACAGAGCTTCTGTGGGAGAACTTTTGAGTTTTAACTATTGGTCCCTCCCCTTTTCCCTTTAACTCTTTTACAACAACAACAACAACAACTTGGTAACTACAACAACTGGGTAGTCTAACTTATTAGGACAGCCTGGGAACTTTTCATTTGAAGTTCAGTAGATAAACAGTCTTTTTTCTGGTATCTTTAATTTTTCTTCTTCAAGGTCACTTTTAAGGGTCCACTACCAGGTGTCGTTGTCCATTCACTCTTGCCAGGAGGATCCTCAGGTGGATTCACTGGCCCTTTCACTCTAGTAACGTGAGTCCAACCTTTTTCGGCGGTGCGAACTGCAGTGTGCCATGTAAGTAAGACCTGAAAGGGACCTTCAAATTTTGGGGTTAATGGGGTACTGTTCCAAGATTTAATAAGAACACAGTCCCCTGGTTTTATTGAGTGTATGTCTATATCTAATGGACTTGGTTGAACTATTTGTCCCTTTCTTCTCAGCGTCTCTAAGTTTGTCTTATTGCCCTCAGGTAGACTCAAGCTGCTTCTTCACCTTCCAGGTGATGTGCAGTGGCTTGGGGTGTCATCAAAAAGGGTAAACCAAATAACATTTTGTAGGGTTGACACCCCCAGATCTGCTCAGGGTCGCATCCTTATTCTTAGTAGCGCCAATGGTAAACATTTTATCCCATTTAATTTTGTGTCTTAAATTTGTGTCTTCAATTAATTTAGTAAGGACATTTTTTAAAGTCTTATTCATCTTTTTGATGCGACCTGAGCTCTGGGGATGCCAGGGGGTGTGCCATTTCCACGTAATGTCTAGTATCTTAGTTATTTATTTTATCACTTTTGCAGCGAAGTGGGGTCCCTGGTCGGAATCTATAGTATTTATCATCCCGTACCTGGGGATGATTTGTTCAATCAATATTTTGACCACCACTTCTGCTGTTTCCTTCCGAGTAGGAAAAGCTTCTATCCAGTGAGTTATGTGATCCACTATAACTAGTAGGCACCACATCCCTTGTGCTGGGGGCATTTCTGTGCAATCTATCAGTATGGCTTGGAAAGGGCATTGCGTTGTGTCCCTACCCCCCTGTGGTGGTTTCCTTCCTACTTTCTGATGTACCCTTTGACACAGCAGGCATCCCTGGGTGACTGATTTTGCTAATCCATACAATCCCAGACATAGATTTTCTCTCTGAAACTGGTCACGCAGGCCTTGGGTTCTTCAATGGGTTTTATCATGTATTTGTTTTAGTATTACTCTTGCTAAAGCCTTGTTCAGGAATACTCGCCCATCGGGGGTTTTCCAACTCCCGTCTGGCCCTTGCTCAGCACCTAATTCCTCTATCGCTTTTTGCGCCTTTTCAGAGAAAAGTGCAGCTGGCACTTCATCTTTACTTGGTTGTCCTACTACTAGCAGAATTTTTGGTGGGTCTTGGGATCTTTGTGCTGCTCTCTTCGCTACCAGATCTGCAGCATTATTTCTCCTCACTACAAGGTCTCTTCCTTTTTGATGACCTCTTGTGTGCACTATTGCAATTTCTTGGGGTAGTCTTAAAGCTTCTAACACTTCTTTGATTAACTCTTCGTGTGTTAGTTCTCTGCCTTTAGAATTTAGGTAGCCTCTCTCGCTCCAGATTTTTCCAAAGGTGTGTGCTACACCAAAGGCGTACCTTGAGTCTGTGTATATAGTTCCATTTTTCTCAACTAACCACTCTAATGCTGTTTTCAGGGCGTATAGTTCACATTGCTGTGCTGACCAATGTCCCGGTAGTTTTCCTTCTTCAACTACTTTGATTTTATCCATTTTTGCTATGTTGACTACCCCGTATCCTGATGTTCTTTTACCATCTGTTACTCTTGATGACCCACCACAAAACAAAGTTTCTCCTTCGGACGGAGGTTGATCAATTAGGTCTTCTCGGGTTTTGGTTTGTAAATCTATAACTGTTGCGGTGCTTAATTGTTTTACAGTTATTTTAGAGTTGTTTTAATTGTTCTTGAAAATGGTTTGCCCCTATTCCCCCCTAAGTTCTGTAATGGTTCCTACTTGTTTGTTCCCTGTTTTCCCGCCTTTCCCCTCACAGTTTTCTGTCAATCTCCCGACCCCCTCCCCTTGGGAGTTGCTTTATCCCTATATGGTGTTGTTTGTCCCCACAAACCCTGCCCCTAGTCCTGCCAATCTCCCTTGAACCCTGCCTCTCCTTCTAGAACCTTCGTTGTCAATCACTCCTTCCCTGCTACCCCAATGGCTGTAGTGGCCCAGCCACTCCTCTCCCCTCACCCCATTGGACTTTGTACCCCAAGTCCCCTCCTTATTCTCCTCCCTAAAGTTACCCCGATTGGATGATGTGTTTCCCCTCCCCTGATTTGTACCCCCTATAAAACTACTGTGCCCCCCTCCTCTCCTTGCCACTCAGTTGATGTCCCTACCCTGTTTGCCACTCGGTGGATATCCCCGACCCTACCTGCCACTCTGCGGAGGACCCTATCCTGCTTGCCGTTCCTTGGACCTACCCAATAAACCTCTTCCTGCCTACACCATCCCTGAGTGGACCTTTCCTCTCTTCTCCCGACGCTCCGTTGCTCCTCGACGCTATAATACTACTACTGACCTGCAGCCCTGAAGAGTGTGTGCAGGCAGGACCTCCACCCCTGCTGCTTGGCGCGAGCACGCCAGACAGGGAGAGGCCACACAGACCGCTGCCTCTGGGGCTGCTGCTAGCCGGTGGACAGAGAAGGTAAACCGAGGCAGCGCGTCGTATAACTTCAAAGCAACTGTGCTCTAGATTGGGGGCCAGATCCCCTGATAAAAATTGGGCCGGATTTAGGTTTTTAGTGGTGGCCAATTCTAAATTATCTGAATTGAGTAACATGACTTCATATTTTAGAATTCTACTATCCATCATCTAGTTTTGAGCTTTCTTGCTTAATATATTTTTTAAATCATGTGGTGTGTACACTCTAATCTTGTTTTGCAGGGTCAGTTTTCTAGCCTCTTCTGCTAAGAGTGCAGTGGCCACAATTGCTTGGATACACGCAGGCCAACCTCTGGCGACTGTGTCAAGTAATTTAGATAGATATGCCATTGGTTTTCTGGCCCCCGCCCATTCCTGGGTTAGGACTCCATATGTTATTCCCTCAGTGGCATTAACAAACAACTCAAAGTCTTTCTTTAAATCTGGTAATCCTAAAACTGGGGCAGAGTCTAGTGTTTCTTTCAGGTGTTCTAGCTTCCTGTCATCTTCTTCCTCCCAATTTATTGGGTCAGGCATTGTTAATTTTTCATATAAAAATTTCACTCTTTGGGTATAGTCTTCTATCCATAATTTACAGTAGCCAAATAGCCCTAACAATTTTCAGATGTCTCTTTTTGTCTTGGGTGGAGGCACTGCTACAATCCCTGTTATCTGATCGGTACTAATTCGTTTGTACCCCTGGCCAATTATATGTCCTAAATATGTGACTCACTGTTCAACAAATTGTAATTTCTTTTTTGACACCTTTAATCCTTTTTCACCTAAATAGTTTAACAATTTTATACTTTGCTCTCGGACTGAATCTTCACTTTCCCCTGATAATAACAAATTGTCTACATATTGCAAAATTTGTACACCTCCACCCTGGTCAAATGATTCTAACAGGTCTTCCAATGCCTGGCCAAATAAATTGGGGGAATCACAGAATCCCTGGGGGAGCCTGGTCCAATGTAGTTGCTGCTTCCTTCCCGTCCCAGGGCTCTCCCATTCAAAAGAAAATCAGTCCCTGCACTCCGAGGCCAACGGGCAAGCCCAAAAGACGTCTTTTAGGTCTATGACAGAGAACCACCCATGGTTTGCAGGGATTTCACTTAGGAAACTATACGGGTCCTGTACTGTGGGGTAGGTAGCCACTGTTCTTTTGTGAACTTCTCTTAGATCCTGAACAAGACAGTACCCGCTTTGTGCTTTCTTTACTGCCAGGATTGGAGTATTGTGAGGAGAGTTGCAGACTTCTAAAATGTTAGCTGTCTGCAGTTGTTCAATAATCAGAGCTAAACCTGCTCTTCCTTCTTGGAATATTGGATATTGTTTGACTCTGACCAGGGGGCCCTCTTCTTTCATATGTACTTTGATAGGTGTTATGTTTAACAAGCCATATTTCCCTTCCTCAGCCCACACAATCTCATTAATTTGTGTCTGGTCTGCTTCAGTCAACAGATTCTCTGTTTCTTGGTCTTCAGGCTGTTGTTTATTTTTTTCTTAAGTCCAGTACACCATCTATACACCAGAATTAGCGTACATGAAGCGAGGCATAAAATGGACCCCCAATACCCAAAACCAAGGTCTTTTTAAAGCTATCTGGTCCAATTACATTCTAACATACATTTTGTTTCTACTTTTCTACCAATAACTTCTATTAATCTATTCAAGTAACACTCATGCCACTACTTTCTCTAACCAGTAACTTCTCGCCACCAGTACTACAGAAAATGGAGCAGAAGAAGAACAAGAAGGAGATGAGACAACACCCAAAGTCCTCCGTCTTGTCTCCTATTCACTTTCATATTAAAATCCTAAAATTCTAAATTCTTCACCCTGTGATAAACTACTACTACTACATACTACTACCTAGTTCACGCCTGTGTGCTCCATCTCATCCCAAAGCCTTGGTGATTTTTTCCAGGGATGAAGGTTAAAAGCAGTGCTCTGCTGAGAGTCAGGGCTTCCCAAAACAGTCAGAGAAACATTCTCTGTGCCCTGGATTCCAACAATGAATGATAATTATGCTGTACTTTGTTTTAGGAAAACATGATCACAAATAATTCATTGACATTGTGTAGGAGAAGCCTCAGAGCAAACAAGAAGCTTTGCCTTCCCACAAATAGTGAAAATACGCAGTGAAATACACTGCCAAAGAACCATGCAAAGGCTAAAAGTGTATTAATCAAAAAAATTAACAGTGCAGTCACATTCATCCTGTTGAGTTACACAAGCATAGAAAATCCTTAAATTTTTAGTTGCTGCAACCCATAGCATGGAAAGATCCGCACTTTCCTTCAATATCTGCTTTTTGATTGCCATCAGTGGTAATATACCAGGGTGCTCAGCATAACTGTGCTGGTTTCCTTTCCTTAGCCTGCTGTTATTGAGAAGCAAGTTCTGGCTGCTTCCCATGGTGGAGGAAGCCAGGAGCTGAGGGTGAATTCAAGGCTGCCCTCCACTGACATGGATCCAAAGCACTGAGGCTGCAAGTCAGGGTCAGGGTCAGAGAATGGGCCTAGGGAGAACATCAGTTCAGGGACAACCTGGTAAGGCAACTGGGGAAAAGTAGGTCTGAGACCAGGAGAGAAAGCCATGTCCATGGATCCAGGTTGGGTTGGGATTGGGGTGATAGAAAAACAGGCAGCCAAGTCAATCATTATTTTAATGATCTGAGAGTGTTAAAATAATGATTGACTTGGCTGCCTGTTTCATCTAGCTTGGCTACACATTTCATCAAGCAGGTGGCCTTTTTTTTCCACAAGGGGGTACCTATACAGTTAAACACATTTGTGTTCAGGGGTTTTACTGAAATATTCCTTGTGGTGCACAATAAAACTCTCACTGATAATTAAAATCAATGCATAACACGCAATTAGGAAAAATCATCAAATCTGACATTAAAAAAAGAAGAGGGTTGACATAATTCATTGCCTTCATTAATAACAAGTCAAAAAAACTTCTTATGCCCAGATTAGAAAATATTTAGTGAAAGTTTGCATTTTAGGACACAAGCCTTCCTGAACTAAACATATTTTTATGTAAACTACATGACAGTTAATCCAGTATTTTCCCCTAATTTTTATGGGCTTATGCACTAAGAAAGACCATACATATCCATCAGGAAATACCATACATTCTGTGTAAGCATAAATTAAGCTGTAACACAAAGAGTAGAATTAAAATATTTCAAGCTCCCCCAAGCCTTCTGTTTTATCCATATTCTGTGTTCATCTTTACCTGAACATCAAGCCATTATCAAGAAACAGATATAGATTCCAAACAATTGTGCATTTTCACACCAAAGCTGCAAATTCATTATTTTCTATGAAATCTAGCCAATAGTATAAATCATTTATATAATATGACTGCATAGACTGAGTTGTATATATCACAACCCTGTAACTAGTGAGCGAGAACCCTGTTCTAGTGAGCGAGAAAAATCTCTCAAACAGCCTTCACAGAAACATGTTAGAGAGGCTAAGTAGAACTGCCTATCCCACTCAATTCTGAGTGAGTTCTTCCAGAATAAGCGCAATGTGATTCTCTGGTTAAACTCTTTTTACCTGTTTTACAACCTCTGCTTTAATGATCTATTATGCATATGATACATACTGTTGTGCAAGAAATTACATTCAGGCAAAAAAACCCCACCTTATTTCCCTTTTAAAAGAAGGGAATAATTAATTGAAATTAATTTTGTTAATTTATTTTAAGAAATACTTAAAATATCAATACCTTCATATTGTTTCATCATTTACAGTGAATTAACTTTTTTTTCTGGTAAAAGAAATACAAAAATCGTCTTTTTCTCTACCCTGAAATGCATTCAAAGCTCAAACATGCTATTTTTATCTTATTTACATACTACATACTTGGTAACATGTTAGAGCAAAAGTAAAATGGTATTTAATGAATCATGGTCCTTGTGATTGATGATGTAATCACTTCACAAGCATAGACCTGGTCTCAGAGTTGGGCTACACCACAAGTGATCATGTGAACCTTTTTGAGTATTGCTTCAATGTTACATGTAATCATTACCAAGTAGAGTCTCTAGAATCCAAATATCAAAACCCTGAGTTAAAGCAGATGTTGAGAGTGAGTTTTAGAACAACATGTTTCAGATAAAAGAACAGATGAGTGGAATCTAAGATTATCACTTGACTTTAAGAATAAACAGATTTACATGGCTTGTATTCTATATTACAAAGAAGAAATGTGGTGACTGGGATGGACAAAGGAGGTGTCACTGGGAAGCAAGCATAAAACAAAGTACTTCCACAAAATTACTAACATTTTTTAGCTATGAAGTATTTTCAGTTACAAAGTAATTTCAGTTACAAAGCAATAGGGAGTTTTATATTTTTTCAATTATTATTTTTAAGCATACTAGCATGACAATTAACTGGATATATTGATGAGATTTTAAAGTTTCCTAATTCTCCTGGCCATGGAAACATTCTTTTCCTATGTCTTTTACTTCCATTTCAATATATTCCAAATTTTAGTGCTACTTTCACGTTCTATTATTTTGTTAAGATTTTTGGTAAGTTTTGTCTATTTGTGGTGAATTGTACTTGCTAAAACTGAAGTATCATTTAAGTGCTGTTAGCTTGGATTTGTTTTGTTCAAAAGGCCAGAGTTTTTTCTCTGCTATAGTATTATGCCCATGCATGACTCACAATGACATTTTTCCACTAGCTTTCCACCAATGCACCTGATAAGTGTACTCTTGGGATCTGTTCAGTATAATTTTAAAGTTTCCCAGGCATGTTGACTTTCGTGTGTGTCTGTGGGTTAAAGACTTAATTTTGTGTATTTTTCCTGCAAGATATATCGATATTTTTAATCTCTAACAAATCAGCGATTTGATTTGCTCTAAGAATATTATTGTTTCTTTCTTTTAGTTCTTGCTTTTTGTTATCCCTCATTTAGTTCAGCTAGAGGTCTCTTGGAAACTTCCTGAATAAAGGTCAAAAGCTTGGCTTTAACCAGTGTATCTTGTGACCTTTAAAACTAAAATGTCTCTTGCCTATTGTTAATTATATTATTTGATGACACCAAGCTGAGCAGTGCATCTGACATGCCTGAGGGATAGGATACCACTCAGAGGGATCTGAACAAACTTGAGAAGTGAGCCCAGGGGACCCTCATGAGGTTTAGTAAGACAAGTGTAAGGTGCTGCACCTGGGTCAGGGCAATCCCCCAATACCAACTGTCTTAGTTTGAAAAGTGTTAGAATAAGAAGTGAAGTTTTTTTTGGACACGCCCCTGCAAAAACACCCTGTAAAACTGAGCACAGGAAGAAGCAGCTCTCTCTTTTCTGGTTGTCAGCAAGTCAGGTAGGGCGGACTCCATCCCCCGGCCTCAGGCCGGGGGAGGCCTAAGGGGGGG
>VXAX01007845.1:588-28049 GCA_013399835.1 Leptocoma aspasia | reverse complement strand
GGCGTGCGGTGTGGGGCGGGGGGGAGGGTGCTTCACACAACAGGATTCCTAATTGGTTTCAGTGGGGATACAGAGACACAGGGCAGTGGAGAGGCACTGAGATGCACACGCTTCCAAGGAAAATCTGCCTACCGATAGCCACAGATACACGGTCCTGTGTATAGGAGCTAGTCAGAACACTCCTTTCTGGGCCTACTACCAAATTTAAAAAGTCAGAGCCTATCAACATGAGCCACGTTTTTACTTTGAATAAAGGCAGAACTAGGTATTCCAGTATTTGGTGGTCAGGGACTTCACAAAATTCTCTACTACATGAAGCGTATCCTGAACTTTTCCATAACAGTAGTGCTAAAAGCATTGGATACTCATGTAATCTTGGAAACATACTTTTTACCAACAACCCTACGATTACATGGTATCCTTGAAATACTATCAAATAGACTAGTTGCTCTTTTTTTTTAAAGGTTAGTCTGTCTGCTTACGTGAGAAGCATCACTTTTCTGATACAATTTGGAGAAACCCAAGTATTGTACCAAATCCTCTATCAACATTTATGCTATATTTTAAAATGTGCGTTTCTTCCTACCTAAAAGTTTCCTTATGAGAAAACATTCTTCTCAGAAAGTTAAAGTGACTTGAAATTCAATATTCATTTCAGTGCTCTTCTCACAATTACTGTGGGATTTTCTATTACCAGAGAACTTTTTAGCCATGGTATGTAAGAATTCATGGAAACTTAGATTATTTTGGGTTTTTTGGTTTGGTTTTATTTTAACAGGAGACTTACTCCCTTTCAGCCTCAAATGAATTTTCATATGGTTTGATCCTTTCTCCCACTTTTATGCAAAAGGTCATAGAATGCCCTAATTATTCTACTCAATTGTAAAATAAGAAATGAAACAGAAAAAAATAATATATTGAACAGAAAAAGAATTAAAATGACTAGATGATTTTTTTTTCTTTCAAGTATTTTCATTATTTGATTTTTTTCCTTTTTTTGTACACATGGAAGTTCTCGTCTCTACTTATTTTTCCTCACAACTGAGTCTTGATTATGTGGTGAAGTTATAAGAAGCAGAGACACTGTTACAACACAAAATGTTACCAATATAATAGAAGACTTTCTGTAGTTTCCTAAAACAGTCTTGTTTTCTTTTTACTGTCTGTGAAAGTATGTAAAACTGGGGAAACATGAACAGTGAATTTGAGTAGAATTACTTTTATTGCATCAATGCAACTTTTATACATGAAATTTTCTCTATGTATTTACCAGCCTGATTGTGTTCTAAATTTTTTGTTTCATTACATAAGACGAATTTTGCATCTTCTAAAGACTTGTAGTAAAAAGAATTGTCTGATTCAGCACACTGGGAATAAAATAAATTTATATTATTAATAGAACTGTCTGGTCTTTTTTAAAATGTGTTTCCAACAAAAATTGGTGACTGGCTTAATTGAAATGCTTGTATCCATTTTTACTCTAATTCTTTTATGTAAATGAAACTAGCATGAAAAATGATGGATTACTTTGAATGTCACAGGCCTCAAGGATTAAGTCAAATGTTTCCGTAAATTTACCAAATAGAGCACCCTTCAAAGTTTAAAAATATGTCTCAAAACATAATTACAGTTTCCCAGACACCAATAATTTTTAGTTTCTCTGCAGATGGCAATAGCTGAAACAAACTGCTGTAATTCCTTCCATTTCAGTAGTTAGGAGACAACTTCCAATTCATGGCATGAACATTCTATGTTATGTTGAAAGTATTTTGTTTCCTAAGTCCCAAACCTGTGCAAGATCTTTCTTAGGAACAGATGTTTATGAAGTTTTTATATAGCCTCCCACTATAGCCTCCCATGAAAGAATGAAAGAATCCCAGTCTCACTGTCTTTTCCCATCCTATGGCGTTCTGGATTATTACCATGATCAGTAAGTACACACAAATGGTGCTACAACATAGTGGACAGGGGTCTGATATTTCTAATCAAGCAGCTGATGGAAAAAAATACTTTATACCATCAAATTCCATTGGCAAGTCTGAATAGAACAACAATTTAATCAAATTTTGCACCAACAAGTTTTGTTATGTAAGAACAGTATTTCTGTTTCCAAACAGTTCAAATCAGTTTTAGAAAGCTTAAAATACTTCAATATGCTTTTTTTTTAAATTAAGCCCCTTAACTGACTAAAGCAAAAGTTCACAAACTGATTAATAAATAAGAATTACATTATACTCAGAATTTGTTAAATTGTTCATGTAAGTTAGGAGTAAAAACTATACCTTATTTTTAAAGATCCTAGTGGATTACCAGCAGAAAGGCTGGTGAAGCTGTACAGATTCTCAGTGAATGAGAAGTACCACAAACTTCAAGTTGCTAGCAATTTAATCTGGCCTATTCCCCGCAAGAACATAGTGTTAAGAGTGAAAATGCAGTAGTGATGTGTGAGCAGTTCCAAGCAATAAGACTCATGCTTTTAGGCCATTTAGTAATAAAAAATGTCAAAAGCAGATCAAAATGTACTAAATCCAGTTTCCAACTAATGGTTTCAATTTTATAAGGAATCTTCCCAATTCATAACGATACAGAAAAGACGTTCACATTAATTGGTCAACAACAAAGGATGTGATGGTTAAAAAGAAGGTTTAGAAATCAAAGGAGGAATATATAATGGAATCACAGAATATGTTGAGTTGGAAGGGACCCATCAGGATCGTTGACTCCCCAAGAGTCACACCATCTGCCTGGAAGATTGTCCAAACTCTTCTTGATCTCTTGTCATGCTGGTGCTGTGACTGCTTCCCTGGGGAGCTGTTCCAGTGTCCAACCACTCTCTGGATGAAGAACCTTTGCCTGGTGTCCACTGTAGCTGCCCTGACCCAATTTCATTCTGTTTCCTTGAGTCATGAGAGTGACAATTTTGGTACTTGCCCCTCTGCTTCCCCTCACAAGGATGTTGATATTTATTTCTGTTGGATGAAAGAGTAGCATAAAATCTAAGCAAGGTTCTGGGTATATTCTTCTACCCTGTGATTCACTTTTAATGTGAATGAGTGTTTGTTTTTTCTGTTATTCTATCTTGGTAAATTTTCTGTCAATCTGTGTAAAGATTTAAGAAGAATCTGGGCTTCCTGATAAGGTAAGATTTAATTACTTTCATATCACCGGATGAATTTATTTACATAGTAATGGAAAGGTGCAAAAAATTTACAGAAATATCTGTATCCTCTTGCTCTCTTTTGCATCAACTTCTGCAGAAATCCTATAAATTGACATAATTTAAAATGCACACTGAGAAGAATGTATTTTCTAACAAGTGAATTCCATAGAGTTATGTAAATACTGTGGCATTTCATAAGATCTATTTGCATAGGTCAGCAGCCATTTCAGGTCATATACAGATAAGACAGGAGACTAGCTGAAGTAATTTTGTTCTTGTTTCATTTAAAAGACATTACACATATATGTATGCATACACAGTTGCAAAATATTCTTTTTGGCCTTTACATACATAGTACTTACCAGATGGTTTTCCCTAATGTGTACGGAGAAAGAAATAGTACTCATTTATCTTAGGCTCTTCAAAAATAGTGAAAAATATTACATTTAATAAGACTGATGCTATGTTTTAATTTCAAGTACTAGGGGCAGGCCTTGGATTTTTTTCACAGTACACAGAGTGACAGGATGATTGTAGTATGGACTATTACTGCCATCACTGTATCAATTCTTCAATGAAATCTTTAACAGTAATTTCACATATGGCACTGTAAAACCCAGAAGCCCACATAAACGAAGTGAGAAATGTTAAGTCTCTACATGTAGCTAAGCCTCTCATGAAAAAGGTAGTTCCATACTGCGTGTGACAACCCAGTCCTGAGGGGAACAGATGCTCTGCATTTTTCAGGCCCTATAAGTTATGCCATGCCATAATAATGTATCTGAAAACCCACGGAGCAAACACTGTGTTGATGCATTCAGGTTCTACAGTAGTTCAGGCTCTACACCCTCTCAGGGGGAGTCGATAAATGGAAGACAACATTGAGTCCTGAAAGCAAGGCCAAGTTTTCACTGTGCTTTTGAGCCCACAACAAGAGTACTAATANAAAAAAAAAAAACCCAAAAAATCTTGTGAAAGGATATTAAAGCTATTCTAAAGGATAGGAAAGGAAAATTAAGAGGATTGCAGCACTTCTTTCAAACTTCATATTCAAATAAATTTTTTCCTAGTTTCTTGATTTTTTTAAGTTCTTTTTCCAAGAAGATTAAAAAGGAATCCAAAAGGCATATTCCAGTTGCAGTACCTACCCTGCTTATGATCTTGACTACTGATCGTCCTCAAAATCTTCCAAATTCATTTGTGTGCACATATGCATATTCAGTCAAATACAAGAAATTGACTACTCAAACGTTCATAGGCTTGACCTTTTCTAAAAACCCCCACAAACTATAGAAGTCAAAGACAGAATATAGTAAGATTATGTGTTACAACTGTGTGTCATAGTAAAGGTAATTACAATGTTACAGTTGAGTTTCATTTTCAGAGTCTTATGATCACCAAAAATTATTATAATTCTTGATTACAGCCTCTGCTGAATCACCTGACAAGTGTAATACATTACAAAAGTGCAGATTATTTATGCCTTTTCTGAAGAAAGAAGAAACACCAAAAGAAGAGGAAAAATATTCAAACCCCAGAGAGCTGCTTTTAAATGAATTGACCACCCTCTCGCTAATTAACTCTCATTAAGCCCCTCTTTTATTTCCAGCCCATATGTCAGTGCTAGTCTTTTAATTATCAAATGGTATGTAAGCTTTTTGTACAGTATTTTTAAGCTTTCAGAGGGCTCTGCCAAGCTGCATCATGCACCTTTTCCTTAAGCAAAGATAAAGAGGCTTTATAACAGACCTGTTAGTCCTGCTAATTAGTTGATGCTTTTGACACTCTCTCCCTAAATGCCTAAGCATTTGTAAAAGATGTTGTCAGATCTTCCTTCTGTATTCTAATGTACTTTCCATCTGCATGGCCACTGGCCCAAACTGAAGTAAAGCACCTATATAATCCTTTTAACATTTTCAAAGTACTCAGGGAGAAAGATGAAATGTGAGTACATCTACAAGCGGGCTGCTGTACTCCAAGCGTATGACTACCATAACGACAAAAATATGCCAGACAGGTTGGTGAAGTTTATTATTGGCTCCTAGGATCAGAAATGACACAAGGACGGTCAGATAATATATCTTCCATGAAGAGTCATCCTTCAGGAAAGCTCAAGAAATTCTTCTTCCCATTATAATGGATTATTTTACCACATTTATATGTTTCAGTATATTCAACACATAGTATGACAATTGGTTTTTGTCACTTGAAAGCACATCTTAGAGAAACATCTTCTTCTGCAAAAATATTCAGAAGTCTACACTTTTTAGAAATTTCTTTTTATCCAAGATTTCATTGGTAGAATGCTCTGATTTAAGATTATGAATACTTGCAGGTATGTACGTTCACAATACTGACATACAAGATAAGCACATACAAGGACATAAAAACCCTGTAATCAGTTTTTGAAGGTTGTCTTTGTAGCAAAAGGACCAAAACACAGACTTTTAAAACTGCAACTGTGCCTGAAAACCAGTGTTTTCAGCAGACTTGAAAGGCACTGAAAGAATAGAAGATAGTAATTACAGGACTGTTAGGGATTTTTTTCCAAGGATGCATTATTCAGATAATCTTCCAGGTGAGAATACCAAACTGCACTAACCAAAATGAGCACTTGTGCTCATACACATATTAAGACAAATCATTGTTAGGTGTAAGGTCTTAATGAATGTAACTAAGAGATTTACAATAGCAGTTTAGAGTTATGAGGGATAAAATATGCTCCAATTGTATAAATAGTAAATAACATTAGCACTACTCTTTGTCATATTTTTCATCCCAAGAGGCTTAAAGCAAAACCTTCCATTAGTGAAGGGTTAAAACATAAAGGAAAGAAAAACAAAAATACAGTCCTCTTGTACAGTCCTTCAGTCATCCACTGTTTTGATACAAAACTGTGCCATCTCTTCTGGGTCTATGTCTTATGTTATTTTTATTTGATTCCAGTTACTCAATAGTTCCCCTGATTGTTTTCTTTTTACTTCTTTTGTTGCCTATACTGCCCATATATACATACACACATATATTTTAGTAATTTGTCTGTCCTTAGTGAAATGCTAATCTCATCAGTAAGAAGAACAAACTTTCTTGCATCATCTCCTCAATGCAGCTAAAAATTTGATACATTATTGTCATACCAAAACTGTGTAATTAACTTCTTTCCCAGAATCAAAAAAGAAAAATTCTACCTTACTTTGTCATTCTGTCACAAAACAACTTTGTCAGTTCTACTACACCATTTATAGGACAAGGAGGATTAGACTGGCACATGATGTGCAAGATTTGGACGAAACATTGAGATGTGCAATGAGATGCTGATGTTATTCATTTTTCTGCACACATCCTGAATAATGCTCCTTGAATTATTCTGAAGCTCGCCTTAACACTGAGTTATTTCTCCATTCTGAGGTATTCAAGGTACATGCATTCAAATGTGAGTATGATGGTGTTATTTGTGATGTTATAAAGACAATAAATCATTGGAGAACTTTTCTGACATCTGCTCATATTGTCTACTGTACTTACTAGCAAACAGTGTGTGCTTCTGTTATTAGATCCACTTCCCTGACCACATAAGGTTTGCTTTTGACATACATAACTTTTTAAGTGTTTTTGTACCCCTTTGTTCTTCCTTCCACTGGTATGATTTCCGTCTTCCCTTTGGTTTCTACTTTAGCCCTTAGGTTTTGGTTATACTTATTTCTTCCTGTTCTGCTAGACTTACATTTTTTTATATTCCCTCATACCTTCTAATGGTTTAGAGTGTATTTGATTTTCTTCCCTACTCCAGAGAGTTAGAAAACTTTCATTTTGCTGGCCTTTGTCCACTGGTCAGGGGACTACTTGCTTATACTACTGCTTCCCTGTACACATCAGCTTCCAAGCACTTAATTTAATATTTTCTAGGTCCCACAGTCCCTGCATTCACTTTCATCAGCTCTTTAAATCTTCATCCCTAGTGTCTCCATCATAATTTACCAGAGGTAGGCGGTCAAGCTTAATATTTCAGTCACGTCTTCTGTGTCCAGAGACATTTACTGCCCCGTGTCATTTCAACCCCTCAGTGTTTTCTCAAAATTTCTCTGGATTTTACCAAAGATTTCAAAAAGAAAGGAAAAAAAAGTAAATTGAATGCTACATTTATAGTATCCTACCATCATTTGTTGACCACCTTGAGATGGACTAGTAGACTTTTTGTTTAAATGACAATTAGCATAAAAAAGAGCAGTGTGTCTGGGAAGCTGTGTGCCAAAGATGACCAAAGGCGAATAGCCTCTGACAATTCCACTTGGTGGGTCTCCTTTCTCATCATGTGACATGATCCCCAAGCAGAAAGTGACTAGCAAGCAGAATTAAAAAAATAAAAAGATCTTCATAAAAAAAAAAGATTCACCTGTTTCTCCTCGAAGAAAGATCCTGTTTATTGACAGATTCATTCTTATCTATGTTTTATGTCTCTGTTAAACTAATACTTACAAAATGCAAGACTCTGCAATCCTCCTGGTATTATATTTTCCAATAACATTGTACTAAAGTAAAAATTAAGAGGTTCTTGCAAGATTACTTATTGTCTACATATTGAGAACTCTCACAAAAATATTATGCATTTTTTTATGGTACAGGTCATTTACCAAGTTCTTTCTGATTGCTATTTGTTCCTTACTTTTTTTCATGGACCAAAATGTGATCAGTCTTTGCTGAACTCATATAAACTATGTTAACATACAGAGAATATTAAACTGCCATTTTAATTCATCAAGTTAAATGTTATGAAGTAAAACTATCCTTTCCGTTTTCCCTGGTAAACATAAATTACTACTAATAAAATGTGCTGGGTAGATTTCTAAATGACAAATGTCTTCAAGAAGCATTTTTACAAGGAGGGACTTTATGGTGCTTGAGTTAATTTAACATGTTAATATTTTCAAGTGCTGGTTGCTTGCAAGACTGATTTTTGGATGTAAAAATAAACTTGACTGAGTTCAAGCACTTAAGTAATTCAGTTGCAATTACAATCAAATAGACATTTGAACATACAATTTTGGGTGAAACACAGCAGCATTTCTCAATGGGCTCAAAATCAGATGACATATAAAATGAAGAGTATATCCAAGTGGGATTTTTTACTATTTCAATTATTATTAGTAGTCACTGAGTTATTCTCCTGCTATAGATAAAATGGTAAAAACACCATTCGAAATTTTTTAATCTAAATATTCAAAATGAATGCACACATACAAGACAGCCTTTGCAAAATTAATGCATGTGAATCATGTAGATGTATAGAAATATTGTACATTAATCTTACAGTGTTCAGTGTCTCATTTTATAATTCAAGGCTCTAAACAATAGATTTATCATGAATGCTATGTGACTTTGGAAAAATAGTTAACTTAATATTTTCAGATCCTAACTTGGAAACAAAACAAAGCTAATTTTTTTCCACAAGGAACTCTAAGCTCATGATATGATATGTTACATGATAAGAAATTTTACGTAGTGCAACACATAGAAAGAGCTTTCAGTTGCATCAGTCCCTGAGTTTGCTGTTGTTATTTGTTAAAGGAAACACACTTCTATAAAAAAATTGATTTATAATCAAAATGCTTTTCACTTCACAGTAGAGGATTGCTCTTTTGTTCCAATAAATCTTATAGAACCATTATTGAAGCACCATGCATAGGCTATCTTGTCTTTATGGTGTAGAATTCTGTTCAAAACACATGCAGACAGCTAATCTAAACTTCAGGATTAAATAAGATGTTTTCACAAGAAGCAGAACCATTATGTTCACATGGCTTATAGTAAATGTGCCATAAAGTACAAAATCTAAGTTAACTAAGAGTTACAATAATATCCCTGAAAACATTAAAAATGTAAATTCATAAGCAATATAGACTTAATCTCATGTTCTATTAATTAACCACATCAAACCAGTAAAACCTTTTTTCTAATTTTTTTTTTCTAATGCACTTACATGATTTTGGAATTAACTCAGAAAATGTCTCTTCACCTTATGAAATGGGGCATTTACTAGGCCATGGACCTCATATGGTAAGTCTAAGTAGAGTTTTAATAACGACAAAGAATTAAGAACAGAGAACCATGTGCCAGTTTTTGGATTATTGTATTTGAACACAAATAGTACCTTCATTTAATATAGCATTTTGAAGTTATTTTATTGAAACAGGTCTTTTGCTGAAACACTTAAGTTGTTTCATTTTTGTCACAACATTCATTTGACAAAAACCAATTTTTTATGAAAACCTTCCACATTGCTGTGGTATTTATCTAACACTGAAAAACCTTTAGCCAATGGCAATATTCTACTGCATTGAAATTTATCAAAGAATAAAAATATTACTTTAAATGTTATGATAGATTTTCTGTCATATACCCAGGACTTTGCGTATGGAGCTTGTTACTTAAGAACCCTACTAACCACTTTTCCCTGTGGCACAATTTCATTGTTATGTGCTGGCTATACCTTGCACCTGCCTATCAGCTACTGATGGGATAGGATGTTCATTATGCTTTGGTCAGATTCTCTGATCACCGACAAATCGAAAAAAAATAAATAGTCTTTAGAGGCAAGTGATAAAGAGAAAGGAAGATAATTTCAAATGGTGGTGATGAGGAAAAGGAAAGGAAAAAGGGAAGAAATTTCTGCTGACTTACTCTTACTGTCACTAACCTAGTACATGGTTTCACTAGAGAAAAAATTATGAAAATGATTACTCAGTTTTAATCAGGTTACTCAAAGCAAACAGCTGCAACTATAAATTGTTATTTAGCCTGAAAATGAGATACTGAATTTCTTATGAAATTTACTACCAGAGGGTCAGAAATGAAGAAGCCTTTCCCCATTTTTCTGCCACTTGAAATAAAGAATCAAGATATGCTCATGTCTTTAACCAGTTAAAATAGTTAAAATGCATAATATTATATGTACTGCTCTGCACAGAAAATTTGAGCAAGAAGGCTTTGATAAGAGTGGAAAAAGCTTAGCAGCATCTGCACTCTTAGTATAACCACAGCGCCTGGTAGTCTTCAAGCCTCTGTGGAAGTCTGAATAATTTAACCATCATCACAGTGAGTTCATGCACTTGCAAAACACACTTCTAAAACTGGTGTGCTATTGGTTACATTATTCACATTTCTGATTTCTGCCTTTCTAGATAGAAGTCGAGGGTAAGAAGCATATGCTGACTTTGGCCCTGAATGTCCCATGGCTATAATTTGGAAGAAGGATATGACTACCCAGGTTCATCTCTGGTTGTTTAGCTTCTCTTCCCCATGAGGTAACGACTATGAACTCACAAGTTTTCTTTTCTTTGAATCACTTCTTTCTCCCTCCCATTTGACATTAGAGAGAAATTATGTATTTGATTATAGCAACTAAATTCATGATGGTTCTTATCAACTGAAGTGGTAGCATATGGCTTATATAGGTCATTATTAACCACTGAAACTGTTAAGAAAAGCCATTATTAATTCTCTAATACCATGTCATGCAGTGAAAGTACTATAAAATATAAATAATCAGATCTTTGCAAATTAAATCCTGTTCTTACATTTTTGAATCTGGTGTATGTGTTCAGGGGTCCTGACATATACTCATTTTCTAGGGTCTTATATTTGAATTTATTAATTTTCAATATATTAAAGATAGCATAATGTCCACAAAAGAGAAAGCACTGGAGATAAAAGTGTAGTGAGATGTTTTAATTAATGTTAGGCTAACCTTGGAAAAAGTAGGAAATGTCAGTTTTCTCTGTGAACCACAAAGAGACTGAGTTTAATCTCCAGATACAAAGGCAAGCAATTATGATTTGTTTCTTATGAGCAGGGAAATTTATAAAAAAATGGACCTTTTTTCGTCAGTATTTGTGAAACATGGGCTAATACTGAATTTCACTGACTCTCATAGTAATAAAGCTACTGATCCTAAATCCATAAAAATCAATAATGGAATTGATTCAGGCACTACCTCCGAGCTTACATAATTGCAGAATTTATATCAGTTGCCACTTTCTCACCTAAGTTGTTGTTCTAAATTGTAAGACAAAAAAAAAATTGCGTAAGTAACCATGTGACAGGCTACCAATAAAATTGCTTTCGGATAGCTGGAATTGACTTACACTTAACCTCACTCTTCTGCTTGTATACATAATTTTAATGCGGCAATGTTACTTTCTTTGGGTGCATGCAGAGAACATTTGACTGGATGGGGCTATTGAGTCTTCATGAAAATGCTGTTATTTAGCTAATGTAGTAGCAATTTTCATTCTCTGTACATTGCATTGCAGTGGCATCAGGCCACTCCTGTTTTACAAGATGTAAACCAAAGGGGTGTTAGTACACAGCAGGGGAAAATTGGAATAGGACAGGAATACTGTGGTGACTTCGTTGGTCAAAAATTGCTCAGTGACAAGTCCTACTACTAGGCAGTACCATATCCTTTTATCTCACTGATGTTTAGATACATTCATCACAGGGTTCAGTTCCATGCTGCTAGAGTAATAAATAGTTGTTATTCAAGAGACGTTTTGAACTCATGTATCAAGGCACTTTTTGATATCTGTTCTTCAGTCCCACTCACAATCTTTGTGTCTGTCGCTGCATATGAGATCTTACAAGTACAGCTGCATTTCACCACCTGAAACTGAGGAGCTACTCAGTGTTTATTAATTATTATTTCTTTGGATTTCTTAACTGTTTCTTTCTCAACTTTGCTATAAGACATTGAATAGAATGATAAAAGCTAAATTCCCTTTTAATCTGCAATAAAACTGCTGCTAGTCAATAGCAACATTAATCTATGATATCCTAATATGCTATGTATAATTAGAGTTAATCTTCAAGCATTTAAACCATTAAAAAAACCACTCAATCTGTCTATTCAAAAACAGCTATTAATTTATAAAGACGTTTGCCAGCAGGAAAGTGGTTGTAATCCCAACAGGAATACTCCAGATAGGGAAATTAAAAAAATTAGCAGACTACCTCATCATTACAGAAGAGCCTCTTATTTCTGGGGGAAAGGAAAGAATATGAAAACTTAAACAAGACTTGACTGTCACCATGCCCTGGGAAGAGTTTGAGCAAAGTTAGCTAGGCCTGGAAAACAGAGTATAACCATGACTATCAACTTGTTATGCACAGAGGCAGACTCAAAATTAGTTGGCTAAACTAGGTGCTAAATTTACTTTACTTTCTGGACTTTCTTAGAAGCATTGTTTTTTAGATAAGACTAGGTATTGCATAGGGGAATGGTACTGGGTCTTTTCTGCTGCCTAAAACAAGGAACAAGGAACTTTGAAAGTTCTAAGATTGAAAATATTCTATACGGACTGTGCAAAAGCTAAAGAAAAGTAGAGAAGTATAGTAGATCTTAATGAAGCAAGACATTTATACTCCAGCTTTATGAGGAGGTATCAAGTTATTATGAACACAAAAGAGGAAGAAGGAAAGTAGATTAATTAATAATTCCCTACGCAAAAAATAAAACTCCAGAAAATACTTTTACCTGAGAACAACTTTTTTCTCATTAGGCATAAATTACTTCAAGCACTAAAACAACACAGCTATAGCCACAATAAGGAGCAGGAAGCTTTTTTTTTTCCTGTTTCTTTTGACCTATTTTAGCAATAAAACACAACTGCTTTCTGTTCCTGTCATTGGAACTGAATAAGTGTGGCAAGACTAAGAAGAACTCCAGCCTATGGTAGTTTATCTACAACCTCCAAAACAGTTAATTTAAATGACAGTTGCAGTACTCTTTCCAGAAAATGAAACATAAGGTCCATAATTAATTTCAAAATTCTAAACATTAAACTGAGTACAACTTGATTTTGTTTGTAAATTCATCACACAATGGAAAGAAATGCAGATACAATGACTACAGTGTGTTGCCTTCATTAATCTCTTCTGAATATGAATCAGCCTTACTTTATTAACTACCAAGTGGGACTTGGTCAGCATGATTTTTTTACAAACATCACACCCTCGTTAACATCAGAAATAACAGATGGATGGTCTACCAACAGTAAGGAATGTGTTTTGGGTTTTTTGTGAGACAAGTTGTATGATTAAAAAAAATACAGTTATCAGTTTGTGGAAATATTCTCACTTCTGCGATGTCTGACTTAAAAAAATACAAATACTTTTCTAAATAATTATAGGAAATAACAAATAGAAGTTTCTAGCACAGCCTATGTAGGCCTGCTCTTGCTAGCTGGTCCAATGATAAGGTCAGTATTTTAAGGAGGCCACTGAGTAAGAATTTAAAAAAAATCAGCTGGTCTTTAGTTTCAATTTCTTAGGACAGTAATTCTGCTTACTCCTGTTTATCACACACTAATATCCAGAATGTAAGACTTGAAAATATGAAAAAACAGTAGGTAAGCCATTAATTTAATTATTCTGGATTTGTCCAAATCAGCAGAATCATAACTCCAAGCCATTGCTGACAGAATATCAGACCTTAAAAAAGTCTACTCATAATGGTTAATTAGGGGAGTGTATTAAAGGTATTTCAAGTATCTAAATTAAGAATGAAAGTTCCTTTGGAAACCACTGTAGAAGTACATTGCAGTACTATTAGTTATGCTTTAGTCCTCTGCTTTTTGTATACAATGTGAATAATTTGGTTTGCTAATTTTTTTTCTTTGCTTTAAGAAGTTATTAAAAGATGCCTCTCAGAACAAAGCCTGAAATTATAGCTATTATGTGTCACTGACTTCTAGGGCATAAAATACGCAAAGCTGTTTACATATATGTCATATATTTACATTTAGTGTATATATACAAGTATATATATAAAATAAATAAGTTACATGAACATATACAGACATAATATATATATTTGATAAAATATTTTCAAACTTAGAAAATAATCTAGCAATTCTTCAATGTAATTTAGAAATAGAAGCATTGATGGTTTTCCTAATAGTCTTTTTTTCACAACCACTGTAAATGAATAGCATTGACCCTGAAGCCCAGATATTACAGAACAGTTTAATTCAGAGGACCTTTTTTTTTCAAAATTTGTTTTAAAACTTTTTAGTATTATTTTGGTGACACATGTTCTTGGATTTTGTTAGTGTGATGCTGCTTAGAATCAATTAAAAAAACACCCAACAGAAGAAGTTGCCATCATCCTTCTCTTTTATAACCTGAAATATCTGCCCTATGGTATACCTGCCACTTTTCAGGTATCATATCAGAAATGTATTTCACATCATGCTTTATCTACACACCCCAACATCACCTACTTTGTCAGAATGAGACTTTGAAGACTCTGTACTTAGAATTTAAGTTCTGCAAAGACGCACATACTTTAAAAATCTGAGAATTATTAATCACTGTGAATTCATAGCCACATTGACCTATCAGAGAAATCTGGGACTATGTTTATAAGTAAAGCAAGTTTGTAAGTAGCTTTAGCTTTTCAGTGCAGCACTTAGCCCAGTTGTGCACAGTCTTTGTAAAGATGTTTAAGCAGAAGGATATGTTACTTACAACATAAAATACAGTTTTCATTTTGCTATTTATGTAGTAAGATCTTCAGTATAGTAGGACAGAGATACCTAAGTAAGATACTTACACAACTAATTTTCTTTTGATTTCATAGTTTGGCTAGTTCTCAACAATAATATAATACAATACAGATATTCACTGCATAATTCACAGATATTACGCTGTGTTCCATCATGCATGGTAAATTAAAATATTCCATTAACTAAACAAATTTCTGGTGCCATAAATCAAAGCACACTAAGTAAATCACAGTATGTGAAAACAGAATTGCAATTACATCACATTGATTAAGCAGAGACTAGAAACAGTAAGATTTATCATATTTAATGGGCAGAGATGATTATGAAACACACAGTTTTGAGATTTGGATTTTTTTGATCTTTATATTCTGTTTCTGAATTGCATGTATAGTATAGTGTTTTTTTAACTTCAAGGCATTATCAAAACAAAGGAAGACATTTTTAAAGTTAAGTGTTTGCAAACTTTTTACAAAACAAGTAAAGTGTTGAAAACAGATACCACGATAACAGAATCATATTCATGTCATGATAGTGAAAAATGTCTGTTAAAAGAAGTGATATTTACATTGAGTATGTTCTCTGTATACTCCAGTCAGGACCTACTTTGTGTTCTATAAAACAAACACAGCAAAGTAAGAAGTTTTCATTCAGTTGAGCAGCATGATGATACGACTTCCAGCATCATTTTAGGCTGTTGTATGGGTGAATCTCAAGGGTATGTTAATAATGGAGAGTGCACTCAAATCAACCAATCAAATTGAATGTTGTAGTTGGACCACACAAAGTATTTGTATTCATCAAAGTATTTTTAATATAATTTAAATATGGATATTTAAATGTGCAAATGGGCTAAACGAATGTGTAAATGGGTTGTTACTCTCATTTATCACTTTCTTCTGGGCACATATTTTCTCTCACACAGGACTGACAAATACTGGAGGATTGCAGTACATCTGTTGTAATGCAAAAATCTGACTTATGACACGTTGGCATATTAAATTATGACATCAATTACTTTTGTTCTCAAAATTGTTGCTAAAATTAACAGACAGGAAATCTGTTGTTTGGCAGGTTGGTTTCAGTAAGTCTCAGGAGTCATGTTTTAAAATTTTGGTTTGAAGTGTTCAGAAACATTACTTGTAAGGTTTCTGAGCTCTTCAATTGAAATCTGCTTCAGGTAAGGAGTTTGTCATAACCTTTTTTTGTCAGATATTTATAAGCTGCTGCAAGCTTTTATGACATTAACCTTAGCCATGTGCTTTATCTAGTTAGATGTGTGCTTCAAGATCTTCCTGAAGGTTTTAGGCCTGAATTTCCTCATTACTTTCTGTATTTCCCTCATATTCTCTTTGTCTCTCATATGTACCTGGCTACCACAGCTGAAAATGTCCAATATTTCTTTGTTTAAAAGCTGTTTTCACTAGTTTAGAATTGTCCTACACTTTATTATTAAAATTAAGTTCTTCATTTCAAGGTGCCAGCCTTATTGAAAATTATATTTAGTTAACACAATTTTGATATACTTTAGAGCAGGATTAAGGGAGGCAACCTTGCTTTCTCTGTATAACCGCTAACATTTATTTAATTAATTTAAATATAATTAGGATTAAGACTTGAAATTTGTTGTAAAGAGAGGAATGTGCTGTTCAGTAGCTCCTCTCTGTGAAAAATATGTTGACATCTGTAAATTATAAGACCCTGGATATTCTGTTTGCAAATATCGTTGAACATTTTTCAGGACTGCACAGCAGAAGTCTTAAAAAATCTACCATGAATACACCTTGCTAACCTCAAGATTCAGTGTATATCCACCATATCTGGTAGATGACTAAGCATTCTTTCCTGTAAGGCAGTAATTAAGAGAACCTCTCTTCCAAGTACTAATTTTACCAGCCAGGAGCAACTGACACATCAGGTGCAGGAATGCAGACATGAAAATCACTCTCCCAGGAAATTCCCAAAAGCTTTTGTCTGGCTTATAGCCATGGGAGGAAACAGAGAAAGCCACCTGGCTGAATATAGCAGGGTAATGAGATGGACTTGTCATAGTAAGGCCAAGTGTTGTTGGGACACTATGACTTAGGGAAAAAGAGGGCATATTTTATGAAGAAAAGCTGGTGAACATGGGAACGAATGTCTATCTTGCTACACAAATTCACAGAATCACAGAATTACTGAAGCCATAAGGCACATCTAGAAATCATCCAATTACTTTGGAGCAGTGTGTGATGGATGCACTCCTCCTGTTTGAGATAACTGGACTTTGGTCCAGGCAGATGCTCAGCAGGTGGGCCTAACTGAAGTTAATCCTGCTGACTGTGCCTATCAGTAAGGCAGCACCAAGCCCCCCAAACGGTTTGGCTGCATACTAGACTGATAAGCCTCCAAAACTTCATGAACAGAAAAAAATCTGACAGAAAACCAACCACCTGCAGGCACCAGGGTCCATTGAGCTCTCCCTCCATAGCAGCTGTCTGGGAGGTAGTGATTACCTGACACTGGATATCAGTGGGTTGGTAAGTGACATGTCATGCATACATGTAACATTTGAGATACGCATTGTAAACTTATAATATTTGTATCTCACATTAATTTTAATTTTAGCAAATGATATTGTGTAGTAAATAGTATTGATTACCAATCTGTAATTATTAAATGCTTTACATACATAAATTTACGGACTAGAAATCAATAAACTTCCTTCTCTTCCCTTTGCTTCCCCCCCTCCCCTTCCTCATTTTCACACAGATCTTTATCCTGAAAATATCCACCTCTTATCCTGCCATTTTGAAAATAATTTATGTGCCTCCTAATTTCAAGCATGTGTTTTCTATTTTACTGTAACAGAGCCAATGTGTTCACACCCCACAGGACTGAGCTCCAAACGTTTTCTGGACAGTGTTGACAAAAGTTAACACCTGTGTCAAAAATAGTTATTTGGAAAGCTGTGCTGAAGCTTATATACATAAATTCTTCCAACCCTCCAACGACACTAAATAGAATCACAGATTAATGCATTTACAGAATTGCCTGTGTTGGAAGAGACTCTAAAGGTCATCTAGTTCCACTCCCTCTAACACAGGCCAGGACAGTTGCCACTAGACCAAGTTGGTCCTAGCCCCATTCAACCAGGCCTTTAACACTTCCAGGGATGGGACACCCATAATTTTGCTGGACAACTTGTTTCAGTACTTTGCCATCATCTGAGTAAAGAATTTCTTCCTGACATCTAATCTAAACTTGGCTTCTGTCAAGTTAAAACCATTTCTCCCTCTCCTGTCATTATCTGCCTGTGTAAAAAGTCCTCCCTCTCTTCTATAAAGGTCCCCTTAAGGGAGGCTACAATTAAGTCTCTCTGAAGCCTCATCACATTGAAAGAACTCAGCTCTCTTATCCTGTCTTCATATGAGAGAAGTGCTCTTGGTGGCCCTCTTCTGCACTTACTCCATCCTTCTTG
The DNA here is from genome assembly GCA_013399835.1 of Leptocoma aspasia. Taxonomy (NCBI): domain Eukaryota; kingdom Metazoa; phylum Chordata; class Aves; order Passeriformes; family Nectariniidae; genus Leptocoma; species Leptocoma aspasia. The sequence continues at coordinate 9,871 of VXAX01007845.1, read as the reverse complement.
AGCTGTCGACCTTAAACCTGGACACAGTAATCCAGGTGGTATCTCACAAAACCAGAGCAAAGTGGCAGAATCACGTCACTTGACGTGCTGGTCACTCCTCCTTTGATGCTGCCCAGGATAGGTTTGGCTTTCTGTGCTGTAAGAATACACTATTGACTCATGTTATGCTTTTCATCTATGGGGCCCCCCAAGTGATCCCTTCCTTCTCTTGTGTCAGCTGCATCACTCAGCTCCACATCCCCTGGTTTTGCACAGCCTGGTTTTTGGTAGCTGGGGGGCCATGGAGGTGGCTTCTTTGAGAAGCTGCTGAAGCTTCCACCTAGTCCAGCAGAGCCAATACCTGATGGTTCTGAAGATGGATATGCTGCTGGCCAAAACTGGGCCAATGAGAGAGGGTGGTAATGCCTCTGTGACAACGTATTTAGGAAGAAAATCTAAACAAAGTGTGCACGTGCAGTTTTTTCTAGTCAGAGAATGCAGCGGTGTGGCAGGTGTGCTGAGACCACCACCTTACCAAGAGTGTCCCAGGAAACATCGGATAGCTCGATGTCACTCTGAATCCATACCACCAGACGGTAATCACAAATCCACAGACAAGCAAGAAGGGCTCTCAATATAGGTTGCAGAGATGTTTACTGGGATACTCTCTGAAGAGTCCAGGAACAGAAAGCCAAAGATGAAGGAGGGCACAGGGGTTTTATACGAAACTTGAGGGCCAATAGGAAGAGGGCAGGAGGGTGGTACAAGGCAGGGCTTACAGGAAAACAACCAACAAGGGGAGAGGGGAAGAACATTACATAACACAGGACAAATGGGGTTAGCAGGGTAGGAGAACCTTCTAGAGCTGGGGAGGAGATGGGCAGTGGGCAGAGGTGATGTAACTCGGATGATCAAACTGGGGGAGTGGTCAAGGGGGGATCTCCCATGGCATCTCAGCTTCCAGATCTATCTGGGATGCTACAAGAGAAGAGAAGGAGGTGAGAACATATGAAGAAAACAGCATGTTGACACCAAGGTCAGTGGAGAAGGAGGGGAGGAGGTACTCCAGGCACCAGAGCCGAGATTCCTCTGCAGGCTGTGGTGAGACCATGGTGAAGGGGCTGTGCCCCTGCAGCCCTTGGGGATCCATGGGGGATGCAGAGATCCACCCACAGCCCGTGCGGGAGGTGCCCAGACTGGAACAGGTGGATGCCTGGAGGACGCTGTGATCCAGTGGGAGACCCAGTGGGGAGAGAGGGCCCTGCTTCCAGGCTGGAGCAGCCTGACCTTGGAGGACTGCACTTCATGGAAGAATGACCAAGTACTGTTGGGAGTACTGTTGCTCATGAGATTGGAGCCACGTTGGAGAAGTTAATGGAGAACTGTCTCCCGTGGGAGGGACCCCACACTCTCACAGGGGAAGGACTCCTCTCCCTGAGCAGTGGAAGAAAATCCTGGGGGATGAACTGACCAAAACTCCCATGTCCTGTCTCCCTGTGCTGTCTGTGGGAAGAAGGGAGGGGTTAGAGGAATCAAAGGTGTCTTTAAGGGCTTATTTTACTTCTCATTATCCTCCTCTGACTCTGTTAGTAATAAATTCACTTTGTACCTTTAAGTTAAGTCTGCTTTGCTTTTTCCAAGGAGTGTTTTTCTCCTGGTCCTTACCTCAACTTACCAGGCCTTTGTTATTTTTTTTTTTCTCTCCTCTACCCTGCTGTGGCAGGGAAGCGTGGCAGGAGAGGCTGTGGCAGGGAAGGGTGGATGAGCATCTTTCATGGGTGCCTGGCATTTGGCCAGTTGTTAAACCACGACAGTGACTATATGGCTTCATCAAGGGGTCTCAGACTTGTTCTTTGGTTGTAGTAGAAAGAAATTCATTCATCCAACCCCCAATCAGAGGATCAGGAACTTGAGACAAGTAGGGATCCTGACTGCCAGTGAAAGGTGAAGAGCTCACGGAATAACTCAGCCTTTTCCATATCAGGATCACCCTTCTTACCTCTCAATTACAGAGAAGGCATGTTAACTTGGAAAGAAAAATCAAAGAACTATATGACACTTTGACAACTTGAAGATTCAAGTGGTATTCTACACAAATTGAAAGTGTCTATTGTTGTCTTGAGTAACTGTCATGAAAATATGCCAAAAGGTCACCTTCCTTTGCACTAAATCCAGAAATAGTAACTTCCTGAAATAGCTCATTAATGTTGTAGCTGTCTGCTGATTATAAGTAAAATTAAGAGCAATATATTCCACAGATTAACAAGAGGATCTGGAGGCAAACAATAAAATCTAGTTAATCTTGAAGAAAGATTTGTCTACTTAGCAGCTGAATATTTTAACCTGTTATGGGTAAAGAATACACATTTTTATATATCATTATATTTATGTATGCGTATCTTCTGTATTGGTATAATGAGGTTAGGACTGCCTGATTCAATCTCCACAATAAGGAAGAGACTAAGATCTGCTCTTCTCAGAATGCCGGTGGCTCCCCAATAAGTTAAACAGAGAAATATCCTCCAGCTTAGTTTATCCATGTTGTTAAACTACAGCTGGAAAAAATTTATAGTATAACAACTACAACAAATCAAAAAGAGTCCACTGGTAACTTACTGACTCTGAGCTGTCTGTATGTACCACTTACATGGAGAAATATGCAGTCAAGCTAATTTGCTGTTTTCCTGATATATGCCCTTATAATTGCTGAGGGAGGTTTTGTGATCTGGTGGATGATTTGAAGGGTGCAATTATCAGTATTTAGCAAATAGAAAATGCATGCTTAGTGTGCAGGAAAGTGACATAGAGTACCTTAAAGCTTAGACCCATGGTGAATAGCTGCCTTTTATCAAGAGGGCACTTTACACAGAACAACAAATCTTGGTAAATGAAGTCCAGGTAGAGACTTCCTTAAGAAAGAGTAGAACGTGAAGATGGGACAATTTACAAGTACAATACTTTTACATTTAAGTCCAAGAAAAATATTTTATATCAAAGTTGTTTTTACTTTAGTATATATTATCAGAAAAACCCTCTTTTTTTCCCAAGGAAGCCAAACTGGATTAATCCTGTCCATTCAGTAGCTTTTTTTCATATAAAATGATCCAAAATCCTGGTTTTTTGTTGTTATAACATCAGTATAAATAGCAGTGATTAAATTCTGTGCACTGCTGCTTTTAAAGTAAACTAACAGAGTTCAGTTAAGTGGAGGAACTAAAAAAAGAAAAGAGCTTATGAAAGATCTTTTGAGGGAAGGTGAAAGAAAAGTACACTGAACTAATGAAGAAACACAAAAACCACACAGTTAAAATTATAGTAATAAAATAATGGATGTGGTAAAATTAAGAGAAAGAAAAATTATTTCTTAAAGGATGTGATAAAAGCCACATCATAGATGATCCCAATGTGGGTGATTAAAGTAATGCCAAGCAATATGCAGCAAAGTTGCCTTCTTTGGAGGGGTTCAAATCCTATTTTTTCCATCCTCAACCTCTCTGATGGTAACATAATATATGGAGAACTTAGGGTTATGTGATGATAAAACTCATTTCCACACAAGGAGCACTGAGGAGCAGAGAGAAACAATGACATTAATATAACCACCCCCATGAAGGATCTTAGAGGCACCACTAGGCTACCGTGCTCCTCCCTGTACCCCAAGCAGCACCCCAGCACCCACCTGGCTCATCCCCAGGGTGTCCCAGTCAGCCTCCAGCCCCCTGGACTGGGGTACATCCAGCACTATGAGGCTCTGGGATCTCTCCAGGTCTCTCCACAAACTAAAGGGTCACTACTTGGGGGTGTGGGACACTTCGTGGGGTGCAGGGAGTACTGACGTCGCCCGTCCGCTTCCACCGTCCGGCTAGCCCCCGGCGGACGGGCTATGGGATGTCAGGTTTGGTCCCTCCCAGCTCCCTGCAGCAGGGGCTTAGGTAGGGATATCCCAGGGTATATCGTCGATGAAGGTGGCTGATGCGGGAGAGCAGAGGGAAAGACCAGGCAGGAGGCAAAGGTAGGAGAAAAGGGTTTACTCAGGGTAGGGGTGCCCACTGACTGGCACCGGGCACAGTTGTAACACAGCTTATAAAGTAATACAGGCAACCAATCAGGGTTCGCACGGGAGGGAACATAGGAGTGGTCATCGGGATATAGGATCCAATCCAGGCTTGTCAGGGGAGTGTCCATCCAATGGGGAAACATCTTAGGGAAGACAAGCACAGAAAGTTCTGGAAAACTGGGAGGAGGAAAGGGGGATTGACAACTTGGCATGAGGGGAGAGGGCCGACCCAGGGGGCTGATTGACGGGAATCCAAGGGAGAAAAACAACTCCTTAAATGGGAAGGTCTCGCCCAACCGGGCAGGATCTAAGGAGATGGACAACTCATAAGGCGGGAAACTGGGGGCCAAAGGCGGGAAAATGCGAGGAAGAAGGGAACACAAAATGGAGGGCATGGGGGAACTTAAAAGGCAACACCACAGAGTACCACAAGAGTCACTGTGGAATGTGAAGGGGATGCACCAGAAGCAGGAGAGGTGGGAATCACGGTAGGCTGAGGAGCAGCAAGCATGGGAAAACTGAGGGGAATGGGTCTACAGAGGGCCGGAGATGTCTAAACACGAGCTGGCCAGTGTACTCATGGGGCTGTGCCCAGCATCTTATTCACATGATCCACCCTATCCTCTCTCTCCTGTTTTCTGAACAAGGAACCCTGTTCCATACTGCTGTGGAAGGGGATTGTGGGTCAGAGTCCATGTGTCAGCCCTGTAGCCAGTATAGCTGTCTGTGCCTGTGTGTGATCCCTAGCAAATGTCAGCTCAGGGCCAGCCTGTGGATGTCTCTGAAGGTGGTGCGCATGGGTGGTTTGGCTCCTAAAGGGACCAAGGTTCCAAGCCTAGGACTGAAGGGACTGAGATGCATGTCAGCTGAGGGAACTGGTAGCTGGTGCACAGGTGTATGAGTGTACGTGTGTGTGTGTGTATGCACGGGTGTGAGAGAGAGAGAGAGAAGGATCCAGGGAAAGTCACTGGAGACTGCGTCTAAGCCGACCTGCCAGGAGATTTGCACTTACGTGTGTGCATGTGTGTTCCTCTTTACCAGTGGGAAGACTCTCTGTACCAGTGGCAAGGATGAGGCTGCAAGTCCTATCTGTGTCTCTGAGAGTGCTGTGGTTTCTGTCTGCGTGGATTTGTGCAGTTTGCTCTGTTTATGTGTAGATATGCACACTGTGTATGTTTGTGTATGTGTTACTGTTACTACATGTTCAGCCTCACCAGCTTTCTCCTTCAGCCAGGTGGGCACGGAGCTGTGGAAGGCTTGGCACTGTCAGCATGCCAGATTTGACTATCAGAACTATGACAGTCACTATCAGAAATGTAGGTGTCAAAACTCTTCAAAAGTTGTGAGCTAAGAGTAATGATTTTGGAACATTGCTAGACCACACTTTCAGGCTTAATATGAATAATGTTTAATCATTAACAGAAAAATAACTGCTAAAGCTGGTGAAGCAGCAAAATAAAGCCATTATCTTGCGCTACTGTCTCGAAAACATTAAATATCAGGAGTAGTAACGTGTGAAAACAAAACAAGCAGATCCCTGATAATATCTTTCCAGGAATTCAAAGGGAAAAGACCCTTTCTACCTCCCTTCTGGTCTGTCTTTCTTGTTCTCATTGTCACTTTCTTTCCCATAGCTCTAGTCTTCTTTAGTTTAGCTTACATAAAATACAGCTTTGACCTTCCCAAGCACACAGTGACAATTTGAAAAATGGATCCATTTTCCTCAAATGAAGTATCTGATCACAAAATCCTTAGTGAAGCAAAACTCGAATTGAAGTCAATGAGTTGGAGGAGTGGTGGGACCACTGAAATCAATGCAACCTTGTTTTGGCATGTCTTATGAAGCTACAGTACATTTTCCCCACCTATCCCACTAACAATGCACTTTTCTCAATTTTCAAAATGATTGACTCCTGCCCACAATTATGCTTCTGCATTATTCAGGAGGGACCAACACAATAGCAAAAAACCAAAATAAGAAAAGAAGATGGGCTTCCAGCTTGAAATAATTCTGAAAATTTTATAGGTAAGTAAATTGCTAATTTCACTTGTACATCTCATGATAAATGAATGACAATTCATGATAAATGAATGACAATTCTTTTTGTCATTCTTGTCTTGTGTCTGTCTTGTGACAGACACAAGAGTATTATTCAAGGTAATGCAAATTATGTACACTGATCATTCCTTTTCCTGATTATAAAATTGATTTCTATAACCAGACAGCAAAACAAATGTAAAGATATATACCCTTTTCCTTCTCCACATTATAACAGTACTTGTCTCAGTTGATTTACTCCTACAGAATAGTTCAGAAATATAGCAGCAATCTCTGAGATGCTTTCTCTGTCATGTAGGATTTAATCTGTTAGTGCGAGACAGGAGTGTTTCAATTTGAAAGGTGTTTATCTAAAATACCCTACAAAATCACTGATTTGTGAAGAAGAAATTCCAGTTTTCTTGTTTTAAGAGTGGCAGGGACAGACACAAGAGCAACCTAAGGAAACAGCTGAAGATTTGTTTGTCTTTGCAGAACAGGATTTTAATTTCTGGGAGAATTTGCTTTGTGATTGAGTGGCAATTTAATTCAGTAAGATCTGTTGGGCTTGAGTTAAAAAAAAAAAAAGCATAATTAATTATACAAACAACTGATGGTCCTGCCAAATTGGAAAGTAAACTCAATGATCTTAAATTTAAGCTGAAAACAAATGAAGAAGCTACAAATACTGTACTCATACTACAATCAGAATACAATTAGAGATTTAAATAATTGTGAAAGGATGGCAGATACTGTAAAGGAAGGAAAGATATCTATGTGGTCACAGTCAGAAGAATCTTGTACTAAAAGAAAAAAAAAACCAGATACCAGCATATTAATCCAGTCAGAAGTCAGCCTGACCTCTGAGTCTGCTACATGTTATGAAGCAAATCTTTCTGGAAGCTCTACCAGGTCATACAGATGACAGGGAGGTAATGAGACACAGCTACATGGTGTGACATCCCACACAGGGATGGCTTAGTCAGGCACAATTTGCCTTTTGTGGAGGCCTTCTACAACTGAGTGACTGCACTGGTGACTAAGGGCAACTGGTCTGTTTTTACTTCTGCAAGGCTTTGACATGGTCCCCTCCCCCACAACATTACTGTCTCTAAATTTGCAAGATATGCACTTAGCAGATGGAGTGCTACATGGGTAAGAAGTTGGATGAGTGGTTGCTTCCAAAGAGCTGCAGTCAATGGTTTAATATCCAGGTGGATGCTTGTTGATGAGTGGCTTTCCTGAGGAGGACACTATATGGGGACGAGTACTACTTAGTGCCTCTCTTAATAATATAGACAGTGGGATCGAGTGCATCCTCAGCAATTTTGCTGATGACACTGCAAAATTGGCACTGAGTGGTGCTGCTGAAGACACTTGGGGAAAGAAATGCCATCCAGAGACACCTGAGAGGCCAGAGACGTGGGCCTGTGCAAACCTCATGAAGTTCAAGGCGGCCAAGTACAAGGTCTTGTGCCTGTGTTGGGGCAGCATCCCAATATCAGTATGGACTGGGAAGTTAATGGGTTCAGAGCATCTTTGAGGAGAAGGGCTTGGGGATATGGGTGGATGTAAAATCTGGCATAAGCTGGCAATATGTTCTTGCAGCCCAGAAAAATTCTATCGCAGAAAAACTGTAGCCAACAGACTANTGTGCAAACCTCATGAAGTTCAAGGCGGCCAAGTACAAGGTCTTGTGCCTGTGTTGGGGCAGCATCCCAATATCAGTATGGACTGGGAAGTTAATGGGTTCAGAGCATCTTTGAGGAGAAGGGCTTGGGGATATGGGTGGATGTAAAATCTGGCATAAGCTGGCAATATGTTCTTGCAGCCCAGAAAAATTCTATCGCAGAAAAACTGTAGCCAACAGACTAGGGGAGTGACGCCGCCCGTCCGCTTCCACCCGACCGACTAGCTCCCGGGCAGACGGGCTTATGGTGTCGAGAGTGGTCTCTTCTAGCTCCCTGTGGCAGGGGCTTAGATAGAGATCTTCTCAGAGAGAAGCGTCGAGGAGCGACCGATGCAGGAAAGGAGAGGGAAGGACCAGGCAGAAGGCTGAGGTAGTAAAAGGGTTTTAATCCATGTGGGGGTGCCCACTGACTGGCACCTTGCAACAGTGTACATCAGCTTATATAGAAATCTGAACAGCCAATCAGGAGTTAACATGGGAGGGAACATAGGTGGGGATGCAAATACATAAGGTCCAATCATAACTCAAAGGGGGTGTGACTTCTATGGACTGTCCTATGGAAGGGCTAGCTCAGGGGAGACAGACATGGAAGGTGCTAGAACATGGGGAGGAGCAAGGAAGATTGACTTCTTCCATGAGGGGAGAGGGCTGACCCAGGGATTTGATGGACATGGATTTGAAGGGGAAAAACAACTCCTTAAAAGGGCAGAACACACCCAATGGGGCAGGCTTCCGGGGATTGACATTTAACTTCTCGGGGCTAAAGGCGGGAAAATGAGGACTAAGGGCGGGAAACTGTGGAAGAAGAAGGGACAAAATGGAGGATAGAGAACTCAAAATGCAACACCACATCTCCCCCTTTTTTGTTTTTTAAAGAAAGGGGTAGAGTGCGCTAAACTTGGGTCTCGTCCCACCACGAGAGGGCAGGTGGAGGTGGTGCTGAGGGAAGAGGGTGTGTAGGGGTGTTAGTCAACACTTTTAACAGAACTTTCTTCAGAACAGCAAATAAGATTATGATACCAACTAGGGATAACACAACATAAATAATGTCCTTGATGATCGATGAAAGCCATTTGCTGAGCCCGAAGTTCTTAAACAGATCTCCAAACCACTCGCCAGGTTCCTCCTTGATCTCGTTTATCATCTTTCTCATCGCGGCGAGCGAAGCGTGGATATTTTGGCTTTTCGATGACAAGTTTAAGCAGCACATAGCCTCAAAGTCCTGGCAGCCGTGCCCGTGCGCCAAAAGGAGGAAATCGACGGCTGCTCGATTTTGTAGAGTGGCCTGCCTAGTTGTCTCTTCGTCTGATAGGAGGTCTGATAAGGCTTGGGACGTTAAATTCGCCTGCTTGACCACCCAGCACTCCAGGTGGCCCAATTCACCTAGGGCTTTGGCAGCGGCTACCCAAGGCAAAAAGATGGATACAGCCGCGCGTTTAGGGTGTCCCCAATGAATAATTTCTGAGTCACATGACTCGTCCAATTCTCTGGCTTCACGTTTTGTCACCGAATGGTTAAA
>VXAX01007844.1:748513-763950 GCA_013399835.1 Leptocoma aspasia | reverse complement strand
TCGCCGCCCGGGCCGGGGCGGGGCCGCTCCCCGCCGGCCCGCACGCATCGCCCGCGGCCGCCCCATCGCAAGCCCCCGCCGGGCCGCCGCTCGCCTCGGCCGGCACCGCCGACAGCAGCACGGGCTGCTCGGCCAGGGCTCCGCTGCCCAGCATCGCGTCCGCCATCTCGGCGGTGCGGTACCGCACCGGCTCGGGGCCGCTCCGCTCCGCCGCCGCTCCTGCGGGCAGAGAGAGGCACGGAGGGAGCTGTCAGCGCCCGCCCCGCCCGCCCCGCGGCCGCGCACCCAGAGCCCCCCGGCCGCACCTGCGGGAAGGGCCGCACCGAGCCAGGCCAGCGCCAGCAGCAGCCGCCACATCCTCACCCACAGCCCCGGGCCCGGCAGCCGCCGCCGCGTCTCCCGGACAACGACCGCTTCCGCCGGATCCCCGGGACACTTCCAGTTCCGCTGCCGGTCGTGTTTCCGTGGGAAGAGCCCTCCGGCCGTCGGGGGAGTGGTGGCACAGGGACTTGGCGGAGCGGGGCTGAGCCTGCTCGTGTCAGGGACAAAGCGGGTGGCTTTAACCGAGTTTTCTCGCGGCCTCGCTGGACCCCGAATTGGGAGTGTTCGGCCTGGAGAAGTGAAGGGTTCGGGTGACCTAATTACGGCCTCCCAGTACCTGAAGGGAATTTACAGGAAGGATGGGGCAAGACTATTTACAAGCGCATGTTGTGACAGGACAAGGGAGAACGGTTTAGATCAGGTATTAGGAAAAAAATGCTTTACTAAAAATTATGTTAAGAAAATATTTACTGTGAGGATGGTGAGGCCGTGGCACAGGCTGTCCAGAGAAGCTGTGGTTGCCCCGTCCCTGGAAGTGTCCAAGGCCAGTTTGGACGGGGCTTGGAGCAACCTGGGGTAGTGCGAGGTGCCCCTGCCCATGGCAGACGTGTGGAACAAGACGTTCTTTAAGGTCCCTTCCAACCCAAAGCATCCTGTGATTCTGTGACCCACGCCTTGCAGGGCTGAGCCCGCACGCTGTGACCGGAGCCGCTGCCCGAGCCGGATGTCGGGCTGCTGATGCTGCTGGAGGCATTGCACTGTTGATTTAAATTAGTTCAGGTCGGAAGTTCTTCCAAGGAGGTCAGTGCCATCCATGGCTTCGGCAGGCTGCTGTGACTGAGCAGTGACTCACCCCCAAGCTGCTCTGGTACCAGCCGGTGTTGCAGCCCCAGCACTGCCTCACAGCCGCACTGCCTGGCGAAGGATTTTTCCCTCGCTAGGGAAGCACGGCCCCGTTTGGGAGTTGTTTGCACACAAACTCTGCCTTAACCTACAGGCACGCTGGGGTAAGGATAAAACGCGGCAAACTAAAGGCGTATTTTTAAAACTAAAAAGAAGAGTTCTTGTTCAGCAGCTTATCAACCAAAGCTCCCAAGCAGAAAGGCAAGATAAATACTCCCATATTCCTTTTTAGGAAATTGTATTTTTTCCTGTTGCAGCATTAGTTTTTACTTTATTGCAGTTTAATAGTGATGCCTCAAGACTATTTGGGGCATTTTGAAAATGAACACATTACTTCAAGTGCTGATATCTTTTTTAACACACTTCCTTCAAACTGCCAGCAGTGCACAATGAGATTTTGCCAAAACTCTGCATCTGTCAAAAACTGATAGTTATTACCTAGGGGAGCATGAACCATGCACACTGGAAAAGGCAGAAAAAAAATCAAGTACATGTGTATAAATGAAGATGGGGGTCATTTATTACAGAAACTGGATTTTTGGCTTTGTTTTTATTCAGGTGTACTTCAACTGTATCATTCCTTACAGCACACATTTTCTCACTTGAAGCTTTTTCTTTCAAAGTCCAATTTGCATAAGCACTAATAATGAGGACATAATAGTCTAAAAATAGAAAACATGAGGTTTGCACATAGAGAGAAACCATTTAATTAGATCAGCTGATACAGAGCAAGCCTGAAAGCAAAAGCACAAAGGGAATCCAAACTGGTGCAGACTAGGAGAGAACAAGCTGCCCCATTCCCCCTTCTCCTTATGTTTGAGTTTAGTCAAAACAGCAGTTTCGACTTGAAAATAATTTCTTACTGTGAATTTAATCTTAACATAATCTCCTTCCTGCCATAACACAAATCAAAATGGTGCAGGTTTTTTTATGGTGACTCTCAGTAATCCCTGCCTAACAGGTATGACATGACTAATTCATGTGGTACTCTTTGTGCTGCTTAAAGAGCTCACACCAAGGAGGTGCAGAAGCATAAAAGTGCCTGTCCAGCCCCAAAACAAGCCCTGATGTCTCACCATACACATAAGTGAGGTTATGAAAGACAGAACCATTTTCAAGGCTCCTTGAAGATGTGCATGCAGCTTGTGTAGCTGATACCCCAACAGTGCTGGTCTGCCAGCATGAATAAATCCTGAACTGGTCCTGTCCTCAGAAACCACATCTGGCCTCCCACACCAGCTGTGCACTGAGGAACAGACTCCCTGCAGCTTCCATCCTCCCATCCATTCCATGGCAGAGAACACGGCAGCCATGGAAGCAGTCAAGCAACTTCCAACACACCTGAACAGGCTGTATTCTTGTTTGATACAATTTGTGACTGATACAATATCTAATACTTAAGGTTTCCTCACAACAAATAAAATAATGCATGTTGCTCTTGCAATCACATCCAGGAACTAAAATTTTTAGACCAGTATGTAGCAGACTGCTGTTTTAACTCTGTCCTGAACATATCCAGTCACCTTGAAAGCCAGTTTTTACAACTATGAGAATGGCCAACCAAACACCCCCAAAAAACCAACCAACGTATCAAATGTCCTTTTCAGGTAAATTCAAAAAGTCTGCAAGATAATGGCAATTGACATTTGGAATGTGCCAACTCCAAATGTATTCAAGGCCTTTGAAAGTTCATGGAAAAGAAAACAAAGGGTGCTGAAGAGCAAGCAAAGGATGCAGGCCTGGGAGTCTGGACTGCAACTTCTGGTGGGTAGGACTGCCTGTTCTTCCCCAAATTACTTAAAAACTTCAGTAAAGAGAAAAAAAAAAGTGTTGAGTGGCAGAGTACATCTTACCAACACAGATAAATTGGAATATTCCTGTAATACAGGGATAAATGTGTCTTATTCATCACAGAATAATGAATTATGACCATGATTCCATGAAAACTTTATTTATGAGTACTTTCAATTTGATTTCCATGTGCAACAGAGGAAAAAGTTAGCAGTTCACTATTTATCCATACAGGGTTATAGCTCCTTTCCTCCCGTTTTCTCCTATTTGAGTGCAAGGACAAGAACAATTAAGTTAGTCACATTGTTTTCAATTCATTAAAAAATAAACAGCATTCCTCTATCTCCTGATATCTTGTAACCCATAGGGTATTTTTGCCTTAATGCAAATATATGTAACATGCCTGTAACAAGCAGGTAATGCTGTCAACTGGCATCTTCAGCCAGAATTTAAAAGATATTAAAAAAAACCAGGGAAAAATGGTTAGGTTTTAAAGTATTAACTTTATTAATAAATATACATCCATATGATGATGTAAATACAGATCATGAACACTACTCCATTCCCATACACATAATTGCACACGAGTAGCTCAAGTTCATGGACATAAAAACATACACAGTATCTAATCAGGCTTTTTACAGCAGAGGACAGGGTGCTGATACTAGTTATTTAACAGATTACTGTTACCCCCAAAGTAAACCTGTGGAAAAGCAAATTATGAAAGATTGAAGGAACAGAAAGTGGTTCAAATTTCAGAATACAGATTCTTATATTTCAGAAAAAAGTCACAAGGAGAAAGGTCTAGTCTCTACTGAAGTCATAAATATATTTAGCGGTGTTAAAATATATGCATTAAAATAGAGAAGAATAAACTTTTTGTAATCAGAAATGAAGTTTGGAGTTCCAAGTATTTCTGATTGTTATCAGCTGTTTTAACTGTCAACTCTAAGGGTAGTGTGAAACATTATTATACATATAACAAAGAACAGCAGAGTCACAGCTAGTGAAACCATTGCACAAATGACTTCACATTGCTCTGCCTTTTAAAGCTCTTCAAAATGGGGGAGGGAGTTAAATTCTCATCTGAATTACTCGGTGTATTGTAGTCCCAGGTAATTCTCTTCACAGATACATCACTTTTCACTGACAAGGCTTGGTTTTGGCCTGACTGAACATTAAGATCCTTCAGACAAAATGAAAATAAATTCATTCAGAAGAGAGATCTTTAATGGCTCTAGTTAATTTGATTACTTTAAACTAAATCCAAGATACAAAGAACATTGCTTTAATGACAAAGCTAAGTGCTGATTTTAAAAATACCATCTTTGATACCAAAGTCAGCTGCTTCTGATGGTATCTGATTTTTTTCTGCCAAAACATGGTGCTAGCATCTTGAATCTGTCCAGTGCAAGACTTTATAGTAGCAAAATTATTTGGTTTTAAAGTTTAAGTAAATTTAATCAGAAAATGAATAGTAGTTACTATATGTATCTTAAACAGTGAACTTTATAGCATCATTAAGGAATAATAGCAAGCTAATACATTTCATTTATGTATAAATAAGACATTAGAAACTTTATAATTAAAAGAAATTATTAAAACCTAAACTTGACATGTCGGTCTTCTGAACAGTGTTAACACACAACAGTGATCCTAGCTTATGAATATCTGAATTATGATATATAATATAAAATAAGCAATTTACCTTACAAGTAATGTTTTCATACTATGGGGGGAAAATGCCAGTTTTCCCATTGGTACTAATAAAGTTTAGGCATTAACATGCTGTTTCAGTGTTTCTCATGAAAAGAAAAGTGTTGAATAAAGCACAATGTACTCTGCAGAGTATACATAGGAAGAACAGAAGTATTTGAAAATTCCATTTCTGGTCACTTTGAATCTTCTCTTTCTTTTTCCCCTCACTGCACGGCACCAGTAAACTCTAGTCAGATATAAAATAAAGCAGAATTAAGAAAGGCCAGCAGTGCACTTCTGGTCTCCTTCCTAAATCCAGAGCACCAAGCAGCACACTGCAGGCTCTCTGAACACTTTTCTATTTGATGCTCATCATTTCACAACTGACAACATTAATTAGTTTTTACTGGGATTATATTTCATCTGATATAATTAATAAACACTGTAATGAACAGAAATTGCTTAGGTGATTTCATTATTTCATCAGCATACTTGAATACAAATTATACTAGCAGAACAGCAATACATCTGCATTATCTCCTGACACACAGCACAGCACCATTGAGTGGATGCACAAGTGAGGAACGGACAGGAGCAAACAGGATCAACAGGAGGAGGTAAGGAGTGGAGCTTCTCCAAGGTACAGTGGTGACATGCAACACGTTCCTTGCCAGCGAGGTGTGACACTCCTGCAGTTACACATTCAGCTGAAGAGGACTGCTTGCCCAGCTGAGTTCAGGAAAGAACTTAAAGCAGTCTTTTGTTGAAAAATTATCTGATTAAAAACAGCCAATACAACACAGATCCTGAGGGTGAATGAACTCACGTTAGCATTTTGCATGTGTCAGCAGTTACATCTTCTGAGAGAGACTGCTAAATTTCAGACTTGCGAGTTTGTTGAGGAACAGAACGTACAACTGGATTTCTGAGCTTCAGCATGAAGAAACTATTCCTTAGTAGCAATTTAGCTGCCATTAGTTCATCTATTGACTAAGGAGCCATCCAGTATAAGTTGAGGTTCATTGTCTTAGTTGTCAGTCCATACACAGTTCCCCCAAAACAATTCAACACACCTATTGTAAAGCACAGCAAAAGTCCAGCTCAATGTGTTAGGCATCACTGGAACACCTGAAGGCTTGCTGCTTTTTTCCTGATAAAAAAGGTATGAAACATGACATCTGTTTCTTAAGTTGTCATCACTGAAATCAAGAGGTCTAGTCAAAATGACAGCAGGCCAGAATATAATTTATGTTAACAAAAATGACCATCATCATTACCCGTTCAGCACAGGCTCAATTAACCCAAATTTTATTCTACCCCAAATATGCAAACTCTACATATTCCCCCTCCCCAGGTATTTCAAGCTACAAATTTATCATAAAGTCATTTGATATGTGAAATGACTTAAATGTAAACTTTCTTCCAGATTAAAAAAAAAAGTTTCAGTTTCAGTAAAATTAATTTAGAACAAACAATATGTAACACTGAGGACTGATTATTTATTTCTTTTGAAGTCTGGATGAAAGTATTTTTCACACTCACACTCACACATTCTCCCACACTTTAAAAAAATTACACGCACCCAGTTGAAAAAAGGAACATTTCTTTTGGGTGGAGGGGAGGTTTTAGTTTGAGTCAAGAAAGGTATTTATAGTTAACCAACAACATTTTTTTCTGGCTTGCATGCATAGATGAATTACTCTGTATCTGGGATCTAGCAGTGCAGTAAACTGCATCCTGTTTGCATCAGCTATACAGTTTGCTTTTATAAATCATGAAAATGGTGTCCTTTGGTAGATATATAAGCTTCCATAACTTAAATATAGTATAAATGTCTAACAATGAAATAAGTATTTCCAGGAATATCTGGCAAAACTGAGTCTAAAAATTTGGCAACAGTGTCTATTTAAAAAGTTTAATTTGTAAACATTATAGGTTATTACTTTAAAAGCTATTAAACTGTTACCATCTAAGCACAGATTTGAAAGGCAAAAGCCAGCGTAAATAGCTATTTACAGATTTAAGAACATACTGTTTAATATTAATCAAGTGCCTAACGAGAATGAACAGTACTTAATTTCTTATAAAATATTTCAAATTTCAAAGAATTATTTGTGGTTTGGTATATGTATTATTAGGCATTTCAAAATTACCCAGCAGAATCCTGTAACAGTGTAACTAAAAGAACAGCTCTCACCTAATGGCAAAGTAACTTGTCTTTGTAAGGCGCTGTGAAGCTTTAATGCACTGCACAAGTGCTCAGGTTTCTTTAATATCTTCCAAAATATTTTTGGAGCATTAGTTGATATTCACTTAATGCTACAACTCCAGAAATAAAAGTCACTGGAAATCACTTTAAAAAAAAAAAAAGGTTGGATTTGTTTTTTTTTTAAGTTTTTAAGTCTATCTGAGGTCTGTAGAAGGTCCTGCAGAAGTGGACAATGTGGCTTGCCATTTTGTTTATCAATTTTTCTTACCAAGTAAGAACTTAACTGGCTAAGTTGCTTATTGTGGGACAGGCCACATCATGAACCATCAACCAGCTGATTTCTGTCTTCCTTATTTCAATTATTTAATGCATAACCACATATCTAGATTTATGAGAAACTGAACGTAAAACTAGGGACATGGACATTACTTAGTATTGACACCAAGGCATAATGTATAATTTTAGACTTCCTTATAAATTATGATTTAAAATCAACAGAAGCCTCTTTAAACCAAAGCCATCCCAACATTCCGTGAAAGTTATTAATTGCACCCATAGGTTATGACATTATTGGAATAAAATCTAGAAGCTCAGACTTAAGCAAACATTACAAAAAAACTCAAGAAACATGCCCAAAATCAGCATAAAGCAGATTAGTTAGGAGTTACTCATTCCCTCCCTTCATTCATTAGGCTGTTTGATTTTGCTGCTAGTTTCACCAGCAGCATGGACTCCTCTGTTATGCACCACAGGGTAAGGAAAAGCTGCACTGCCACAAGTATAATTTAGATTTGCAAGCCGTGATAGAGCTTTAATGCTACCTGGAGGTCTGCCTGGGCTGACTTTGTATCCTGCTGCTTTAGTAGTACCCAAGGGTCTGCCTGGACTTGTCTTAAATCCAGCTGCTTTGGTGGTCCCCAGGGGTCGACCTGTGCTGGTTCGGTACCCTGCTGATTTCGTGGTCCCTGACGGCCGGCCACGTTTCCCGGAGCGGTTGAGGTTTTTCTTTTTCTTTAGTTCATCTTTTGTCTCTATATTCCTGCCACTTGTGGTCTGCAAGTGGGAGTCGTTCAAGGCATCTTGTCTCTGGCAGGCAATGGGTTTGTGGCTGACTGCGTGGCTGTACTTGCTCTGCTGTGTGGCATAGAGGTCGAACTGATCCGCAGCCCTCACATTGTCTTCGTTCAGGCAAGAGCTCTTGCCGGTCCCACAGAAAGCTGGATTGCTGCTGGCAACAGGGTGCATCATTTTCTACCAAAAACAGGAGAGGGAAATATGTATCAATACATCAGAATACTGCAGCGTTCCACAAAAGAGAATCTTTCAAAAGCTATCTCTGTTTCATAAAATTAGTCCAAACTACTTCGTCTATTTATAGTAAACAGTATTGATGTAGGTAAATTACTTTTAAAGTGAGTTTTACTGAGCCTTCACTTGAGGTTCTGCACAGTAACCTTTACACATAGTTAAAAAGGAGAATTTAAACCACTTATTATTCACATAGGCATAATTACGGAAGAAGCAAGTTAAAAAACTGAACAACAGCATTTCAGCAACCAACACCTACAATATCTGCAAATCTATGGTTCCAGAACCTTTCTAACCAAATATAATCTAAATTTTAGTTGTTCTAGCTCTGAGATTAATATGTGGCTCAGCTGTAAGCCAAAGAAAGATATAACTCTCTTGGTATAGTAGATATAGGATCCCAAAGATTTTTTTGTTTGCTTAACTGCAGCAAAAGAATAAAGTACTAATCAGTTTTCTTATTTTATCTCACAATTAATGTCAAAGAAAGAAACACATAAGGCATTTGGCAACACAATGGTGCCATAGTTGGGAAAGCAGAGGGGTGAAATGAATTTGTAACCAAGTACAAGATGCTGGATTGCAGAAATGCCACTGCTGTCCTAGTTAGGAGAGCACGTACAAGCTGCTGGCAATGCCAGCACTGAGATAAGTTGATATTGTTGGCATTGCCAACAACTCTGGGAAATAAAGCAATTACATCTTCCATTCAACTATACTGGTTCTACAACTTAAATAAGCTGCAAATACTCAAAGTCTAAGATAGTAATATTTAGCCATGCTGAAGACAAAATTAAGCCAATAAATATCTGGCCCTTCAGAGTATTTCTATGTCTTACAGCCACACTTAAGACACCAAAAATGTCTTCCCATGTTAAATTTCACAAGTAGATAAGGTCTGGAAGATTTATTATCTTTTCCCTACAACAGCTCTGGAATATCACCTACAGCAACATAATTTAAACTCTACCATTGATTACTGAATTTATTTGGCAGTTACGAATGTTTCCTGCCAGCCAGAGAGAAAGCACACAGCACAGTCTATTTACCCTGGAGTAAATCCCCGTGCTCTTTTCTCCTGATTACAAAGGATACATTCCCTGTTGGAACACTCAATCTACCCTGGCTTGTCAAATGCACATTACAGTGTGCATTATTCTTGTGCAAATATATGAATATTATGTCAAATAGTGAAATTATGATAGTAATATAGTTTAAATATTAGATGTTCTAGCAGAGATAACCCAAGTGCTACAATCCTGGTGCATTGCATGGGGTACAGTAGAACAAAAGTGAAACCACTGTTATTGCAGCTGTTAACGTCCAAGCAAAACAACTAAGAATAGTCTGCAAGCCTGCACTTAGCAAAGGACAAAGGAAATAAGCTCAGGTCAAGAGACCAGACAGACTTTTCTGTGCACCAATACAGAAGGAAGCTTAGAGTTTCCTACAATTAGCAGTCAAAAAAGAAAAAAGTTACCTTTCTTCAACCCCACTAGAAAAGTGCTTGCAATTACCACAAAAAATACCTGAGATTTTTCATGATATGTAACTGCAAACATGAGGGTTCTATAATGCCCTTTTGCTGCAGAGAGAGTAAAGCCCAGCTCTGAAAGGCTATTCAGCTGTTTGTTGACCCACTAGAGACACTTGGAGTGGAGAGCAGCATTCTTGTCTCAGTACTCATTTTAAACACAGGAATACTGGCTTTGGCCCCAAAAAACTTTTCCAAGCTCAATTGCCACAAAGAAGGATCAGCTGAGCTGCCCAGTATCCAAGGAACACACCAGAGCTGGGAGAAGGCACTGAATAAAGCAGGGGCTCCAGGTATTTCTCATGAGACCAACCAGGTTCATGCTCACTCCTGGGTTACATTCTTATTCTCTGCTTCTCCTCATTACAGCCGGGGGGATTTTTCCATCCATCTTCCTGGAGGAGAACCTTTATAAGTACCCCTAGACAGTGAATATATTCTGCTGTAGCTGACAAATGCTGGAGCTTCATCACCATATGCATGTGCTTTGTGTCTACTGCAATAGCACTGACAAACACTGACTTCACACACAAGCCCTGGCTAGTGATACTTTACCTTCCATCTGGCAACAACCAGCATCACTGGAATGGATGAACGAAGAAAGACAGTACAAATCAGTAACTGTTTAAAATTTCTTTCTAGAGGAGGCTTAACAAAACCCCCAATCTCAGTGGAAGACTGCCAATAGGATTTTAAAAAATTCATTTCCCCCCGTCTCTGCACCATTTTTCATCAAACCAGGCAAATTTCAAGTAGTAGCCAAGGTTCCTCTTCTATCTTCTTTGATTTAAGACTTTTTTTTGAAAAGTTTTTAAAAGGAAATCTGTAATCAAGCCTAATTACCCTAACATGGAATCTCCAGCATAATTTTCCTTCATTCACATTACAGTAGGGAATAAAAGAATGTAGAAAGTCTATCTGTAGAGTAGAAGCAGGTTTCTTGGCAGGGAGATATGCAGTATAAAAGAGAATTGGTATTAAAGGCAAAGCTATGCCAATTTAAAAATTACACTCTAGCTAAACTGTACAACTAAACACATACAACTTTGTGTGCAATCATTCTTGAATAAAACCCTCCAAAAAGTTTCCAACAAGACAGAACTTTCTCGTTTTAAACCTGTAAACAGACATGTAAAAATATTTGCAACAGTTTACTTAAATCAGTTTTTAAACTGAATTAACCGACTGGCTGAATATCTCTGTATCAACAAACAGTTAAGATGAGGCACTGTAACAAGGAAATTTTGTTGTATTTCAAAAAGATTCACTGGCAAGTGACGGTGGAGGATTTTCTGTACGGATCTTTTAGTGCCTGGTAATTTATATCTATACAAATGCTGGGGAAGGGAGGAGGCACTGGATAAGCTGGCTTTGGGAAAAGAGAGGCAGCTTCTCATGCAACAAAGCACAGAAGTTCCACCACTGCTAGAAACAGGACAATCGAGCTGGGACTCACAAAGCTTTGCTACAGGGGGATGTCTGGACATGGTCATGATCCCTCCTTGTATCCCTAAAATACAGATTAACATACAGCCCTAGCTCACAGCTGCTAAGGCTCCTGGTATGGTTGTGGCCCATCTCTCTCTCCAGGCTTTCCTCCTGCAGGAAATTCCCATTCATGACCTGTTCACTACACAAAATTGTAATATCAAAGCTATTCAAATCACATTACATAAAAATATCCTCTTGGCCTGTGATGTGATGCCATCTTTGCCTTTCAAACATCATACTTTGCCTTCTTCATGGGCATGATGTAGCTGCCAGTGTAGACAAGATGAAACCTTTGATAAGCAGAGAAGCTCACAAGGCCCCCCAGAACAGGCACTGGCTCAGCAGTTATTTTATACTGAGTACAGGGCCTGGGACCCATTATCTGCACTGAGCAGAATAATCAGCTCCAGCACAAGCAGCAGGCAACTGCTCTGCTCTCACCCATCCCAGCCTGCCTTCTGTGGCCTGGTGAGTGCCAGAACAGACCTGACTCAGCAACTGCCTCTGACTTCTGCTGAAACACACCTGAAACCCAGCAAAACTGCACAAAACTCCAAGTCTGCCTATATTATGGCTTTCCAAATGATGAATAACAGGAAGGGTAAACTCCTCACACCAAGAGGGACAATTTTGCTTTTAATGAGGGTTAGTCTACAACACCCACTCGTTTTTCTGAGGTTTTTCACCGCTGAGCTTGCAACAGTTTCCACAGTATCGATGGGGCTGTGGGAGGCTGTAGCAGCACATTTTCATCATCATCCAACACATACAAAGTATGTGACTCGCTACTTAACAACACAAGCAGCCACAAGCATCGTTTGTGCAGAGCTCTGAAGGTCACAGCGGGCAGCGAGCGCCGCGGGAGCGGAGCACAGGCCCGGCTCTGTTCAGGATTCCTCATAAAGGGCGCTCTATGCTCAGCTCCACAGCCCTGGGCAGCAGCACAGGGCTCCTTTGCTTTGCAGGGGGGTTCAACAGCACCACGAGGAATATTTTCCCTTTCAAGACCACAACAGAAATATGGTGTCAGTTCTGTTCTTCTCTCTTAGGACAGCATGTGTGAGAAATCCTTTCATCACTCACTGCAAAGAATTAATTCTATCAATTTAAATGTTTTTCACATGTCCCTTTTATTCACAGCTCCTTTTCTACACATTAACTCTCGCTAAAGGAGGGCCTTACCCAGTTTTTAAAACCCTGTAACTACTTGCTTTCACAAAGATACACCTTACGTGGTGTATTCACATAAATGTAAATATTTTAAAAATACTAAGTATGAAATTCTATCAGTGGCACAACATACACTGTAAAACCTGAACCTACAACTGCAATCTTATCTACTTGTGAAGCTCGATAACCAGCTTTTCCACACTGTGCTTATGAAGCTCTTTCTGCAGTTGGTGCATAATGTCTTTTCTCACCATTTGACAGCAGGTAAAATATATTAAAAACTGCCAAAATATAAGAAATAATTTCTTTGCAGCAGTGACTTGCTAGAGTTACTACATGACAACACAAGGCTGCAAATCAAGAGACAACATAATTTTGGAATTTTGGTTATTCTTAGAAATTAAGAGTTCCCCAAGCAATACAACTTAAAAGTATGGTCCTTCCCCTAGTGACCCAGAGTCATTTTCTTAAATGAAAGACGTTAAGAGAGGAGTTATTTGCAGCTGAAACACCCACCCCCTTCAAATTCCCCTTCCCCAAACGTGCCAGGCAGAGTGGGAGCCTTCCCTCACCAGCATCTGTGCCTCCTGCTCCTCACCACAGAGCTGCAGCCTGGGTGAGGTCTCTGTGCCCCCGGGAGTTCAAGCTTTTCCACTCAGACACCCCAGGAGAAACAAAGCTCTCCAAAGCCTAAGCACCAGCTTTGCATTACAGACAAAGCTCAACTGCTCTCACAAAGTTGATGTTGGCAAGCACTACTAGGCTAAGTGTCAAGTAAACTGAACTTTTAGGGTTCACTCATTATCTGATTGTAAAACCAGGCAGTTGTTAGGCTTTCTAACCCTAAAAACCAAGTAAGCCATATCCAAGGGCAGAGTTTCACTAGATGCCACCATCAGCAAGGATGTCAGCTGACTTCTTCCCACCCCAAAATTAAGATCATATATGATGATGATGAACAGGACACCTTGAAAGGCTTAAGACAGTTTCACAAAAATTAAGGAAGATGGAATTAATGATTTAATTACCTGTGCACCTCCAGTCACACTGACACAACCGACGGTCCGGTTTCATAATCAACAGAAACCACTCTGAATCCACCCCTTTTCTGGACAATCTTGCTCTTTCCCCTTCTCCCACATTCCCAGTCCTTCTGCCAACACTAACTATTGTGCAAGAGCAGGACAAATCAACACCAGGGATATGATCCAGGTGAAAACTAATCCAACAAGAAAGCAAAAGCAACAGTGTGTAGGCATGGGGGCAAAAGAGTAACTGAAACCCACATTTCCATTAGCACAGAGACAATTCCAGGTCAGCCTAAGCCACATTACCCACTGGCTGCCATTGACCCCACTCCCTGGTACTGTTACTTAAAAAAAATAACAAGACCTCACAATGATGGTCTTAGTGGACTCCAGAGATCTGGATGACAGGTATGACAAGCCCCAAACACAGCACAGGGAATGGAGGTTGGAGAAAAACCCCAGAGCTGGGGATGGAGCAGCACAGAATCGAGGCAGCCATTAGGCCAGACAGACTGGCTTAGGAGAGTAGGGTGAAACTGCACCCTTATTACTCTGTGGTTCTGCAATTACCAAACTTCAAGGCAAACCAAATATGCATATGAATGATGGAGCGGGTAGAGGTGGATCTTTATAAAGAAAGGATTATTAGTGTTTGTGAATTGTCCATTCACCTCAAGGGGCTATTCCCAAATAAAAAGGAGCAGTCCTTGCCATAGCCTAGAACAAGGGCTTTGAGATGCTTATTCATCTCCGTGGGTGTTCTCACCCACCCACCCACTCTTCTCCCCAGGGCTGCAGTCTCCAACAATAGCTCGAGAGGTAAGAGGTGCTCATTCATCTCAGTGGGTGTTCTCACCTACCCTCTCCTTTCCCTAGCCTGCTGCCACAAAACGACTTTCAAGCATAAGAGATGGATCCAGCATCTCCTCCCTGATGTGCATTTTCACAGTGGTTCTCTGTGACAGGACCGTAAGGCTCTGGACACCTGTCCACACACCCAAACACAGCCACGGCAGCGTCCCTGTGTGAGACTGCAGAAACACAAGGTCCACTTGTTGAATCTGTTCAACAATGGCCAATGGAAAAACATGATGGACTTTTTTTATTTAAGGTTGCATCTAAAATATGAGGGATACTGGTACAGACACACACACACACAATTCTAAGAGAAACTGTGGCACCTGAAGACTGAAATAGAAATAAACCATAATTTAAGAAATATTTGAACAGAGTGCCCCTCCTACCCTTTCATTTTACACAAATAAAAACCACATGGATCAAAATAACTGTTAATCCAGGGAGACCTGCACACAAATTTAAGGTGCAACTATTCACTAATTAATTACACCAGGAGGACTGTGCACAAACAAGAATGCACTAAACTATCCGTAACTGACCACGAGAATACACAGCACTGACACGCGTTATATCAGAACGCAAAGAGGCACAGAAGGGACACAATGAGGCTCTCCAGGTACCCGATGTGCAGGTGAGAGCCGGCATCCGCTACTTAGGTGTGTCAGGAAATACATCCATGGGCTGTACGCACACATCCAGACGCCCCACGCGAATGGGAATATGCTCTGAGTAAACAGCCCTGCACACACCAGCCCCACGCGCGGAGCTGCGGGTGCTGAAGGGAAGGAACAATTCCCGGCCGCAGGCTGGAGAGCAGGAGGCCCCAGCCCCACCTGGAGCGGCCAAGGGCCGGCTCAGGGGACAAAGGGGCGGCACACCTCCCTCCGACTCGGCCGCAGGCGGGGACACCGCGCCGGGGGTGGCCTCGCGTGTCCCGTGTCCCGCTCAGGGGACACGGGGCCCGGCCCTGGGCCCGGGGCACGGCCGGGCGGGGACAGCGGGGCAGGAGGCGATGGCGCAGCTCCCCTCGCGCGGCCCCGCGAGGCCCGAGCACCGCACCCTGGGGCGAGGAGGCCGCGGGATCGCCCTCAGCGGCGGGGAGGGAGCGGACGGGGGAGAGGAGAGC
>VXAX01007844.1:593395-748499 GCA_013399835.1 Leptocoma aspasia | reverse complement strand
GCTGCGTGCTACTGGGGCCTCCATCGCTGCCCTTTGGATAGAGGGGTGTAGTATCTTCTCTGTCTAAAGTAACACAGAATCATAGGCTCACTTTGATTGGAAAAGACCTGTGGGGTCACCGAGCCCAAGCTATGACAAACAGCACCTCTCAGACACACCATGGCACTGAGTGCCACATCCAGTTTTTACTCAAACACCTCCAGGGGCGGTGACTCCATCACCTCCACTCCACCACACGCTGCAATCCGTTATGGAATAGTCCAGCTTCAGGGCTGTTAGAACGATGTGTTCCCTTAGTTCTGTCTCTCTGCTGACCCTGCAGGGGGAACAGCTGCCATTTCCAGCTAGCTCACACGGGGCTGGGGCTGGGCATGGACCATCGGTGTCTTACAGCACCAGTGTGGGACTGCTGGTTATTAAATACTTTGCTTTGTTTCATCCATCCATGTTCTGAAGAGTTCAGTATTGCAGTAGCACTTCCTTATAAACACAGTTCCCTACCTGCAAGCAGGAACAGCAACTTCAAGAATTGCAACTTCAACTGTTTCCAAAAAGATCCCATAGAAACATGAATTTCAAGTGTGCAGCGCATTTCACCATCCAACCTTTTGCCCACTTGGTGGAGGGCTGTGACCAATGTATTTTTTAACCCACATTTGTTAATTACTATAACAGATCCCTGGCCTTCATGAGCACCCTTGGTTCAGGGTCTGAATGACCACATTGGTCCTTAAATGACTGACACACAAAAGAGCCTGAAAAATATTATTCAGATGAGGTTATAGATAATAAAAGCAAAAAATACCAGGAAACAAGAACCTGCAGCTTTCACAAATGGTTAATTCTGCTTTTAAAAATATTTTCCTCTCCTGCTGTTGTTTGAGGAGCAGACTGCTGTACTCCCAACACTAAGATATTCCATTTCTACAATACTTGGAGCTCTCCAGGCCGAAAATTACTGTGAAACATCCTGCCAAGATGATGATTCGTATTCTTGCCATTTCTTCCTAATGCATGCAGGAATCCTCACTTGCAATATAAGAAAGCAGCAGGGAAAAGCAGCATTTATTTAGCTTAATTTAACAAATGATTCAGTTTATTTACAAAGCTCATCTTTCTGCTGTTCAAACGCCTGTTGGAAATGCCAGTGAAAAATGGTTCCGTTTGATACCTTTTCAGTGCCTGTTATTTTCAGTATTTTAATCTGGAAGGTGAAGTCAGGCTGGGCTCAGCCTCCTGATTTGTGCAGAAATTGTGGTCTCAACAGAACACAGAAGCCATCAGACCCTAGAGGAGTGGAAGTGCAGTGTGAGGCACTGAAAGGCTCCATCCCGAGCTGCGAAGCTGGAACCCAGCTGTTGTCGAGGCTGTTGCTGGCAGAGCAAGATCTAATTGTCTGACCTGGAACTGGCCATGGCTCTGTGACGGCCAGGCTGGTGTCACTGCCCTGCACCAAACTCCAGGCAAACCCACAGCAGCTGAGCCAGCTCAAACTGTCATCTGGTAGCAACAGGGCCCGGTGCCCTCGTGTGAAACTGTGCTAATAACAACAGGGACCAAACACTGATACACTGCTCTGCCACTGTCTTCTTTTGTCACAGCTCCCAGGGCCCAAAGATTGGGTGTTCCTCCAGTTATGAATCTGCTTCCTCCTTTTCTTCCTCTACAGGACTGACTCATTAGCAGTACCAAATGATTACATTAATTATCTGTAAGATAAGTGATGCAATGAAATGTTGACCCTTCCCACATCCAAACCACAAAATGCCACTCTCCTCCTCTCTCACTGGAGATTTCACAGAAGGATCAACATTTTCAAGGAGAAGAAGGGCCTCAAAGCACAAGTTCCTTCTGCTGATACACGAGCTTCTCGCCAGTCCTGGGCTCCAGAGCATGCCGAGCAAACAGGGAGAATTCAGTATGGGAACTGCTACGACCTCCTGTCTATTTAACTGTGAATTATCAGAGCTGATAATTTCTACAAATTCATTTCCTAGCTAACATGCATAGGCAGAGGAAGTGTAGGTTTTAATGAAAATCCTTAATCTTAACTCTGAGTCTAACATTTTCCTTGCTTGGCCATTTATTTCAGAAGAGTTGCATTGCATTGGGGTATTTATTATTTTGAGAAATGTTTGTGATGATGAACTTCATACTTAGAATGGCCAAAGTATAAAATAACTTAATCATATGCTCACTCCGCAGTAGGTTATTAATAATTTCTTAGCTCACTAGAACAATTTAGATCTGAGATGTTAATTAATTTACCTCTGCTTATGCTGGTCAGCTTAACAATCTTGTATCTCTTAGTTTGACTAAAGAAAAATATTTAAATTTGTTTCAGATGAAAAGTCTCAGACAAGCAATGTTTGGGTGGCAATCACTCAGACTAATGGTCATTTATTTAAAAACAATTGTTTCCACTGTAGCTAAAACTATGAAAACAGATCTTTCTGCCTAGCATTGTATAAACACTGTGCAAAATGTACATTTTGGGACAAATTTGAATCCAGCTGTGCCCCTTTCATTTTTGCATTTTTAGGTTGCTCTCTGCCTCCACTCCCCCATACAGGCAGCCATGGTTAGCTGGAAGCCAGAATTTATTCTGCAAACACCCAAGCTCTAAGAACACAAACTTGTTTAAGCTGAGACCATATTTGGAAGAGATCTGGGTCAAGGAAAATAATCAAAGGAAAGTGCATTCCTGGAGCATCACGTGAGGAGGCCAGAGCGCACACATGGGGCCCGGCGCTAACGCTCAGGGACGACCCCCAGTACCTCCCTGCCTCTGCTGTTCACCCTGAGAACCACCTCAGCAGCAAACTGGGGCAGAGCCAGCCCCTTGTAAGTCAGGTGTTCAGCAGCACAGCATCGACAGTACCATGGCATGGCAGAAATCCAGGCCAGCTCTATACACTCCATCCTCACAGCCACAGGTTACCCTGTAACCCTGCCACTACCTTGGCTGAAGTCACGACCACTTCTTACAACTGTACCATGCCTGAAGGACTGAAACACCAGTGTCCTCTCACTTCCTGAAATTCCAGCATTCTTTTTGTTATTTTATGAAGATCCCAAATCCAGCCTTTGGTGTTTGTTTTATATTCGGCTGCCACAACTGCAGAATTTCAGGAAAACTTCGCTTAACACAATTTTCTTTTTTTCTTCCACTTGGAAGACTTGAGTACAAAAAGCCCCTACAGATGGTACTTTGAGCCTCTGAATATTTTATTTAATTAGCAGCCAAATGCACATTAACTAAATTGCAGTGCTTTAATTGTACAAGTAAAATCTCAAGCAGCCAGCCCAGGGAACAGCTACAGAACATGCTGACTGTGATCTACACTCATTGTCTGGGTTTATGTTTATAGCATAACATCAGCATGCAAAATAGGCCCTGAGCTGCCTGTTTTAAACAAAAGGTGTTACCATGTACCATATAGTTCAGGGAGTATGTCATTCTGAACTGTGATAGCACACATTTTTTATCTTGTTGTGAATTCCCCCCCCCCCCAAAATACTGGATTTAGTCTCTCCTGTTTTCATGGCTAGGGCATTAATCCTTCCCAGTAGTGGTGGTGGTGGTAGGGGGTTGCTGTTTGAATCTCTGGTGGGTCACCTGCACGGAGAATGAGGGAGCTGGGCTGGGAGCAGGGGTCTGGCCCTGCCTCCCCTCCCTGGTGTGGGCCTGCTGCACAATGACACCACCACATTATGTGACATGCAAGAAAAAGATCATTCGTGATCCAGTGCCAAATGCTTTTATCACTTAACCACCCAAAACATCACTGTTCACTCAAATACTGAGAGCATAAAGGCACCCTTGAAAGCTGGTAGCATTGTTACTGGGGAAGCAACAGAACAAGCTCTGCTTATGTGTATTTAAAAAAAAAAAAAAACAAACCGAAAAAACAGCATCCCTGTCCTCTTCCCACAACTGGCAACATGAATCTGACCAGGGCAGATTCCCTGTAAAGCAGCCAGATCATGATATTTATAAGGATCTTGTCTATATCCATGGAAACACTTGTGAAGAACTACATATAGCAGTTTTCATTAATGAATTGTATGTTCTCCAAACTTTTATTCTCATCTTGTTTCCATTGTTTATTTCCCTGTGCATTTGTTAATTTGAGAGCTTCTTTTCCCCCAGCTTTTATGCATTTTTCACATATCCAAACACCTTCACTGCGACTTTCTTAACTGAGTCTGGGCTGTGTTGCATTGCATTTCCAGCACAAAAACAAAAGTACAAGCTGCTGTTCACATCACCCTTCTCCAAACAGCAAGAGGTTAACTGTCATAGGAAAAAACACAGAAGCAGTGCAAATGCAGAAAACAGAGGAGCTATTCAGAAAGACAGTTTCTGAAAAATATACATTGAAATGGCTTTTATTTTTGCTGGAATTAAAAAAAACATAAGAATATTGACATTGCATTTAAAACCCCCAGGAAGTTAAAGATTTTTGCATCTCTGAAATCCAATAAGTGTTTCCATCATGCCTTTTTTAGGAGATACCAATGTATGAACATTTTGAACCAAGACTTTTAAAGACGTCAGGCTGTCCAAACTCCACAGTGCTCTTCATTAAATATACAAAATGTGTCACTCATCTGGGAAGGGATGTTGTCCAAAAGTTAGACAATTCAATAAAGAATTTCTAGGAAAGACATCAAACCCCAGTTCTTAAGGGAGGGAAAACTGATGTATTTAAATGTAATCACAGAGCCTTGGTTTGGGATTTCTGTTTTAAGTTTTGAGAAGCGTTACTGTGTGTGCTGCTTCTCTCTGCTCTGCTCCATGTATTAATACTGGCAAGTACTACATTAGGAGTGCTCTTATCCTAAAAGTAGACTGTTAAGCTGGTACTGTCATTCCTTTGCTTCTTTTCCCTGTACTGCAAATAAGGTACACTGACAGGGTAACAGACAGTTGTATGCAAACACAAAGAGTCACTTAAATTACCTGAATTTTGGAAAGAAAAGTTGTGAATTTATACAGCCATGATGCAGATTGTGTGATTTGTCTTCACCAGGGTTAAAGCAGTATATACACAGCTGGTTTAAAATGACACATTTCTTCTCAATGTGTCAGGTAAGAAAAGCTTTCTATGAAAGTCCTTTTGAAAGTCATCATCTTGAAAGTCTTGCAGCTGCTAGAATGAGACAATTCAAATTGCTACTGCTTTGGCTCCAGACAAGCAGATAGAAGCTAAATGCTTAGGAGTAGAATCCATCATGAATCCTACTGGTTATGGGGATGAAACCTTAAAAAACATCAGTCTTGCCTGTCCCAGCAGCTTATTGACTGCAATGATAGTTATTTGTGGAATTCATTCACAAATATCACTATACATTTTTACTTAACGCCATGTCCTAACAGTAATAAAGATGAGAATCCTGGGGCATAATCACATTAAATGTATATATAAGAACACTATAAAAGAGTGACAAAGTTGTATTTCATTACAAAAGAGGTTTCTCCTTTTTTTCTGCAAATTCCTTTTTAAACTAAAACAGGCTTTCATTCTTATGTCACCAAATGAGGAAAAAAAAATCAAATCCTAAAATTCTGATGTTCAGAAAAAAACAGGAAAACTATTGTCATACTACAAAACATTTCACTTTACAACAACCCCAAAGAGTTATCTATTACCTGGATGATAAAGAAAAATCGGGACATGAGAAGGATAAAATCTTAAAACAAGACTTTGAGTATTCTTGGATAAAATTCTCTACTCTGATCAATGCAAGACTCTCTGACCTTAGGGGGACATTTGTACAGGGAATCAATGTGTGTGGAGCTAGTCAGAGAGATGCTGTGGATCAGGAGAAAAATCCTGTCTTTATTTTGGTGTTTTATAATTTTTCCAATATAAACTGATGTGTGAACCAGTTCAACAATATGAAGCAGGTACATTCTAACAATTTCCAACACAAATCCCAACACTTTCATTTATTAACAGCATACTGTCTGTCAAAAAAATTAAAATTGGTTTATTTCGTATTCTTTATGGTGAAAGTATATAAACTGCACTTTTAAATTAAATCATGTTCCACCAAAACTGGTCTGCTTTAAGACTGATAACTTTAGTGGAGAGAATTAAGATGCTTCAGCAAGTATCAATTTTCTGTTAAAAAAACGTCCGCAAGATGAAATAAAAAATTTTCTTAATTTACAATAAGCAGTGTAAACAGCAAAAACAACAGAAGCCACAAAGTTTCACGCACCAGCTGCTGGCAGACAGATAACTCCAAATGCTCATAGAACTTTGTATCTTCCTTTGTTGGTTGGTTGGTAAGAATTTTGCTGCAAATAAAGAAGGGGATAATCACAGTTAAAAGTGAAGATGGATAAATGAATTGCAATAAAACCCCACTAGGTTATTAGCTGGGTATGTTGTAAAGCTATAGCAAACCAGATCTCTCAACACATATGAAATACCAAACTGAGGGGAATACTCCTCTCCCCTGCCTGATGGTGTTGAAATTAGGAAATTTACTGGGACGCAGCTCTTTGAGGGGTCTTCATTCAAAAAGCTCTGTCAATGTGTTATCTCCATCTGCTGGCTGACAGCAGCCGTGCTCTGGCAGATTAACCAGTGCCATGGATGTTTAGGCTGTTCAAAAAAACTGAGATCTATACATCCCAGTCCCTGATATTAATAAAACCTTATGCCAGAGCATTAACATTTGTAGAAGTCAATCTCATAATGCATACATTAAGGCACTTTCCCTCTGCACTCTGGATATTGCACTCACCAGTCTGATGAGCTCCTCTTTTATAAGTCGTGTGATTTCTGCCTTTGCTTTCTGTACAGCCAGTTCATTGGCACCTCAAGATAAAAACATGCATTATAATCTTAAATATTTTGTATGAAGCCTATGGAATAAACACTGCTGTCTACTTTCACAAGCACAGTAAAATTTGCTGAATATCCTTAGCTATTTGGTGAAGAACACTCTATTTCACAGAATAACAAAGCTTGACTATGTTCTCTTTTAAGGAAGATACTCCACTCATAAATGATGCTGTTCAGAAATATGTAGGATTACAGGTTTCTTGAGAAAAACTCAACCATCATGACATTTCCCAAGTTTTTGTTGTACTAGTAGATGCAATTTCTTATACCTTTAACAGCCTAAACAGAATTCTGTTTTTTTCCTTATTTCACACTGGCACAGACCTCTTTGTGCTAACTTTTTTCCTCTGTTCTTTTCCTCTCCTCCAAACTGATTTAATACATTAGCTGTTGTTCTGTGGCAGGTGAGGAGAAGCCTCTCTGTGATCCCCATGGATCATTTGATAAGTGTATAAACAACTGTTTTTCTGTAATTGCAAAGTAACTGCAGTGGGTCTATAACTCAAGTGTCCAAACACTGACTACAGAAATTCCATGTCTAATTACAAACTAGACTCACAGCTTTAAGGGAAGCATTTATAAAAAGAATACGTACTTTCTATAGCCAAATAAATCTTTCGTTCTCCTTCCTTGGGTTCTTTGCCTGGAGGGAAGTAAGTTCCCCTGATTGTAATGGCAGCTTCAGAATATTCACTGATTCTCTGCAGCGCTTCTTTGGAGGTAACTTTCCATCTGGCAGTCTGCAAGGTGACGGATACAAGAGGATCAGCAAGAAGAAAGGCACCACACAAAATGGCAATCCATTAGTTCTGCCAGCGTGGGCAGAACCTCAAAGATAAATACAGGAAATTTGTACTTGATACTGTGAAATATAAATCAAAATAACAGATGAGGTAGATCAGAGCAGCAATATTCTGAATGGCAGAAATACTCAGTTACTAAAAAAAGGGCAAAGAGCTGTATCAATCATGGTAGTAAAACCTTTGCAAAAAACACCAGACAATGCCAGACACTTGGCTATTATTAGGGAAGTGGGTAGAGGGTGAAAAGATTTTTGTCTGATAACAAATACTTGTTTTTCTGATATTCTCTGGAATAAGTCCAAAGCATTACATTTATAAAATCTGAGAAGTAATCAGAGTTAATGTAGTAATTTCAATTAAGTATTATCAGAAATAGAGACATAATATTTTATTGGTGTAAGTATGAAGAGAGGTTTTGTTAAATAATGGTAATTTAAACTTGATTATAGCAAAATGGTTACTTGCCTGTGGGAAGTCATTGATTTCTAATTCTTCTTCATATCTCTTGAAGGATTCATTCTGTCCTCCATCCTGTTTCTCTTCCTCCTGCTTCTCTATGGGTACATAATTGAGCTTGGCATTGATTTTTTCAGCCAGTTGCTCTGCAATGGTCTTGGCAGACACAGTAGGAGCTTGAATTGTGCCTCCTCTCAGGATAGCATTTGTAGCTTGCTGCATCACATCCTGTAAAAACACAGGTCCATACTGAGAATAAGGTAGCCAAAAAAAGTCCTATATAAACCAGTAAGGATTTCATTAAAGCTCTCTATGTAATGTAATTATCTACATAACAAATACATTCTCCAGACTTCTGCTCTTCCTTCCTTCCTCTCAACAACTGCCTTCACACCTGCAAAGAAAAGATCTTAGTGGTCTTCTGTATTTTCAGCTTAAAATATCTTTGGACATTCCAGAAAAATTAAGCTAAATCTAAACACATTGTACATCACATGTACATCTCATGCTTCAGCAGAGAAAGATGTTCTGCAACTCTGCCAAAGGTGACAAAACAAATTGTGTAGTGTTATCAGTAATGAATTTACTCTTTGCCAGGGCAGACAAAGCATTTACAGTTCTGTAGTAAGTCTTATAAACATATCAGCTCACTTACAAATCCTGTGTGAGTTAGTCCAGCCTAAATGAGATAAACACTGCAGTATGTTACTAGTGTGCAGAAACATTAAATCAAATGACAGCCACAGAAAAAGAACTAAACAACCTTTATTAAAAAAGAATAAAATTGGTCTGTAAAGAGCCTGACCTTAAAGTGGAAGGGAACCATGACTTGTGCCTCTGCTCCAAGATTCTTCTGGGCATTGATTCTCAAAGCCAATCTTTTAGCAATTTCCAGTTTTTCTGCATTCCCAGCTGATGGTGTAGGAGCATTTGATGTTCCTGGTGCTGCCATGTCTTTTACTCTTTTCTTTGAATTGAACATGCTTTCAATTTGTTCATCAATCTAAAGAAAATAACAATTATATGATCACTGCATTTATCACCATATAATCTTGTCATCATAAGAAGAAAGAAACACTAAGGGGCATTGAGTTTACATGTTCTTAAAGAAATTAATCTTGTAAAAATGGTAGAAGGCTGCCCAAAACTACAGCTCAACAAAAGGATGATCTAATCAGGAAGAAGTCTGAACACAGTGTTGACTTGCAAGATCACAAAAAGGAATCTATCCAACATTAAGAAAGGAATCTAGTAAGATTTAGAAATAGAAAATGCTACTATAAATGTTTTTAAAACACTTCAAATAAAAATATGTTCACAATTGAGGACCGTAGTTCTATTTAGTTTATGCAATATTAATATACCAAATAATTTATGTGACATTTACATAACTACATACATTAAGTGTAAAATACCAGTAAGTCAAAAACACACACTGAAGATCTTCCTAGATCTTAATCTTCCTAGCTGTATCTCTATATCTGAACAATACATGCAGTCAGGAACAAAGGTCACAGAGTAACAGAAATCTATGCACTCTGTATTATGCAGCCTACTGGGGAAGAAAATCAAATGTATTGAGAAAATCCACAAGCAACTTAAATCCTATTCCCAAGTGCTTACATCAACAGCTGTATCTTCATCATCTGAATCTTGCAAGCCAAGAGCTGCTTTTTGTAGCTTCTTTCTTTCATTAGCCAAAGCCTGTTCGGTTTCATCAAATTTAAAACCTTTGCCAGAGAATCCACTGCTTTTTTTAATCAACTTTCCCTCCTGAAAACAAAAACATGTATTATCATACTTAGGAGTTTCAAATCCTAGTTCTGATAGTCATAAAATAACTGTAAGATTATACAAATACTTTTGAAGTTCTTTAAAAAGCAAATCCTAGCACATTTGTAAAGCACTTCAAATTTAAAAGCTGCATTTTACAATGAAATGTAATTTAAAAAACCTGTTAATTCAGCAGAGACAGTACCCTATTGGGATAATATACAGTAAGTATACATTTTAAATACTTTTCAAATGCAGTAAATAAAACCCTCAATTTTTTAATATCAGAAAAACTCCAAAGTCACTCTTCTCAGCATGAGTGAGATCCTCTGATGGCGAGAGCTCTAGAAATAATCATACAACTTCTGTGAAAGGGCTTCATTATCTTGTATGTGAATTTTGTTAAAAGCCAAAGTGCCCCTTATACCATAGGTATTTATTACATACCAGGTGACAGTATTTAAATTCTCAAGAACAGTTCTTTAAATGACATTCAAGATCCCAGTCCCAAGGTCAGTGACATCATCAGCCAAGCACAAACGTGTTCCCAGAGAGGTGACCAATGTGTGTACACCGGACAACTGGACACACGTGTATACACAGGCATTAAACCTGGACCAAGCCCCCTAGGGAAGAAAAAATTACTTACAGCCTTCTGTTGGTCTTTGAAGTCAGCCCAGAGCTTCTCCAAATCAGGAGGAATTGGATTCCCAGACAATTCCAAAGCCTTAATGATATCACCAGCATAACGTGCCTGATCCTCAGTAATGAATGTATATGCATACCCCTGGTCAAAATTCATTTAAGAGACAATTAGGAAAAAGCTCTAAAGACACTATCTCTAAATTTATTGAAGAACCTTTGCGTAGATGCTGATTTCTGGTCAATGAAAGTAACCATGACAGTCATCCAGTAACTCTTTTTTAGTAGAAGTGCAGAATGAATAATGTGATCTCCCAGGAAGCTGATACAGAGGGGATCATCCAAAGACAGTAAACATTGAAATCTCTCCTTCCAACCAGTGCTGTCATGGTTAAAAGTTTGAAAAATTAAAATCTTACCAATTTAGTAGGGCACATTTCCAAGAGTGAAAAACACCCAAACTTTCAGCCACAAATGGGATTTAAAAGAACAGTCAGACATCAGAAGAACACGTAAGTTCCAAATTCCAGATTGCTGAAGTTCAGAACATATTAAAAACACTCTTCCCACCAACAATACAAACTACTCCCTCTATAGCTATCCCTTGGAACAATTTCATCAAACAATAAAGAAGGGGAAAATGCCAGTAGTAACCAAACCAGACAACTGAGCGTACGTACTTTATTGCCAGCTCGCCCCGTGCGGCCTGCTCGGTGCACATAGTCCTCATAGTGGTTGGGACAGCTGTAATTGACCACCAGCATCAGCTGCTTCACATCCAAGCCCCTCGCTGCTACAGACGTGGCCACCAGAAGTTTGCAGGTTCCATTCTTGAAGTCATTAATGATGCTGTCCCTGTCATACTGATCAATACCTGCAAGACAAATCAGTTAATTATAAAGCTCTGCTTTAAGTCACAGGAATTTGTACACAGGTCAAAACACCATCGAACTTCAAACAACCAAACCCACAAGCAAATAAAACTTCAATACTTTCACACTTTTGCAGGCAAAATACATTAGCCAAAATAACCTCTATTACTTAGAGTAACTTTTAATGAACTACCAAAAGATGTTTTCCTCATACCAAGATCCTCAAAATATTTTTTTAACATTATTTTTTATTTTGTACTTCAGCTGAGACCTCATCTGGAGGCTTTGTCTGTTCTCTAAAGGCAACAGAAATCTCAGAAGAATATTTTTCCCTCTTCCATTGCTGCATTCCTGATGAACAGTGATTTTGTACTTACCGATTTTATATAAAATGCTCTAAAAAAATACTGTAAGTTTTAAGATACACTGGGATGGACAGCATTGTAAAGAGATTTTTCTCCTCTTCCTACTTCCATTCAATTGCTACTTGACAGAAGAAAAGTAAAGTAACAACTGCTGTTACTGTGGAATCTCAAATTAAAATATCATGTGATACTCCCCAATGGCACTCACTATTCTACAATAGCAAGTAGTTAGCAATATTCCCTGAGAGGTGTTAACTCTCAGTAACAGGCCTCTTGCACAGACACAAGATTTGGCATCTGATGACATCTCACAGGGAACAATGAAGAGTAATTACACGAAACTATCATGTCTATTTCAAATTAAGTGACAATTATCCTCTCCAATTACAAAGCAAAACCTGCTTATGAAGAAGTAATAAAATTGGTACTATACAGGAACTAAGTGATTTTTAACTACTGGATACCAACAGACTAGTTGGGAGTAGCTAATATAAATCCTTAAATTTGCAGATTACCTCCATGGAGAGACAAGCAAGGATAAGAGGCCCTCATTAAATCTTTCAACAACCCATCAGCGTGTTCTTGCTTATCTACAAATATGATAACGGATCCTTTCTCCTGATAATGTCCCAGTAGCTCCAGTAACTTCAGAAATTTGTTCTCCTCTTCTATGACAATCTGAAAAAACACATACAAAATCCAATTAGAAAGAGAATAATTTGTATCTTGAGTCATTAAATAAATCCAGAGTGTATAAAGGTAAAAATCAGGAACAGGAGATTACTTCTTCAGGCTGTTCCCACAGCTAGTGTTAAAACAGCTGTTCAGCTTAGTGCTAGAAACCAACCTTAAAAATCACACTGCATTTGCAGATTAGGGTGTTGATTTATTCTAAATTCATTTTCAATAAGGCCACTAAACTTCTAAAAACAAAAGCTCTGTGGGTATATTGGTTTATATTCAACATTGGTGGGAACAATCTTTTGCAAGCGAGAAGATAAGCTAGGCAGATGCATCATACTCACCACATGTTGCTCCACATCAGAACAGACAACACTTCTGCCTCCAACCTGCACCTCTATAGGCTTACTGAGGATCCTGCGAGCCAGGGCCTCCATAGCTCTGGGAAAAGTAGCAGAGAACATGACAGTCTGACGGTCAGGCCTGACGTTGTCTACAATGCGCATAACCTGTGGTGACAGAACAGTCCCTGTTAATACCCAAGTGCTGTAACTCAGTTTCATCCTCATACAAAGCTGTCATCTTTGAAGTCAGGTGGTATCTGCACCTCACAGACTACAAAACATCCTTTACAGATTTCCTCTTGGCACCAAGCTGCTGGCACTGGAAGACAGCAAAACTTGCTGGATTCAGAAGGAAGTTGCAGGGCAATATGCAAACTGGCAGCAGCTCAGCAAAAATCCTAGGAAATGCAGCAGAAACCGTACAGCTCAAGAGACAAATAAAAGGAATTCTCCTAGTTTTGGAGAAGAGTATAGCCCATGACAACTGAAAGAGCCCTGGATGTCCAAAGCTCTCAGCAAGTCAGCAGTATTTCCAACATTCTGTTCTTATGTCTTGCCAAGAGACATCAAAGACTTTATAAACAGACTACAACTACTAACACAACACCTGTATCAAAGAATTACACAGGGATACAACATAGCCACAAGTATCCAAAATGAGTGTGTAAAACACCCTGTCTATTAGAGAAAAATCTAAGCTATATAGGAATTTATTGAAAGCAAAACATAGAATTACAGAATGGTTTGGGCTGGAAGGGACCTTAAAGATCATCCAGTTCCAGCCCCTTGCCATGAGCAGGGATACCTTCCACTAGATGTGAGGATAATGTGACATTATAATAATGTGACAATAGATATATTAAAGTCAGCTTAAACTGCTGTCCATATGCAGCACATCCTTTTGAACACCCACTGGCAGTGTAGTAATAATGCATTTCAAAATCCTTGATGTGAAGAACAGTATCTTTTGGCACCATCCCTCATGCCATGAATTACCTGAGGCTCAAACCCCATGTCAAACATTCTGTCAGCTTCATCAAGTACAACGTATGTGACTCGACGGAGGTTTGTCACCCGACCTGTGAAAGGAGAGGAAAAAACAAATGGGAAACAAAATCAAACGGAAATCTAGTTTCCCTTAGGAATATTTTTAAAATGTTATATAGTCTCACTATCTTCTAACAAAGACATTAATTAATTTTTTAAAAAATTCACGAAATGTGAATTTTAATGTTCACACTTTAATCACACATACATTCTGGGAAATGTGTAAGTATGCACAAGGCCCTTTTAGTTTGTCAAACTCTTCTCTTGCATACCATCATAGGGCCAGAAGAACCTGTAAAATTCAGAAAACTGCCCTCGCCAAAACACATCATAAAACTAAGACTGAGCTGAAGCAAGGAGCCACATCAGCCAGTATCTGACAGCGGCACCTAGAAAAGAACATATTAGAGATTACAGCGCATGTGTGGAAGGCAAAGCCCAGTGCTAACTGCTGCAGCCTCAGAAAATTCCTTTATACACAATCTCTAATGCTTCCTTGGAATTAAGAACAACTATTTGAGGATAACCATACTAGTTCTAGATCACTGCTAATAATAGGCATAAAACAGAGTAAGCAGTCTTTTCAAAATGACTATTATATAAAGACTAAAACCTACCCAGTAACACTACTGAATTTAAAATAAAGAACCACCCCAAACTCTGGGACAGGTTGAAATAAAATAAGCAAGTTGTGTTTCTGTGAACATTTTGAAATTATCATGGACAGGATAACTAGCACCCTTCCCAAACGGTGAAGAGATTCCCTTTCATGAGAAGGATTTAACTCAAGGATTTTAGAATCATACTCTCAAACAATAAAAACACATTCAGCTCCACACAACTGTGGAGTGACACTGCCAAATGGTCTCTGAACTGAACAGATTTGTCACATTTTCTACAACTATCACTCAGACTTGTGCCTATCAAACTACAGAAGAATTTGATCCTCTCAGCTTCAGCAAATTGTAGCTGAATACCTCAAATTATTACGCGCTGCATTTTTTAAGATATAGCATTCAATACTAAGGAACAAAGCAAGTATTCCTTATATCTATGTATCTATTTAACATCTTAACACTTTCATCCCCAAATAATAACTTTGTAAAATTACTTGGGAACAGCATTAATGTACCTACCTTTGACGATTTAAGTCTTGGAAGCCCAGTTCTATATGTCTTGAAGGTACTTTTTTCACAGAAGTTAAATAATGTCAACAGTTTAGTAGAGGTTTTGATGTGGAATAATTTAATAATAAAACTTTATCTAATAAGCATGCAATGGTTACACTAGGACAAAACCTCTTAAAGCTGCAGTGGCTCAGTTTAATCAATCTGGATATCTGATATAATGTCAGTTCTTTGACTTCTGAGCAGGTATTTAGGGAGGATTTCTTTGTTTTGTAAAGCCAACAGATAAAGGCAGAGTCAGATGCTCTTGTAAAGCGGGGAACTGGTGAGCTACTCTAGCATGGATAACAGATCAAGGGGCAGACAAAATAAGCAACTGTTACATAACTTTTATCTAAATGACTCCAACTTAAAAAATGGGACCAGCACATTTCAAGTTAAGCAGTGATAAACATTCTCAAAAACTCTTCAAGAATGCAGTATTTCCTGTCCTCCCCAAAAAGTCAAATCAATATATGCTTAAACCTATTATTAGTGCTATGTATTCTCAATAGCTATATAGTGCAGCCTGAAGAGATATAAGAAAATTCCATAAGACCATTTACCAAAATACATGATCTTTTGAATTTGTTAGAATTACACAACAAATGTAAAGAAATTCTCCAAAGGAAAAGGTTTTCTACTCACCATTGTTAGCTGCTAACATGTCAATCATACGTCCAGGTGTGCAAACAATAATTTCAGCACCTCTTTTGAGTTCAGCTATCTGATTTCAAAACACAGTAAACAATCTATTAGTTTTTGCTTTGTGATTTCTTTCAGATTTTTTAAAACATATATCACTTTGCAAAAAAGAAAACCACCTACACTGTAATGCATCTGTTCTACTAGCGTGAATTATGTAAAGATTTTAATTAGCAATTTCTTCAAGTCTTTGGAAAACTTTACTTTCAAAAAGAGTAACCCCTGACAGTCTGAGTTACCACCACCTGAAGTAGTTTTAATGAGGACATGACTTCAACACACTTAAGAGCCTGTAAGAAATGTCAGTGTTACAAAAGGAACAAGTGATAGTAGACACACCACGTTCCACCACAGATGGTCACTCCTGTTGTTTACGTAAATGGGTGGGGTGGAGGTGCGGAAAACCTTGAAATTAATCTCTAAGTTACTTCAAGATGCAATATCTGATAATGCAATAAATCAAAGTTACCATTTTCTGGCTTTTGCTACCTTAAGGGGATCTCTCAGAAAAATACAGCTTAATGAAGACTGCAAATGTACTGGATCAATGGAAAAGAGAAAGCAACTAACTTTGCTACAAAAGAAACACTGACTAATAAAGCCCAAGCATTCTTTGACAAGGCAGGCATGTGTTTTGCATACCTGTTCACTGATTCCTGTTCCTCCATAAACACAGACAACTCGAAGCCCAAGGGTCTTAGAGAATTTCTTGCACTCCTTGGTAATCTGCAAAGCCAACTCACGTGTAGGTGTCATAATGACAGCTGAAAAGCAAAACATTTTCAGCATAGATTGCAATATAAGAGACGTTGTAACTTCCACAATAGAAATTCATCTTTTGTAATGACATTTACAGCAACTTACTTCCTATTTTTAAGAATGCAATTTCAAGGAAAAGATAATTGAGACGTTATGAGAAAGGAGTAGAAATCTGGTCCAAAAGTCAAAGGAATAACGTCTCCCAGATATGTGGACATGGGAGTGCTATTGAAACATGAGAGAGCACAGTGATAACAAAACAATATTAAAGAGCACAGTGATCTCGAACTAAAAAAAGCCACTTATCAATGGACATTAGTAAAGCACTTCTCTGTATAACCACGCGAAGAACTGAAATGCCATCTAAAGCATATACTTGAGGTTATATTTATTTAAATAGTAACTTTGAAAATTAAATCTTTTTACCTATGGGACCTTCTCCTTCTTCTAATGCTCTCTGATCCATAATGTGTCTGAACATGGGCAACAGAAATGCAATAGTTTTTCCACTTCCTGTTTTAGCAATGCCGATCAAATCCCGTCCGTTCATAATTGCTGGGATAGCCTGGGTTTGAATCGGAGTGGGCTTTTCATAGCCATGTCTTAAAGAAGGAAAAAAAATATTTTAAGAACAAAATAGAATTTGGCACATGAATCATGAAGCTATGCTAGAATTTTTTTACATATTCATATTTACATATACATATCCGTGCCATTCATACAGATCAAAATGAGCAGCAAAAGCATTACACAAATGGCAGAGAATAGGTATTAACAATGATTCAAGACAGAGTGATAAACACTCTGATGACTATATATGTAGCATTTACAGACATGGACATGTGGCATTCATTATGCAGCAAAGTAAAAGGTCCTTCTCATGGACACAGAACAGAACACAGCAAGCAAAATCAAGGATGATACAGTTCATGAAGTGCTTACTTACTTTTTGAGGGCAGTGAGAATCTTCATGGAAATACCACATTGTACCCAGGTTTTTATTGGTTTGGGACAGCCTTTGCCCTTGACTGTAATTCCCTCCAGTTCCAGCCTGTACACATTGACCTCTGAAATAGAGTTTACCTTTTAACAGAGTCAAACTTGACACTTCTCTACTACCTTGATCAAAAAAATCTTGCTTTTATTCCTTAACATGAAATACTGATTTTATCACTACCAGAAAAAAAGCTTTTTGCTTGTTACATGTAAACACAGGAGTTAGGTTGAAAGGACTCAGGTTAATTTTCCAATCAAAGCCTCATATATAATTATAGTAAGTTATCAACAATAGGGATGCACCTGATTTAACACTTTTCTATAGCAAGTTGCTCCAAATGCTTTTTACATTCCAAAGCATTTGCTGTTCCTTAGCACGCTGAAATCCACCATTCTTTTCTTCCAGTAGTACC
Source organism: Leptocoma aspasia (assembly GCA_013399835.1). Taxonomy (NCBI): domain Eukaryota; kingdom Metazoa; phylum Chordata; class Aves; order Passeriformes; family Nectariniidae; genus Leptocoma; species Leptocoma aspasia. The sequence goes on along the minus strand of VXAX01007844.1, from coordinate 730,614 downwards.
CAAGGTATTCTGGTTGTATTTCTCCTTACCTTCTTGAGTCATTTTAGCTAGTTCTGGTACTTCAACATAGAAGTTTTTCCTGAAAGGTTCATATTCTATCTTTCCATGATCCACTGGTTCTAGCAGCTTTCTCTGCTTGGTCTGATAGCCAGTCAGGGCAGTCTGAAGATCAACTTCCTCCTCTTCTGAGGAATACTGTAGAGATCACAATTTTTGTGTACATTAGGATTAATGAAGGTGTTTGGCTTTTTTCATTTACAGCAAAACTATTCAGAAGCAACAGGTACTTCTTACTGTATTAGACATGAAACTGTAGACCTGCTCTCAACTTAAGAGTCCCAATTGTTCCTTCCCCTAATGCCTTCATGTTTCTCCCAAACCTTAACTCTCACCATGTTCTGTGTCACTTTCACGACTTCACCAATGCCAATTACCAGCCCTGTCACTCCGAAATAATCACTGCCACACAAAGGAAACAGTAATAGGAAATTAAGAGAAAGCAGCCAGCCAACAGACTGGTGTCCCACTGCAGTCACAGCTCTGACAGATGTCCCCACCTCAGCTTTGAAGGAGCACCACTAACGCTGGAACTGCAGCCACAGAGCACAGCTGAAGTGGCTGGGCTCCAGGGCCTGCAGGGCATTGAGTCTGTGACTCAAGGCAAGGCTGTCCCTCCACAGCCTCCCGAGCAGCAAAACACCCCCACCCTTCACAGCTCTTCAGGCCTAACACCACACACAAACACAGGAAGCAACAACAGGCACTTTGCCTGTTCACAAGAGAAATACAAAACATTTCTATTACCTCCATTGCATCTTGGTCATTCTCCATGAGTTCCCCTTTCTTCTTTTCTGACTCAGCAGATGCCTTTTTGGTTGTCACCACAGTTACCACCTTGGTAACAGTTGGTCCAGTTTTCTATAAAAAATATTAAAAAAACGAATGCACTATTGTATAAAACTAAACCCATCCTGTAAAAAATATACAGAATATTTGTACTTCTGGATACATTATGCTGAGCATTTTTATTTCCCACTTCCCTCAGTGAAATTTTATCAGAATAATGCTTGATAAAGTTTCACAAAAACACCAGGAAATCATAGTTAGAACAAACATTCATTAAGTGCATATAACTTCTTGCTTTATTGCACTTTCCCAAGTGCATTTTTGCACTTTGCATTTTTTCTCAAGCCATTTTGCTATTAAAACACAAAGTTATCTGTCTTTTAAAGGCAAGAAATCTTTAACAAGTGATTTTACCTTTTCACTCCCACCTCCACCTTTCACACTTCTCATATTGAACTTCTTGACCTCTTCTTTTACTTCTTCCATATAAGCATCTAAAGGATCTAACTCCTCATCTTCAACTTCATTACCTTCTTTTTCTCCTTCTGCAGTTTCCTCTTCATCATCTAGTCGGAGCGAAAGAGATGGGGATAAAAGACAGAGGAAGACAGAATTCCTTACATGTGTCAAATTATTGTCCACCCAAGTAATTACAGCCCAGTGTTACTACTATGTAATTTTTCCTCATACCCATCTCTCCAGCTGGTTTATCAAAAATGTATCTTAAACCACTTGACACCATGACCAGATTTAGGCTGTGTTATTTTACGGTTCTACATTTCTACAACTGTCTTTTATGGTTTTACATTCTGAAGAGTAATTAGATGCTTTAAATATATTGTAATAAAAATATTACTAGGAACAGAAGTATTCTCTTATATATAAAGAGGTTAAATACCATCATCATCTTCTAAACTCCACTTTTTCCCCTGCTTCATCTCTTCAATTTCTTTTTTTAGCTCTCCTATGTTTTCCATTGCCTTCTTGCGTTGTTCTTCCCTCCATTTCTCCACTCTTTCTTTTCGTTTTCTCATTTCTTCTTCTAGTTTGTTCTGATCAAAATTCTATGACAAAAACCAACCAAAAAGTGAAAATTAATGGCCACTGGCTTTAGCCTATGCTTCTTTGAACAAATGTAACCATTGAGTGAGCAAGCTGTAGAAGACTTTACAAACTTCCTGGTTTAAATTCTTTATCTTTTAAATTTACAAGTGTTAGAAGTCTCTACCTCAGTGGCCACAGCATTTGTGGTAGCATCTTTATCTTTCTCTTCCTCTTTGTCATCTTTGTCTTTTTTCTTTTCTTTGGAAACTTCCACACCTTCTGTCTTTTCTTTAGATCTTGATCTGAAAGGTAAGATCAGATGTTTCTTAGAACATTACAGACTTTCTCAGGGGAAGGATACATGTATGATGGACAGAAACAGAACTATAATCACCCTGATATGTTTTCAAACACCTCACAGAACACACTGCTTCCCAGACAATCTTTACATGTAATGGAATTACTTCCTCTAACTACCAGTAACGTAGACTCTAACCCGATCCCCCGATTCATGTGCTTTTCTAATTTCTTTGCAGACTTCATTTTCACAGCTCTTACAACTGATACTCCAGTTGTTCTGCACTTTATTTTACACCTCCTTGAAGTCAGCATTTAGAAAAGAGATAGAACAAATTTCCTGTTTGTGGAATTTCTAGAGAAAGGTAAAGTGATCTAGCCTCTTGCCATGGAAATGTGAGCATCTGCCTAAACACTGTCCTGGCTGACAGACAAAAGCTCTTCTCCCTGGGAAAAGCTTCTCATGTAATGCAAATGTAACAGGCAGACTTGCACTGAATATAAAACCCATTTATCACACGTTTTACTAGACTTACTTGCTCCCAATTTAAAAGAATGCATCTAAACCAAATCTGTGCTAGCTTATGACAATAAATAAAAAATTCCCTTTAGCTAATTAAATATCATTAAGTGTTTCTCTTTGGACCATACACTTGTTCCTAAAGCCTTTGTGATTCCAGCTTGTCATGATTTCTGGAGTGCCCCCACTACCTATGCTATATACAGACTGTTGTTACCAGTTACGGACTTGCCACTCATTTTACAGCAGAGCCTGACTATATGCTGTTCGCAATCATATATGAAAACCTTATCAAGATATGTTTAAAAGACAATGACCTGCAGTAAGCTTTTACACATTGCCAAAGCTAAGAACACAAGAATACCTGTTTTCTGTTTTCCTGTTCTTGCTTGGACTGGAAGATCGAGACCGTCTCCCTCTACTCCTGCTCCTCGAGCGCCTCCTCTCTCGGCTCCGGGATCGTCTTCTCTCTCGGCTCCGCTCCCTTTCTCTACTCCTTGAACGTCTGACATGCAACAAAATTGTCTTTACTTAGGACGTGCTCATAGTATAACTTCAGTCTTCTGTTGAGAAACAGGTTGTAAAAGGAACCCACCAATCATCAAGACCACTAAGCACTTACAAACTCCAGCACCAGCAAGCCAGAAAGCATTTAATAAACAAAAACCCTTAAGCGTAGTGAAATCCATCAGAGACACCAGCAAAGTAACTAACGGAGTGGGAAAACATCCCTATTCAGCAGACAGGCACTGCTGGATACTTTGACTGGAGCTGATGCCATACCTTTGACGCTTTCTGTCCCGCGAGCGAGACCTTCTCTTGTCCCTGCTGCGCGACCTGTCCCGCCTGCGATCCCGATCCCGGCTCCTGGAGCGCCTGTCCTCGCGCTTCCTCTTGTCCGACGGGGAGCGGCTCCTGGAGCGGCTCCCGGAGCGGCCCCGCGACGCAGAGCGCTTCCGGTAATGCCTGCGGGCACAGCCAGAGCGTGGGCACCAGAACCGTGGGCACTTAAAGGGAGCTTGGCAGGTGGGCAAGCTAGCGAAAACAATTATCTGAATTTCTTGGATTTTTTTAATGTCTAAACTTTTGTAGTCATCTCGCCAAAGTGATTAATATACATACTATATTTATAATATACATAACATGCATATACACTCTTAATGACGCTGAAATTAGAAGGTTTATTCGGTCATGATTTTCTTTAGTTTTAGAGTACTATTATAAGCACATCATGAGAACACCAGAACATCAAGAACAATTCCCCTTTCAGAAATCCACTGTTTTCCATCTTATATATAGGAAAAGCTGAAGGTTCTTTGAAGCTATCCCAAAATCTGTCAAGCAAACAAAACTGCTCTTTGTTGCTTTTCATACAATAAATGTTTACCCATATAAGGTGGGTGAACTATACCTCTGTTCAATGGGAAAGCTGTCAGACTGGAATTAAAGAAACATAAACCCCTGAGGAAGTGACACAGCTTCCTCAATGTGGAGGTCAATACCTTTACCATCAACAAAAATTCTGGAATATCAAACGTACAACAGAAGCTGTCAGAAGTCAGCAAGGCTTGAGGGGTGTGATAGAGATTGGTGTCTCCTTTCCTCCCCTCATTGATGCTCTTATCCCAACCACACTGTGCGGCACAGCAGGGCTAGGAATTTTCTAGGAAACTCTTGAGTGTAGAAGTCACAGAGGGACCTCGACTGTGACCATCTCCTCTTTCTCCAATCCCAGATTTTCAGTCACCATGCCACAATAATTCCCTTGTTCACTCTCCTGTGGCTCAGGACACACAGACCCTTTCTCCTAACAAGCCCAGTGGTCATGCTGGAGAAGCAGGAAGAAGCAAAGAAGGCAAGACTTTAAGCCCCCCAACTCCTTGTTTCACTTCCATGGTAGTATTAAAATAGTTCAGCTCTAAAAATAGCAGTATATTTATATTTAGTCTATGTTGTGTGGTATATTAGTGCACCATGTGCACTTGGAGTTAGTACAGTATCACATACCCATATCCTGCCTATCAGCAGGATAACTGAGAGCAAATAACACCCGTCAGCATTGAGATTTTTAATTTATTTTCCATCTCCATCACAAAATGCCATGGGATCTGCTCTATACTTCCTTTCTTTCTAATCTTTTCGTTTTAGAGAACTACTTTTGGTTTATTTTTCCTCTGTAGTGTGCAATAAAGCCAAAAAGATTGTTTCAGGTTGCGGAAGCCCCAGTGTGAGAAGCATTTCCTCACACCAACCCCAGCATGTGCCACCCCCACCCATCTCCACCCACCATTCACTCTCACCCTCTTACCATTTCTTCACTTTTAAAACTTTTTGTATGCTAAAACACAAAAATTAATACAAGTTCAAACCCACTTTTAACATTATTTTTAGCCCAAACAGAAACCTGTCATTTTCAGCAGAGAAGCTGTACTGTGACAAGCAACAGAGTCCTGCTGGCTGGAGTGCCAGAGCTTGGCTTTCAATTCAGGAGGCTCTAACGGTGCCCTGTACCACCCACGGCTGCCCCAGCCCATCTGGAACTGATCTAGATGGATCTGTGGGAGTGCCCAGCTCTGCACCAGATCACTAATTTGAGCCTAAGGTGGCCGTTAAAATTTCAAGTCATCTGCCTCTCTCAGTGTAAATCTCCATTATGGACCTGGGAGCTGTTACAGTGTACTACAACTGCACGTGGGGACTGTCGTGTCAGCTTTAGTGTTAAAATCTGATTAAACTACGAGACAGAGGCATATGCCCGACAGCACTTGCAAATTGTGGAATCAGTTTAAAGCCTGATAGGTGTGAGCAGCTCCGTATCATCTGGAGCACAGGCTTGGCCCGAAACACACGCAGCACGGGGGCACATTACTGCCGAGCTGGTTACAACCCTGATCAGATCTTTGTATCAGCTGTGAGAGGGCAAAATATGCGGGATCCTGCATAAATACCAAAGGCACAAGCAAAAACATCTAAACCAAGTTAACCCCTCTACGTGGCTAATTATGACATTTTGGAGCATGCCGGTGAAGGCCGGAGGCGCTTCGGGAGCCGCGGGGTCGGTGCCGGTGAGCCCCAGCAACTCGGACCCACCCAGCGTTGGGACCCGCGGCCCCGGCCCGGAGCCCCGAGTCCCCGGCCCCGCCCTCAGGGCCGCCTCCAGGCCCGGGCCCTGCCGTGGCGGCCTCAGCGCCGGGAGAGCCCGCNGGGCGGAGGGCGCAGCGCCGCCCCGGGCACACGCACGGCGGCGGGAACCGAGCCCGGCCCGGCCCAGCCGCACGCGGCGCCAAGGAAGCGGGTAACAAATAGGCTTTTAATAGAAAACAACCGGTCTGGCAATAAACATCAAATAGAGTTATGTACACCGACAGAGGTAAGGTAAAAACGGAATAAAAGAGATTGGTTTCTTGGTCAAAGGTCGTTTCTTGGTCGTCATTTCTTCATCGAGATTTCTTAATTAAGCACAAGCCCCTCCTGGTGCTCTGCCCATGCAAGGGTATTTAGCTGATTAAAGTTTTTATGGTGAGGGTTAAAAATTCATTGCTTTTTGCAAGTACTGGTATAGGGATTTTTTCCAATTTATTTGTATTACATTTGGGCATATAAATAGAGAATCAGAACAAGTAATTTTTGAGCAAACTCATTATTTACATACCTCAACCTTAGCTTAAATTACTGTAATTTCGATTTTCTGAAATTACTATCTAATATAAATAAATTTAAAGCTGCTGAATCAATATCTGTGCTAATAGACCTAAGTCAGAATTTTCTGCAGCCCAGCCCTGTACATCTATAAAACTCATTGTAACAGAACCAGTTAAAAAAACCCCATGAAAATGGTCAAATCAAAACATAAGGTTCTTGTATTCAGGCCACAAACATGTATCTAATTTAAAAGTCAGAAATGCATCACTAAAATTACAGGGGGAAGATTTAACAGAGAATAATCAGCTGAAAGCTGGGCCATTTAGAGAGGTACAATCAAACACATCTGCTCCCTAAAAAAACCTCTGTAGGCAAATACCAAGTTAAATATGTGGTTTACCATGCTAAAAATAGGCCTCAGCCTACACTACCTTGAAGTCCAGATTTTAAACAGAAAACTGCAAGCTGAAAACACTACCAAATTTAGCTTCAATAGAGGTTTTTCAGAGACTATCAGCATTTAAGTTGACTATTTGGAATGACACTTCCTCTCACTGTGCAAAATTCGTAAGAGACTGAAAACAAAACTGTTTCCCTTGTAAGTTTTACAAACACTAGAGCAAAGATTTGATACTGAAGGTTGATGCCAATATGTAAAACTTCTGATGAGATGAACTGTTAACATGAAAAAAAAAAGGTATCAGAAAGCACAGGTGTGAGCTGCACTAGGATTAGGTTGCTGGAAACTCATAAACAAATGTGATTAGTTCTCTTTCTTCTTACTTTTGATTAATGACCTTTATAAGCACCACAACCTTCTTGTTGTTGGTTTTGCCTAGCTCTTTTCCACAACAATCATCAAATTAAATTAATTACAATCACAACAAGTAACCTATGGCAAGGCAAGGATAAGGACAACAAAGTGGCAAGTTTCACCAACATTCTCCAGAAGCAGCTACTTGGTTCAACATTCTGAACTTGAACATTTGAAGAGAATACAGGGATTTCTTTTCTTTAGAGCTTTCTTTAAAAAATGGAAACACCACAAAATGAGCAGGTCTTGTTAGCTATAGTCATACAAGATATACACATATATATGGTTCTGCTGAAGGGAATTCTCTTTCTGTTCTCACTGAAAAGAACAAAGGCAGCTTTGTAAATATTTATGAAGGAGGCTGAAAAGGGCATCATCTAACTAAAGCAAATAAATCATCCACTGACACTTGCATCCTACCCTTCACATTTGTAATATGCAGACACAGTATTTAAATAAACTGAACCAACACAACTGGCAGTCAGGGACCGTGCTCTCCCCTTCCCAAAATTACTGGATTTAAGGCTCCTTTCAAGCATTCCAACATGTAGGAATTTTAATGAAGCTTTAGACCTGCCTGCACAGTCAGATGTTAAAGGAACACAGTCCAGAAAAAGCTTTAGTGTAGCTACTGTGTGGAATTCTACAGCCATCAGGGTACTTCTGAGCCAAAAACCAAAGTAAGTTCATGGCAAAAGATAAAAGTAAAGAAATAGACACAAAGGTCTGTGAAAACATCTCCCATTTTGCTGTAGGTGTCCATGGAGCGACTGATCACTTCTGCAGGGATTCCAGACAGCAGAAGAGCAGCAGTCAGTACTGTCGTTTTCACCTTCTTCTCACACTAAAAGAGAAAGAAAAACCAGTATCGTGTTATTTCTTCTAATTCAATTCTGCTTTACATGTCACCAATGTTGTGCCAATTTCACATATGGTTGGAGTAGCAGGTTTGGAGTGATTCTGTCCAGACATGCTCCAGGAGTCACAGCACTTATCCTAGACACAGATTCCTGCTGTGATGGATCTACCAGAGCCGAGTAAGAGCAGATAAAATTCATCCTGGATATTCTGCCTCCTTCACACTACTGCTCCCAGCAGGCTGAGATGTGAGCTGCTCCTGCATGAGTGGGAACATTCCCAGACAAGGGAAATCTAGAGGTAAGAAGCCAAGCCTGGCATCTCCACTGTCAGAATTGGATTAATCTCATCACACTATTTGGCAAAACACAGAATCCCACAATGGTCTGAGCTGGAAGTGACCTTAATGCTCATCTCATTCCAACCCCCTACTACGGGCAGAGACACCGTCCACTAGACCAGGTTGCTCAAAACCCCATAAATACTGCTAAGTTTTCTAATAGAAACATTATTTAGAGTTGAAAACCAACTGTTTCTGTTTTACAACAACCTAATTTGGCAGTTTTATCCTCTGAACTCAGAAATGCTCCAAAATCTTTTGAAAGCTGTTCCATCCTTAAGATAAGGAATTCCAAGGATGCAAGTCTGACAGGCAGAAAAAGGTGACAGTGGCTGAAAATTCTAATAGATTGATGGTACTTGCTGGATATTTAAATTTAATCCCATCTAAATTAAGCTTTCAATAATATTTCTGTGTTTCATGCGAGAAAAATGAAGGCTAACAAAGGGATTGACCTCACCCATGTCTAACTGCAGTAAAAGCAAGTTGTGGAAAGGAGCCACCTCTCTGAATTCTGAAACTGAAGAGCTGATTTTAAGTACACCAGAAACAAGATCAAGATGATGTAGCAGATGAGCTGGTGCAAATCTAAGGCTAATTTTACTGTTTTGTGTTGTGACACATCAGCGTAGAATGACTATTATGATATACATAACTACAAAACAACTGCTGATTTATTCTGATTTTCTACAAGTAATCTATTATTCCTTTTAAAATGCAAATTTTCCCTTTTAACTATGGACTGAATATCATTCAATCCCACTTTGCATCACAGACCTGACAAAACCATCAACCTAACAAATGCTTCAGGAACAATTACCTGTTGTAAATATATAAAGCAAGTGGTATAGCAAATCTTGCTAACAAGCAGCAAGTTTCACACACAAATGTCTCATTTCAAGATGCCATTCAAACCAGTGGAATGCAGAGCCCTTAAAACTCAACGTTCTGCCTCATTTTTTAGCAAACACTCTCCCAAATTTCATCCAGCTATTACGTGCAGAACAGCTGCTTAGCAGAGTGAATAACAACCAGAGAAGAGCATGGTCTAGAAGAAAAGCCAGTTTCCTGAAGACATGAAAGAACGACCTGGATTTCCTGGTCAAACACTTTTAATTAGGCTACAGCTACACAAGCTGCTAGTCCATGTTTTCACTGCAACTTTAAAAAAGATCCTGGACTAAATCTGGAAAGATTAAAAACTAGTATAAACTATCAGCACTGGTCATTCAACTCTACAGTTTAAAACAAGGGAAGAACACTTCACATGCATTGGTCCTAAAACAATACAATCTAAACACAAGTTTAAATTGAAAACACTTCAAATTAATCTAATTCTGAAAAAAAGAATTACCTTTGGAAAGTACTTGGACAGTCCCATGAAAGCAAGTTGTAGAGTAAGAAAGGGTGCAAATATTGACTGAAGGAACAAAAAAGAATATTTAAAAATTAACTTGGTCAGAATAGCTAAGAAACACAAAGATTTAATGCTTCCTAAGCCATAAAAGAAAATTGGTAGGTAAAAATTAATCTGTGGAACAGAGCAATGTTGTTCTTGAACACTACAAATCTAAGCAGACAAGCTACATGTCAAAAATAGGGTTCTGTCCTGTATTCTTTGAGCCTCAAGGACTGAAATGGCAGAGAACAGCAGAGTGTAAAACTGAGCCCAGAGTGTAAAACTCAACCCAGGGATCCAGGAGCTGAACAGCTGTACCTGTGTCACACCTCTGTGCTATTGTTCTGCCAGGCACTGGGAATACCGAGGAACTACTTTTCCCAGGCTGATAATTCAGTAGGATCTACTTATCTTGGTACAACTATTATTCTTAGAATCACAGAATGGTTTGGATTGAAAGTGACCTGAAAAACCATCTCCTTCCATGGGCAGGGTTACTTTCCCCGAGACCAGACTGCTTCATGCTCCATCCAACCTGGCCTTGGACACTTCCACAGACGAGAACTCTATTCTTGTTCTATTATTCTTTTGTAGACCCTGAACTAGAGGAGCACCTGACTCATATGCTCACCAAGATGGAAATAAACTTGCAGGGGGCTTAAGCTGCAACAACAGCGAACCACGACAGACCAAACGTGCTGCTCTCAGTGGTTACACAGTGGCTGTGTTGGTAGCAGATTAATGTCATAAAATTCAGCAATTTTTTTAGGTTTTATACAATTTTTGGAAATGTAAAGAGTGCCTGAAGCTCCCAAGTTGGTCATTACCAATAGACTTCAGCCCCAGCTATTTCCCAATAATTTGCACCAACCAGCAAAGCCCAGCAGGACTGTGTGTGTCCCTGAACTCACCAGGTACTTGCACACAAAAGCCCTGACCGCGACGGCGAGCAGAGCACATCCCACCAACCGGAAAATGCGGAAAGAGTCAAACTCCTCCGCCGCACTCCCGTTCTCCTGGCTCGGCTTCTCACTCATCAGCTGGTTCCTCAGCTTCAGAGCTTCATCAAACCTGGACAGGTACTGCTCCAAGCCGTGCCTCGGTGGCCGTGCTGCAGCCTCAGAGGGCAGCTCTCCCCTGTGACGGTGACGGAGCTCGCCTGTCCCCTCGGTGACCAGCTCTGGGGCTTTACCAAACAAGTCCTTGTCCCCTCTGAGCTCTGCCATGCTGCCTGCGTGCTCAGCCGAGCCTGTCACGTTACACACAGAATCACCAAGCACAATCCGCTTGGAAACTGAAGGAATGGGGAGGGAGTTTGATTTATCTTGCTCGTGCTGAAGCTTTAATTCTGGGTGACTTTCATCATCTAAGGAAGAAAAATAAAAACAGAGAGTTATGCACGCCGGGTGTGTGGAACAACACTTCAGCTATACTCTGGATCAGGATTCTGGGTCTCTGCTTCCCAAGAGAAAAGACAGATTTATGATTAAAGAGGGCACTCTTCGTGGAGCAGACACAAGACATAAAGCTGTGCAATGCAGGTCAGAAGCTGAAGCAATGGAGAAATTAAAACACTGAACTTCCTTAAGCAACAGCACTGCATGCACAAGCAGAAAGATCCAAATGCATGGATTGACATTAAAAAAAAAGATAAAGATTTGCAGAAAGTCAATCAACCAGAAGAGCACTAATACGTAACAAATAAGCAGACAACAAGCAGAAGTGCACTTTAGCTTGCTGTCTGTCAGAGGCAGGGCAGTGTTAACCTGCTCTGTATCAAGCTTGAAGACCCATCTTACAGAGACAGAGGTGATGGCAGAGAACAAAAGGCCAATCAAGAACGCGTCTGGTCCTACCAGACAGCAAGAACTAACACTTCGGGAGTACTTTTCAGTTACATCAGACTGATTCACAGCTCATGGGCATCCTTGTAAACCGAAATCTGAGAACTCTTTCCTAACAAGACAGCCCATTTGAAGAATGTACAGATGTAACTGAGCTACCTAGGATATTGTTCTGCAAGAAAATTCTGCATACCAACCACAAACATCTATATCACTAAGTAAATGTGAGATAACTTTGCTATAAAAAGCCAGCTATGAAAGCCAGCAGCTACTGACTAAAAACAAGGGGGAGGCTCATCGTTTCTTCAACTAAAAAAAAACTATCTGCAGTGAAATGACAGCTTGTATGCTCGCTATCTAGGGACCGTGCCGGGCCCAAGTCCCGACCTTTCCGACGGCACAGGGATTTAATGGGCGGGTCCCGCGCGGAGCAGGGCAGGTCGTGCTGCTCCAAGCATCCCTACGATCGAAGGCGGCACTGAGGNCCCCCGCCACGGGGCTCACCCTTGCCCGCCGCGGGCCGGTGGAAGCCCATGATGCGGTTGATCCGCTCCTCCGAGTTCATGAGCAGCTTCCTGCGGCGCAGCTCTGCGCGGCGCTGGGACGCCGAGAGCCCCGCGGGGGGCCCCGGGGGTGTGGGCGCCGCTCCCGCGCCGCCGTCCGCCATCCCCGGCACCGCAGGCCCGGCACCACGGGCCCGCCCCGCCCAGCGCGCAGGCGCCGGCACCGCCCGCCTCCAGCCGCTGAAGCGGGCGCCGCCATTTTGCGTAGGGGCAGGGGAAGGGCGGGGCGCGCTGGGAGAGCGCTCCGCGCGCCCCTCTCTGATGGCGCGGCGCCCGCACTCAAGATGGCCGCCCCGGCCTCAGAAGTGACGTCACGGTGCGAGCGCAGCGGCGTGAGGCCGGGAAGGGGCGATGGCGGCGCTGAGGGGACCCGGGTGACGCGGACACCCCGAGGCAGGGCGGGGCTGTCCCCGCGGCACACACGGGACAGCCTCCCACCCTGACACTGCACCGCTGCGGGACTGACAGGACACCAACAGACAAGCACCTCTGGAGGACGCCAGAGCTACTGGCATTATAGAACAGGGAGCGTATTGACTTCTTTCCAGTAAGATACAGTTGGCATAACATTCATCTTTATGTACACCGAGAGTCCGCTACTCCTCTCCGTGTGTGCCGGAACTGCCACATTACCCTTCCCTTAGTGAGCAGCCCCCTGGCACGGCACAGCCAAACGCAGTGACAGAGGGCTCCCAGCAGGACGCGCTCGGAGCCCGCAGCTCCACAGCCCGGGCCAGGCCCGGCCGAGCCCCGAGCCACAACAGCGCTGGTGGAGCTCAGCAGCTGCAGGACACGGTTATGTGTATTGGGAAAAAAACAGAGCTGACAAGTCCCAGTTATTATTTCTACAATATCGAACGAGAGAATTTAAAACTAATTAAATACGGAAGTCAGCCTACCAAGCTCATGCATTAACTCGTCTGGGATGGGCCAGAGGCAGCAGTGACATCTCAAAACAATTTGCAAGCATTAAGATGGAATGGCTTTTACAAAAAAGCTGCTGAAATAATGGGATGTTAAATGAAGATACAGGATTACATAGAATAAAATTCATCACCATCTTGGAATGCTGCTGAAGGCTAAATTCCAACCATCACTGTCAGCTAGCTCCTGTGACCAACATGAAATTTATCTCAATTAATTAAATACATTGTTCTACTTTTATTTATAAGAAAGGAGTGATGGACTGGCATGAGTTCTTTCAATTAATTTTATTGAGTAGCCAAATCTGATAAATTAGCACAGATAAAATAAGCATTTGCATGTGTTATAAATGACTTTTTACAGGAATAAAACAGTGAAAATTACAAACTGTAAAAAGGAGGACAAGTAAATCCTGTCTCAAATTGAGAAGGGGGAAGATTTATAACTTCATACTGAAGATCAAATCTTTGAGTTCAGAGAACAAAGATTTAATATTACAATATTATACACTACTTTACAAAATTAAATTTACTATAAGGATTACATCCATAATAGTAAAAAGAACCTTAAAATCACATTTAATGGTCCCTTAACAGCCATTCTGCATCTTTGATTAAATTCTGTTAAATTAATTCTAAATAAAAGTGAATCATTCTAGTTACTGAAACACAGTCTATGTAGACTTAGACTCAAATATATTAATTTAAAAACAATAATGAAAGCAAAGTAAAATGGATGGTAACAATGTTGGCTGAACACTAATGTGTCAAATTAAGAAATAGTTTCAAAAAAAAGTGTTTGACTACAAAGAGAGACACACCTCTACCACACATTTACAGTGGCAGAGTTGTGGTGCTGAGATCCAAGTACCAGAACCACTCTTGCCTGCTTTTGCAGTCCATCTGCAGTGTCCTCATTTTGCAATTGTATGTAAAAGAGCAATCACAGGTAGTGTTAGTGTGTGTGTTCATGTTCCCTGTATTGCTGTTCCAGCAGTACAAGTGAACCAGCAGGCCCTCCCCCCTGCCAGGGAATAAACTAACACAGTTCAATACAGAATCTCTTCTCAAGTGAAGAGCACTCCCAGTGGGTTCATCTGACTCATTTATCATGTTTTGCTCTGTAAAACCTAGGGACTCAAATTCAAACTTGTTAACTGCCACGAAGACTGACGTCCTCAGCCATTAGTCTGGTGTACATAAAGCAACAAGGCCATCTCCAGTATTTATGTTTGTCAGAAAAAGGGATATAGTAGCAAAATACAGTCATAGTAATAAACAGACTTTGGGTGGGCTATTTGATGCAAGGATGGTTTTCAATTCAACATCTGATATATGATAATATACCCAAACCACAAGGTTTAGGGCAGAACCTATGCAAGTGCAGAGGTTCCATTTATAATTTAAATGAAGAGACCCATTTCCTCCTCCCTGGGGAAAAAAAAAATCAGACTGTCAAAACTTAAAAGACACCTCTTCACTATGACTAGAAACTGTGCAATTCTCTGAAAAGCAGTTCAAGTAAATATATTCCTGTTTGCTACAGAGGCAGCAGACAGGGAAGCTTAAATTGGTTCTATTAATAATCTTTTCATGCTGTTTTAGCCATTGTTCTGAACTTTAGCTTCTTGTGCTCAAGAACAATTTCTCCCAAGGAACTCCTCCCCTAAAGTGAGGCAAATCCTGACAATCACAAGCAGCTACAGCCTGAAATGGGAGCAAATGTTTACCCAGATGTTGACCCTACTGACATTTTTATCTCCAAATGTCCTAAGCACAGTACATTTGACCACTCACAAGTGTTTTACCTCTTCAAGCCACTTGCCCCAGAAAGTAGGTTTTGCAAGACCTTTAAGTTTACCACTATTAAATAAAAAAGCAAACCAAGATTTTCCATATGCAACACTTCCATGGGCATTGGAATACAGCAACTTAAATACTCTTTTACATTGGTAGCTATCAATGAGAGCTTAATCTTGAAAGCAGAAGAATTATCAATACACTTCTATAAAATTATTTAAATATTTTTTGTATATAAATTTTTACTTCAAGTCCAATGTCAGCTTTGATCTGTAGCTCTGGCAGGATCTGAGAGGATATTTAAAGCTTTTATTTGGCACACACTGGCCTTGGACCTGGGCTCGTTACAAAGCTGCAGCAAAAAACCTTTTTTTTTGAAAACTGCAAGCATGTCTGCAACCATATACAAATCTTCAAATGCAATGTAATAGTTTTGTTCTTGAAAAGTAATTTCCAATTTTAATGTCAGAATATTCAGTGTTGCAGACTAACATTCGGTCTGAAGTGCTGCCAACAAACTTGCTTCAGAAACACACCAGATCTGAGGGGCCCAACATTCACTTAAAGTAAACAAGAGCCAAAAGTCTACTGAACATAAACCAAACAAAATCTGAGATAACCTTTGCTCTTCCCCTCCCACACCATTCATAAACAGAAATTAAAACGTTTCTTTTTACTGAAGAAAAGCAAAGCTTACCATCTACCTAAGTCTACTTTTGCTGCCAACTCAGACAGTGACTTTTTAAAATCTGTCTCATGTAGGGCCCACTCTTCTCCACTGTTTTTAAAATTAGAATACTGACTTATTAAAAGCTTCAACAAATTCAGCCACCGTATCCAGGTTAAGCTTACCTTTAGTCCTATTAGCCATAATCCAACCCAAGCACTGGATTCTACACTTCACAAGCATTTGTCATTTCATAGTGAACACTTCTTTCATTGCTACTTTAAGCATTAAGCTGAACATTGAGATGCTCTGTCTGTAATCACTGGATGCACTTAGAAAGAATTTCCCTGCAAATCATGATCAGTATTGTGAGGTTTTATATCTAGCAGCAACAAAAAAAAAAAAGTTACAGAAATATACATTTTGAACAACAAAGAACTCTTTATTTTACAAAATGTATTTCACCTTTTCAGTATTGCCTTTGTAAATGTACTTCATGCTGCAACTACTTACAGTAAAAACACGATTTGCAGCAAATTAAAGGTGCTCAACCAGTTCCAACAGTTTGATTTTCTGTTTTTAAGGTACAATATTATGTAGTTGCACATTTGATTCTCAGATGTGGTCCTTTATTTGCTTTAGTTCGTTGAAATCACAGTGAGAACTTCTCATCAACTGCCTCAGGCCACAGATTTAATGAAGATATTACAAGCACAATCATTCTTTACTGCAAAATCTTTCCTTAAAGAAGTAAGCCAAAGGCTTGTGTTTCATTTATTCACTTGCTGCTGTATATGAAGGAGGAATTCATAGTATGATAAGGCTGATTCTGTTCTGTCTTCAATCATATTTTGCAGAAAACTTGATTTCAATGGACTCTCATCCCTTAAAAACAAAAAAATAAGTGTTTTAGTGGAATTAACATTTGCCATGGGCTACCATGCATTAATAAAGGTACAGGTCAAGTGGCAAGACATTTCAAAAGCTTAAGGATATATGAAAAGAGGATCTAGAATAGCCCTTGGCAGAGATTAATCCTAATAAGTGCTCTTGCTCTTATCAGCATTTACTTCATTTAGCTGACATTACCTAAAGATTCTTCTGTGACATTTAGTCTTTTTTAATCTTTTGAAATTCTAATTGGAGACAACTCCTAAGTCGTATCTGTAGTCAAATCTGCCAGGCACAGCACACACTATTGTTAAGAATTCCATTAAGAAAGTTCAGTATATGATATCTAAGTATATATTGTTAACAGGTTGCTGAAGAAGCAAAAAGACTGTTAAAAACCACTTACTTAATTATATATAGTATAGGAAAGAAAGGTCTCTGTTCTCTCAGCCAAGAAATGAAAGCTCGTGTTCTGATGGATTCTGCCGTTTCAAGTTCTGGGAGATGTGTCTAAAAGCCAAAGGGTTTCATTAATACAAAAAGTATTTTTCAGAAAAACAGTAAAAGGAACAGTTAAACCAGCCCAACTCATTAGGTATAAAGAAAACCCAGACAGACACATTTGGGATGTATAGTTTCAGTCTTGTCATCCTTGAAGGGGCTTGAAATAGTCAAGAGCACTAAACTCCTATCAGCAATTAGCTGTCAGAATGGTGATGCCTGAGCTGTGATTGATTCCTGTTTTATTGCAGAAACTAAAGGATTTCCCACTAACCCACTGTGCTCACTATTTGCAAGCATTCTTAGTGTGCTCCCACAGGTCTGAGAAACTCAATCATTGTCAGCCTCCTCCTACTGTGGCTTCATGAGAAGAAACTCCAAGAGGTAACAGAAATTATTTCTTTCCTTGGATCTGGACCTATACCACTAGAGGGCTAATATCTGAGTTGGGTATTTTAATTCTCATGCAAATGATATTCTGGCAGCACTGTATGTATGAGTGATGTGCAGAGCAAGCACATACCATATTCTGTGGTATTGAGCCATAATTTGGAACTCCAAGGACTTGGCTGATAAAGCCCTGCCCACAGTTCTTCCCGATCCACAGGAACATCACCTGAAAGACACCCATCAGTAACAACATTAATCCAACCCAAAACACACCTCAGCAGTCTCATACATATTTCGTGTTCTCAGAAAGAACACACCAAGTTAACTTGGGTACTTTCTAAAATCCCCCCCACCACACAACTTACAGAGCCAGCATCCATAAGATAAGCACCATCCCTACTCAGCTTCTCCACTGACAGCTGGAGAAGGGGTGGCTGAGGTATAGTTCTGTCATTTATGTTAAGAGCCCCCTAAAAGAAGGATGAAAAACAGTGGTTCACATCTTGATATAAAAAAGTAGAACAGAATGCTAAATAAGAGTAGGATCTATTACACTGAATACTGGAGCTGGACTGTTTTTCTCAGTTCAGCTCAAGCCATACTTAAAGTGATAATTTATTAATTAGTAATTTACTAATAAAATCTTAATGTTTTATTTAGAGAGGGCGAATTTCATCAAATGTATCTTAGTTAGTTAGTTCTAGAACTGGAATATCCAATTTCTTTATGTACCAAAGATGTGATTTCTAAAATTGTTCAGGGTTTTACATAAACATTCCCTGTTCTCAAAACTGCTTGGTATTTTAAAATAAAGGAAGTTACAAAGGGACAAAAAACACATTATGATGTCTTTATGTATATGTGATTTTATAGCACAAGATAATGACACAAGGCAAAGGTAAAATAAGTTAGGAAAAAACCTTCCCCATCCATCCACAGCAAAGCACACCTCTCCAGAATTCATCAATCCAGTTCCAAATAACAAAGGCACAAATGCAACAAGTGGGAGAGTATCAAATATTACATTTTAGCTGTGCAGCTTTAATATGGAAATCTTGGGAGATTTTTAACACATTTACTTTCACATCACACAGATCTTTGGATCAAACTGATTACGTAGCAAGGCAAAGACTCACCTCATCTGTGAGATTATCGACTCTGTACAGACTGGGGTGTGTCATGAGCATGAGGTAAACAAGGGGCTGGTTTTTCACCTGACACATGGTAAAGATGCGTTCATCCAAACGTGTGTTTGTCCCAGTTTGAAATGCTTTCTGCAAACAATCAGGCATTTAGTTTAACCATTGAAGCAAAGCAAGACAAGCTGAGTTTTGCACATTGCCTACTGCTAATTTCTAACTTACTTAAGTTTTAGAGATGCACCCTAAGTGTTTTCTCGTTGTATTTTACTCCTCCATAGTTCTCTTCAGTTTTTCACATATAAAAAATGCAACTCTCATTCCCATTTCTGGATTTTAGAATTAACCTCAACCTGGCACCATCAATCCTTTCTAGTGAGCACTACAGCTGAAATGAAAGCACCCTGAAATACTCTCTAACATACACCTCAAACATGCTACTTGATGAAATTTAAAAGAACAAATATCGGAGCAGTTTACAGTTGGCTTCAATGTACAGAATCTTAGGTCTGTATTTACAAGAAAGAGATAGTCCTGGCTGGTTGGGATCAAAAAAAAGCTGTAAATCAAAGTAGGGCTCCCTCCTCCCACCTGACTGGATCAAATGCTTATCAAGCCTTTCACATAAAAAAGCTCAATATGAACATGCTGGTTAATTCCTAATCAAGATCTATGAATCCAAAACTTCTTTTTGAACCAAGAAACCATTTTGTCATACACTTAAATGACTTTTAGTATTAGTTCAGGGAAATTCAATTAAAAGATAGTTACACTGAGCAAATACTGTGAAATGCTTTAAACCTGTTGAAAGAACAGCCAGCCAACTCCCTCTCTGCGGCATCCAGCTGTGTGGATCTACATTTCCAGAGATGCACAAAATTGAGATTCCTGAGAAAACACTATCAGTACCCTGACACATTCTCGTCACTAGTCAGTGTCTTTATTATTTTGCCCTTCCACTGCTTAAAACAAAATGCTTAAAACATTTTTACTTTTGGTTTTGCGCACACTTCTAAATTCCTGCTTTTGAACTAAATCATTCTCCATCCAAGAACTGTCCTTTGACTTCAGGCTGACCTGCCAAACAATGATCCTCCTGGCTGGCTTCCTCTCCCCTCTCACCTGTTTTAAGAGTGCCAGTACATAGAGTGGGAAGAGGCGCAGTGAGAAGGGAGCGGTGAGCCCGGGCTGCTGGATGCTCAGCACGGACGAGCGGTAAGCAGCCAAGGAATCGATCACGGCATTGACCAGGGCATCCCGAGCATCGCTCAGCGACGCCGAAACGGAGCGGTCCACAGCTGGAAACAGAGCACAAGCTTCAGACAAGAGGGGCTCCTCCCCTGGCAGGAGTACAGTCACACACATTAACTTCTCTCACTTTATCATATATGTCCATGCAACTTAAGCTTTTACTACATTCTAGGGGAAGTCAAGTGCTTCAGAATAAAGCTGGGGGCCCACAATGATGCACCAGACTAAGCCTAAGCCAAGGTGAGTACACTCAGCTCTACTGATCCTTCACCTAAGCCAAGCATTAAAACGAAAACTCTCTTGGGTTTGCAACTTCAAAAGCACTCTTAGAATGAGGGAGAATCTTTTCTTCTAATGCCACGTCCCAGAAGATTATTGCTGAGACCTTTAAGGATACAATCCACACATACCCAAACAAGCTCTTAGCACACTCACCCATATTGGCTAAGAGCCCTGTGATGGCCTGCACATCTGCCCCTAGGTACACATCACTCAGTGTTGTGACAACAGGTAAGCACATAGTGTGGACACGAATTCGTCTTTCACCTGCAAGGAAAGAAAACTGTAACCTCCATACTTGTTTTATGAAGCAGCACTACAAATGCCACTGTTGGCTCAATCTAACCTTACCTTTGCTGGAGGTGTACAGGAGAGCTGACTGAAAAGAAACAACTTGCATATCAGTAAGACTGTCTTCCACTGACATTTGCACAGCGTATCCTGCATCCGGGTTTACGTTGGGCAATGACAACAAGTCTGTAGATCGCACGAAGAAGTTCCCGTGGAAAGTATGAATGGAAAGACCTACAAGATAATGATGAATCAGCTTGGGTTTTATAGCTGTGAAGTACAGGCACCATATACAGATCAGCCTTCAATGTATATGGCTGTACTGGAATGCTCCCTCTCAATGAAAATACATTATCTTTCATTACAGAAAAGGGAAATACTGCAAACTGACAACTGACCCAAAGAATCCACAAAGCCTAGGAGAAAGTGGGAATTAGCAAGGCAAATCAATGCAGAGTAGTAGAAAGTACCCAGATTATAAAAACAGTCCCTTGTTGAAATAGTCAGGAAAATTTCCAGTTTTGACCATTATAAACTGGAACTTGGATGCCGGAAAACACTGCAAATACAGTCCTTAAAAAACTGTCTTATCCCTGGTACTGAATTTTCTAATCTTTGCCTTTTAATCATTTGAGGTTACAAAATAGCTAGAATACCAATGAAAACATTCCCAAAGAGCAGCAAACACCCACTTCCCTCTTTGCCACCCCACAAAAATCTAAGAAGGTGAATTCAGACCTTTGGTGCATCTTATCCTCATGACAGCCTCAAACCCAATTTTTCTAGTTAAATATCGCTTCAGTTCCTTTTGCAATTTCTCCACCTGGACAGGGTTGTGTTTATGATGGTAAGATTGGTAGTAGTAGACACTACCTGCAGAATACCTTGATATACAACCTGAAACAAAACCAGTATACATTGGAGAGTGCAGACAGTTGCTGCTGTAGTCTTTGAACTATTAAATTGTTCACACCTGAAAATCACTGATACACAGTTACAGACCTGCCTACAGAGATGTAGCACAACTGTATATTCTAGCATGTGAGAAGTTTCAGGTCTGAAATAATTTTCCATTGACCTGAAATTGCTGTCACTTGAAAGTTTGGTTAAATAGAAAAAAATAATTAAAATGCTAACAAAACTTGCTCTAAAGGCAATGACACTGATGGTTAAAAGGCACAAAAAGGAAGCAAGTATTTCCACTACTTGTATCAGTAGCACAAGAATCCCGACTCACTAAGGGAGGACACGAAAATAAGTAGGTTAAATCAGGACTTAAAGATTACATTCTATTCACTGTCACTGCTCAGCAAGGACAAGTTTGTACCTTGACACATTAGATTAATTCAAATCAGGTGCACCTAATAAATATTAATGTAGATTCTATGCATTTGCTCAAAATACAAGAGTTACATGCCCCAAAAGACCTTAATACGACTTACCTAGAGAAGCCAAGTCAGAATATTGGCCACTAAGAAGAAATAAATCCACTGCAACCTGTTGCCCTGAGCAGTCCAAGGCCAACTTCTTGTAAAAATCAGTCGATGGTGTCAGATGTATATCCTGTTAACACAGTGGAGTATTACAAAATACAGAGGAAATTCAAATTGATTCATACACTTATTGCCTGTTTTCAGGGACACATAATCAATTCTCCATTGATTAAAAATATGTTTCTTTAAAAAATCAGGTAATTAATTTGTGTTTATATTGCTTGGTTTCCCTTTTGCTTTTTATGCTACTTTAACAAAGGAGCAAGACAAGCACAAAATTAACCCAGAAGAGGAAATCCCAGAACCACCTACATGCACAGAACAGGGTTGTTAATACTCTCAACCTTTTTGCTTTCCTAACCTTTGCTGTTGCTCTTTGGTTTGGCTCCTCTCGTGACTTTAGTGCTCCCATTCCCACAGATGGGAGCTGTGTCTGGAAGACAGTGATTCTACCTCCAGTGGGGGACATCAGTTTAAAGGCAGCCTGTAATGCAGGGCCCAGAGCACTCTGGGTTTCCAGGGACTTGGTAAACATCTGTGGCAATGTCTTCAGCAGATCTTGAATTAGCTGCAAGTGAGAAAACAGCATTAGGCCTATGAGTTTTCATGGTTTTCTACTTTATACAGACCCTAGAGCTGAACATAACTAAGTATTAACACTTCTAATATTAAGGTAGTAAAAAGAAAGTCCTAGAAAAATTGAAGTACTATCTTGTTTCAGGTTGGCAAGAATTTACAGTGAGACAGATAAAAGACCTCTTTTTTCTTTTTTTTTTGCCTCAAACCTGGCATTTGAACTGCAGGTGTTAATGAGCATTAATTAATCAAAAAAAATTACCAAACATATCCTCAATCATGTAAATGTCACTAGTTATGTAAGAAAGTCCTTGTTTCTTACCTCCTTATTTTCATTTAAATTTACTAATAAGTTTTCTGGCATTGGTATAAATACATCTGAAAGGGAAAAAAAATTGAGTTATCTTTTAAAAACACATCAAGCTTTCCCTGACTTTATTTGATGACCATCATACTTATTGGAAAAAAATACACAGTATCAGTGTATTAACCCATGTAAACATAATTATGTGGACTTTTTTTCTCATTAGCATTCCTGCAGGTAGAATCCCATGGTAGAGTAGCAATCAACAGGGCTGAAGGATAATCAAGACTATTAAATAAAATCACATAGCAAATATTTCCAGTGTTCATTCTACCCTGCCCAATAACATCCAGTGAAAGGTGATTTGAAACAAAAGGAGAAGGACAAGCACTAAGCACCAGCCACAAGAAAATCTATAGAAAAGTATCCAGCATCAGTATTTGGGATTTCAAGAGGAATCTAGAGAATTGTACAAATTAAACTAGAAGTTAGGAAAGCTGTCTTCATGTTTGAAATCATGAGCAGCCACAGCATTGCTCAGACATCAGGGAGATGTCTTCATAAACAAACTCACACATATGGTACTTCTAAAGCCATTACTAGAGAGACTAAGGGTGTGATCTAGAAACTCCCACCAGACACATATTTTTAAAGGCTGTCATAACCAAAGTCATTAATAGGTACTGATCACAAAATTTATTTTTGCATACCTTCAATATCTGAAACTATAAGCATCTGAGGCTGAGAGAGACCTTCCTGAAGACTGTAGAAATGGATTGTGCTGTCAAATGTTATGAAGCCTATTTTTGTTCTAGTGTTCCCAGGAAGCCTGAAAATGAGACATATGGTGTTCAACGAGATGAAATTCCATTTCTGCAGGCTTTTCTTTTTTAACATCCACTGCATCTCTCCATGGTTGCTACCAAGCAGTTAGTTTAACAGCTAGACTGCAAGAGCTTCACTAAGTCATTTTGGAAAGAACAAAAACCACAACAAAAAAGGAGCTCATGATGTAGTCACCTAGCAGGCAGGCAAAAACCTTTTAAGAAGGTAATCAGAAGTGGAAGAAAAGGAAGAAATAAACTGCAAAATACCACGTAGTGTTTATTATATAAGTTCAAACAGTATGCATTTTATGAGAAGTTTATTAGATGCATGACTCTCTTCAGCAAATACTTAGCTAAATTTCAGCTTTTAAAGAATACACTTCAAAAGATATCATAAACATCATGCTTACATTCTTCTGGGGATTGATGAAGCATATAGGAAAGAGACTGAAAATCAAGCCTCAAAATTACCTTTTATACCAGTGTAGCTTTGATGGGAAAAAGACTACAGCTTTATGGCACATTTTAACACAACACTGGCCATTGTTTGCCCACACTAGGAAACTTGCCTTCCAGACAGAAGGAACTGGCATGTTGGTGTCTATCACAAGTTTCTTAAGAGGAATGAAAATTGGAGATTTTAAGAAAGAAGTACTTACGAGTCAAGATTGTCTAACAAGGTCTGGCAGACTGTATTCAAGTATCCTGTCTCTATTGCATTGTGAGAGACATCAAACACAAAGAGGTACACGGGTGGCTGAGGTGGACGCAGCTGAGCAAAGAAAATTTTAATTTTCAAATAGCAGTTGTTCGATTGGGTTTATTCATTCCATTGCAAGTTTAAACTGTTAAAACAGTATGCAGATGATAGCTAAAATTTCTGAATGCATTTGCCTCTTATCTGGTAATACCAGAATTCTAGTTTTTTTCCAAAGATACCTATATATTCTAAATAAAGAACAAATTTTGACATCGTAAATGTTTAGAAGTGAACTCCCTAAAGTTCTCCCCATGAGTTCTCAGATACACTCCCTAAGGCAACAGCTGTTCTACTGAACTGGAAAGTATCCTCTGAAACAAAGCTTTCTCTGATTTCCCTCTGAAAATAAAACAGAGGGAGAGAATAAGTAAAAGTAAATAAAGCCTTACCATGTATTCAGATGGAGCCATAAACTCAATAGTAGCATTCTGGACTTCAGGTCTTTTATGAGGTTCTCCATAAACTCTCGTCACAGGATTATACAGGAATTCTTCAGGAACTATGCAGGTAAGTTCATATATTAGTATTTCACACTAGTATTGGCTGTGCTGCATTTTAAAACAATTATATCCACTCTTTTGTGGCTGTTGGGCAACACATGGAGAACTACACCAGGCAGTGGAGTTCACTTACACTTGTGCAAGGGTACTGTGAGGGACTGTTTGGGCTTATTGTGTTTCTTTAGGGACACCACTGTCACTGGGAAACATTTCTCATGGCTCCCAGCGTGACTGACAACAAGCCCCCTACTGATGTGGCCAACAACACTCCAGTCTCAAAGACCAAGGTGGGAAAGGTTAATTGCAACACTTTAAAGCACATTTAAACCTTACCATCATTGACTCTATAGCACAAATTGCATTTCCATCTCCTTTGGTCTAGGAAGCTGACAAAAGGGTTGATGTACGTCCGGCAGGAACGGCATCTCACAATAATACTGGAAGTGACCACTGGCAATTGCTGGAAAAGAAAAGCTTCCTGTTTTAAAGCATCCTCACCCTGCAGCTGCTCATCTGTGGTAACAACACCACCTACACTGTGCTGGCTAGTGAGGCAAAGCATCCTTGTTGAAAGAAGGAGCACTTCTGCATCCTCACAGTATCACTGAAATTCCTTAATACGACAGGTAGGAACTGAGCTCTAACATATTTGGCTGTGTAGATTCCCTTTCCAAGCCTCTAAATTCTTGAATTTTAAACTGATGGTTTAAGATCAAGTCCTGCACCCAATACAGATCAAAAAGCAGGGGGAAAAAAGCCCACATCTTTGAAAAATCAATTAAAATGAGAAAAAACCCCGATGTTTAAGAAAGACAAAAGACTGCTAAATTCAAAGTCTTCTGACTATCTCATGACATCCAAATCCCTTCAACTTTGTCAAGTCTTGAGTTTAGAATTAGTACTAGGTTTGAAATTAATAACTACAACTGATACATGACAACCTGGAATTTAGGTGTTGCCTTCTATCACAGTCCAGATTCTGTGCTGTCTTTAAGCTTTTGGTTTTTTGAGGTTTGGGAGGGTCTTTTTTATTAAGAAGTAAAACCTGAAGGTTTAAAAATGGTAGGGAGAAATAATTGAGAAAAATTACAGCAATCTGTATGGAATAAGGAAATGTCAGTTACTATGGTAATTCTTCTGGGCCAGGATACCTGCCCTTGTTTTGTAATTCATTGTCCATTGTCTGGACTCTAGTAAAGGCATAGTTGGTATTTCAGCATGTAAAGTTTTGAATATTTCTCATACCGATAAGTCTTTGAAAGGATGAAGCAGGAGCCCCAAAGGAAGTTTGGCTTTATTCAATAAGGCCTGAGTTTGAGGAATGTTAGTCAGGGTACAGCGGAACAACCTACATGGAGGACAAAGGGTTATTTTCAGAGGCTTTAAAAGAAATTATGATTTCAGTAGTACAGTATATTTTTCTAGAGCTGGTAATGGTGAATTTCCGTTTCCAGATGAAAGATCTCTATCTCTGTGAAATCATTTTGTTTCTGTCTGAGCTTGACCCACAGTACATACTTTGAGTTCTTATTTTATACAAATGCTCTTTATACAGAACTGAGTGTCATTTTAGTCACTCAAGTCAACGTTAAGCCAAACAATATTCAAAGTTGCACCAAATCTTTATATACTAAATCTTATTTTGGAATAAGTCAGAACTGGCAATGTTTACAAGGTGGTTTTAAAAAAATTAGTAACTATAAACAATCTCACAATCATTTTCTGAGTCTTGAGCACTCAGCAGCTTCCACAAGGTGCAGATGTATGTGGCAGTTTTGCAAATCCTGTCCAGCTTGTTTGCATGAACAATGTCACAAAGGTGCTGTTATTTCCTTTATCTACCATAAAAACATTTGCAAAGCAGGAGTCTCTGGCTGTACACAGTTTGGTTGGTCCCCTCAGAGAGAGTAACTGATTATCCAACTGCCAGCCTCTTGTTTAAATGTCATTTACTCCATTGTTTGTAATGGTTACTTTCCAATACAGAGGTCACCCATGTTTCTTAATGCACAATCTTTTTGGTGTACCTCACCTGACTGAATTAACTCCTGTTTTATATCTTCTCATCCATACTCACTGCCAGGCATAAAAATGTTGTACCCTACCCATCTATAGCTGCCTTGTTAGCAAATTTTTCCTCACACCTTCTACAAAGATGATTTTCCCCTCTTCAAAGTTAAACCCGTTTACTGCCTTTATTGTAACACAGTGAAGCCCATTTTCAGTATTTCCTACTCATAAAATTAAGAAACTATTTTATGAAATCACGTTTATAAGCAGGAATTTATATTTCTATCTGTTTTGATGTATTATAGCAAATGCATAATCTTACTCAGGATTGCAGTTGAGCTTCTGGATGTCTTCATGCAAGTTGGGGACAGGAGCCTTCAAAAGGGTGGTAGGAAGAATATTTCTTTCTTGAAGAAGATTCACAGGTCTTAACCCTTCCTGCTGTAGACTCAGGCCACCCATTGATGCAGTTAAGTGATTAGTGCCCAGTGCAGGCTAGAGTCAAATAAAATTTCACAAATTAGCACCAATTACTTGGAAGAAACCCACAGTCCATTTAAAACCATGAACATAACCCTTTCAGTTTGTTTTGCTCATGTACTAATGCCATTGTATCAATATATTTAAAAATACTGGTTGTCACATAAACTTGACTTACACATGTAACATAACGGAGGAAAAAAGCAGCATAAATTGCCTATAAAGCTCTTGAACTACAGAGGCTCAGCTGGTGAAAGTGTTGGTCAGTTCACTTTGAAAGTTCAAGGAAAGAAAAACCAAATACTTCAGATAGCAATTACAATGTCACGGAAGAAAAACATGCCAAAAGCAGCTGAAAGTTTCAAAAGAAACATCCTGAACAGATTTGAGAGTGGAACACTTCACAAAGAGCTGGCACACAGCTTTTCCAAACTGGTACCAAGGCACAGGCAAAAGCATTAATTCTGGGCTATGTCTGTCCTCTTGAACAAATGGTGCCCAAACAGGGAACAAAAGAAGCAGCATCCTAGGGATGCACAACACCTACCCACCCTCATTTTTCTTTACCCACATGCCCCCACCAGAGGCAGTACTGAGATAGAAACCAGACTCTCTTTACCTGGTGGAAATGTTTTGATGCATCTGGATATTGCAAAGCAGATGCATTAATTCCTGGTGCTCCAGGTGGAGAAGTATGTTGGTAGCCTGGAGGTAAGGCAGGGTAGGAATACCCAACACTTCTATTCATCTTAAGATTCGGGGCTGCAGGAGAATGATGTGGAGTTGCTGGAAGCAGAGTAGACAGATACTTAATTGCTGAAGAACTGTACCTTGCTTGAGGCATTAGTACAACAGGAGAGTTGCCTGTTTGGTTTCTAAGTGTAAAAAATACAGCAGCTGTCAACTTTGCAAAGGGCTCTCACCTACTTCACATATCACAGGCAAAGACATGCTAATTGTCAATGCTTCAAATTTCACATTAAGCTTCAAGACAGGCATTGAACCAAGTACATATGTTTGTACACAAATGCTTAAACTTCTATCTTTCCCAGACTCTTAAAAGTTCCATAGTAATAACAACCATTTTTACTTCCAAAGCCTTACCCATGAGGCCACCACCTTCAATTGCATCGTAGCTGTTTTGCACAGACCCATCACTGGCAGCAGATCTGGCATCACCTTTAAAGAAAAACAACCACAGGAAAAATTTGGACAAGTTATGAAGAAGTTTTAATGAGGTAACTGCAAAAAATATCCTACTTGCTGGATGAATATTAAGACAAGCATAGTTTGATCTACCTTGGTTTTGACCCAGGATGAAACTGAATTAAATATATACTTCATCCTCTTTCTCACACACATGTCCCCTGCAGATGTGACCTCAACAGAGGACATTCATAAAACATCACAATTTTTTTTTTTTTAAGGAAAGCAAAGGTCCCTATGCTTCTGGTTGAACAATCTTTTACGACTCCTTCCAATTAGGGATTTGCCATAGCTTCCAATCAGACATGCAGTAAAGGGTCAGGAGACTCTCCCTCCTCAGCAGAGGAAGTCTCTTTAGGCTAGCTGCAGTTTTCTACGTAACCTGTAGCTTAGACTTCCAAGTAACTTGTAGCTTAGGTTTCCTTAGTAACCTGCAGCTTAACCCTGAAGAACTTTATCCCCTGATAATTCACAGAAACACCAAATTCCCTGCACTTACACACTTAGTTCACTACTGCTCACCAAACAGCAACAGCTCTGACAGGGTCATATACAGAGTCAAGATAGAAAGTCAATCTAAGATAGGAAAAACCTTGAAACTCAGAGAGTGCTTCCAAAGGACAGTTTTTGGTAAGCCAACTATGTCTAAATATACTAACACAACTATATATTGCTAAGGACAAGTAGGTACTCTATTATTACCATTTTCTTCAAAGATGACCCAATAAAAGGGACTCATATTACACACTGAATCTTGCTAGCAGCAGTCAACCTGCTTCATAGACTAAACATTTTTATCTCTCCAAGGCTCTGGAAATGTTTCTATTCATGATGAAGAAAATATTTTCTATGCAAAAGCTGTTTCTAATGCATTTAATACATTCCAAACAAAGTTAAATCTGAATATACTATTCTTGTGCTCACAGGGCTACCACACATGAGAAACTGTCAATCTGAACATGCAAGGAACCAACCAACAGCTTTGTCAGAACTATGTAAAAATAAAGCTGCTGACTCACACATGGCCCCATCTAGCATGGGCACTACATGCCAAACAACTGGAGTCTGTCTGATACAGAGCCCTGAGGAGTTCTTAAACAATGGCACATTGGTGCAGGGCCCACAGGAGACACTAAGTCAGGTATCTGTCTTCAACAGCTGACACTTCACAGCCTCTAGCAACTTCCTTCAGAAAACTAACAAATGCAAGATGTGTGTTTCAGTGATTTTACACACAGCAGAATAAGGTACAGCTACATAAACAGCAAGGAATTGCAAGGTCCACATTTTATCTCTCCCTGTAGAATGAACAATACAGGGAGTCATACATGGATTTCTGTCCTCACAGTAGTCAGGGATGCAGAGAAATGAGATCCCTATCACTTTACAACACACAAAAAAACCCGATGCCAACTACAGGAGACATGGCCATGTAAAACAGCACTTGGCAATCTATTTTCAACTGTTAATTTCTTAAATTTTATTAGCGCCTCTTTACAAGAATTTTTCTTCTTTCCAGGTCTTTACCTGCTCTTTTCAGATTAAATTATTAGCTGTATTAGTATCAATTTTACAATTTGAGTCTCTAATAGAACAATGCGCTTGATTTTAAAGGTTGCATATTACAGCAAGTTGCAAATATTTGAATTCAACATAAAGAGCAAGTTGTTTCTTACCTTCTTGGTTTGCAGCTGATTTTAGCAGAGACTGTGCACTAGGTGGTCCTGCTATGGCTGCTGATGGCCTAGGTGGACCACCAACTGGTGGAGGTCCTAAAGGTGGCCTTGGAGGGTGGAGTGGAGTTAAAGGCTGAGTCACTGGTGGAGGTGCAGATCCTATAAAGAGATTAACTTTTAGTAGGAGTTAAACTCAGCTGAAAAAAATCACAAAAGTTTTGTTACAAAAACACACAGATTGAATTCTAAATGTTCTTGTTATTCATAGGATAACAAGATCATGAGATACATAAACCCCAACATGTGGGTAGACGGTCTCAACTTCAGGTTGTTTCTGTCATGCTTTTCTCATCCTGGGTTCCTGTATCTACTGATCTCTTTCAGCTTTTTGTTGCTATTGTTGGCAAGAATTTCAAGATGTACGGGAAATATTCCAACTCTATAACCATGTCTGGAGTGATCACCAAACAAGTTTAATTAATATTAAAAGTGATCATTGTTATACAAAAAAAATACCAGGGAAATGGCTCAGGAGGATTGAATGGATATAAAAATTACTTATTCCAAACATCTGCTCTCATTTCACACACCACTTTCCAAAATTTCTCTGCATTTTCCTCACTAACTCCGAAGTACTAACTGTTTATTCCAATTAAGTGCCAGAACCAGTTTCATAAATTCTGCGAGCTTAAGACATTTTGAACAGCATAAGAAAATTAGGCAGGCATATAACAAAAAAAGCATCAATAAAAATCTCTAATGAGGCTAAAAGCACTTAGCAAGAAGAATTATTTGCTTTTACATGGAAAATATTTCTGTACCTAAGCCCTGTATACATGCTTAGTCAGAAAAAACCTAACAACATATAGCAGTTTGGCAAAGAGAAACTTGAGTACTATGTTTCCATAATAATCACAAATTGCACAATAGCTCTGTTACATGTTAGAAAAGCTTTTACCATTGCATATACCAGCAGTAAAGCAGCAGGAGCAAAGTCTCCTACTTTTAGAGTACTTTCTACAGACTGACAATTACCATTAAGTGTGAAAATTACAAGTTTGGGGGAAGGAAGCTTTCCATTAAACTGACCTTTATTTCAACAGCACAGAATGCTTTTCGGTTTTCTTTCCAGGCTGTGCTCCAGTTATTTGCATCAACCTGACAGTCTATTCAGAAAATTACCTGAATCAAGTGGTTACTGACCATGCTCACTAAATAGAACTAGTTTTCAATGGTGAAGTCCTGGACTGAAACATACTAATGCTCCAACAGTTACCCCAGGAAATTGTGACAGTCACAGAAACAGCATCAGCCACACACATAACCACAAAACAGTGGGACACCGTTCAGGAGTCACCTGCTCCAGCCAGCTGAAACACCCACCCTGGGCACAGAACTTTCATTTCTAACCCAAAGATACATCGATGGGTGTACCTGCTTTAACAATCTCCCACAAGCAAAATGTCACTGCAGAGTCAGTTCTATACTCGTTATTTTAAAAGGTGGTTGAAAAATGGACATTGGTAGAATATCAAAAAGTTCTGATTACCTGGCTTCATGTAGCTGTTCTGCAGTGGAGGACCCCCAGGAGAAGCAGCATATTGATAACTCCCTGCAGGATTTGTACTTCCTGGTAACGACGACGGTGGCTGAGCTGACCCTGCCCCAGGCACAGGAGCCAAATGGCTTGTTTGAGCCCCAAGTGGCTGACTCACAGCACTCTGGCTGTACTGCCAGTTTGAAAGCACCGGTGGGCTGGCTCCAGGAGGAAAGCTCCCAGCACATGATACAGCAGCTGAGTTCTGTAATGCAGGCGGCAGCACTTGTGGAACAGGACCTGGCTGTTGTACTGGTGACCCAGAGAAAGCTGCCACTGGTGGTCTATTGAGAGTCTGGCCAGGTCCTTGGTAATTGTTTAATTGAGAAACATTCTGAGAGCCACTATAGCTATACTGTCCAGAAGACTGATGTGGAGGAACCTTTGCTGGCATCTGATGGGAGTACGATCCTGGAACTGCAGGGCTGTATCCCTGGCCATCTGAGGAATGCATCAGCTGATTTTGAACAGGGCCTGGAATGAAAAAAAAACTACACTCTTTAGGAAGTCAGTGTTGTGTATCACTTCTGATAATAAAAGATGTTCCTGTGAATGTCTTTCCTTAGGATTTTATTAGTCTCCAACCCATTTTTAATTTAAACCATTAGGTGTGACAGAAGTACTACTGCAACGGACATGAATTTGGCAGTATTTTGCTATTGACACTTACATCTCTGTTCTGTTTTACAGTAACCTTGAAACCAGTAAGTATTCCAGTGCCATCAATGCCCTGGACTGAAACTCACAGAGGATCCCATCCAGTCCTCAGAAACCCCCAGAAGCAAGCTGCCCACAGAGGAGACTGTCCCACAGCACTGGCAGCAGCACACACAGCAGACCGAAAGCAGAAGATCCGTTGCGTAAGAACTCCATTTCACATGATGGCTGACACCGACCTCCACGTCAGCTTACCACAACAACACCACCAGCCAAGTGCCAGCATAGGTCACCATGCTACTTCTCAAGTGACTGAGTTAATCTATGAAAGTTTCTGCAGTTAATTTTAGTAAGAGAACTATTCATACACATACTGCTCATGTGAGTGGCCAGCTGGTCACCAACACAGAATGAAGGGTAAGTTTATCATAAAATAATTCACCAGTCAGGAAAAAAAAAACTTGATAGGTTGATGATGCTCTTTATGCATATGTTGGTTGGTATACATGAACTAAGTTTCCCTCATTTGAAGAAAAAAAATTGAAAGAAAGGTTAATAACTCTCCAAAGAGTAAACAACATGAGCAAGACCATCATCAGATTCCTGCTTTACAGAGGAACAGGTTGACAGAATCTCATGGGATTTCCAGTGCAGTAAGAGCTCCATCAAGAAATGTACTACTACAGATTGTTCATACCATTGCCACAAAATAGACATGCTGAAGAGAGACTATCAGTTTTCAAGTTAAATCCTTCCAAACAGAACACACTAGACAGATACTGCAGGCCACAGCCAGCTATGACTCCTTCACAACTACCAAAACACTTTCCAGTGTTGTACCATTCAGTTCAGCCAGTCACATTGTGGCTCTCCCCATCCCCTAAAAACACAGCTTAGATACTGGAGACATTCCACACACAGTCACACATTTAAAAAAAAACGGTGGCTGGTTTCCTATTAAAATGTAACGGTTAAATTCTGAAAGGCGAGCAAGTTCACATTTCCAAGTTAAAGTAACTCACACATTTCTGACAATAAATTAAGCTAAATGCAGAATACACTGAAATTCTTAGTTAAGACAAACACTGCACAGATCATTCAGCTCCTCATTCCCTACAAAACCTTAGGCTCTGGGTCACACACAGCTGTTAATTCACTGGATACTGCAGAGGTCCATATAACTACAGTGCCAGTGAGCTCATCCTCACTGCCTCTTTTTTGTGCATAAAAGGCACACACCATATTATTCTCTAACCATTAATTTCAACATGCAATTTATCATTCAGTTAGGAAACCCAGTTATACCCTACTGTCCTTACAATGCTGCTCATAGATATTTGCAATTAATAATTCTCTAAAATCAAGGGTGTTTAAAGAAAAAGCTCACCAAGATGAAAATGCTTACAGTTATGAGTAACCTTCAAAAACTACCCTGCAGTGTATCAGATGGGTTTCCAACAAACAATTTACAAACCCCACTAGCAATTAAACTTGCTAATCTTAAAAATTATGAATTCTTATCAAACCTTCTGACTGCATCTGCACAAACACTGATATAACATCATCACTATAAACTGTAGGAAAAATAAAGAACAAATACAAATTGATTTAATAACTTGATTTTTCACCTTAGGGCATGACTCTCTATCCCAGGCAGAAATCAAGAGTATTTGGATTGCTCTCTTATGCACTGTTTTCCCTGCCTGAGGATAAAACAGTGGAAGTGAGGTGATATCAAAAACTGACCTACTCTATATTTTCTATGGCACTTCATGGAAAAATATAAATCAAATTCACCACAGAATAATATTACAATTTCAATTTTTATTTTTAAAGTCAGAAGCACAATGAAAAGTCTTGACACCCTCATGGAATAATTCATGTTTCCAAGACAAGTCTGCACAAAGCTGCCAAAAAAGCTGTAGAAATAGCACTAAGGGACAAAACCCCTTTACAAAAGAGTTTCACAGTGCAAAAAACTTTTCAGGACTCGCTGTTTGGCTGCAGCCAGATACCCATCTTGACCTGACCTCTTTACTGAGACCCATCAAAGAGTATCTAGGCTGTCCAGCTTTCCTCAGATGCTGCTGGTTTTCTGTGAAGCCAGAAATAAGCAAGGAGTTCTGTGTGGACTGAAGAGCTACTTCACCTGCACAGCAGCAAAACAGCCAACACCCTGAGACCACAGAAATGAATTAGTAATAGAAGAAAGGCCACCTATTTAACAGCAAAAGTCTCCTCTACAACAACACAAGGCCGTTTAATGTTTCTAAGAGATCAGGAATAGCACCAGAATATATATGAAGGTTGCCTGATGGTTTTACAAGATGGTGAAAGTACTAATGTGGACGGCCAGGATCCAAGCAGTATTTTCCACCACACAGAATTTCACTCTCCCCTACTCCAAGCCAGTTACTCAGCACATCACTTTTGCCAGCCACAAGCTCCAGGGAGATGCAGAGATAAACACTCTGAAAAGTTACATCCCAACAGATGCCATGGAATCAGTCACCACCAGTGTCCACTCCATCTGACTCTGACCCACTGGATTCCAAACCCAACAGCTCCTAAAGCACCTCATGACATCAAAGTACCGTGCTAAGGTATCACAGGAGAAGAGCAAAACGTTCTAAAAGAATTGTTTCTCCTCCTTGCTTGCACTTCAGATCTATCAACTGGAAAGCAAATGAGACACCTGCAATTAAATGAGTACAGAATACTGGTCCTATTAAAAGACAAACAGAAATGAAGGAGAGGAAGATTGTTGCTAAGCAACCCAAAGCTCTGTGCTAAACAATTTCTCGAGCAGCACACGGTGCTGCTGTGACAATTTACTGCCTTAGTGGACATGCAAGCTCAGGGAGTTACCTGCAAATACTTTCAGCAAGCAACAAGTTGTGAGGAAGGGCTGACAGCTATAGAACTATTTATCATCCTGCTGACGGTTTTCTTTCCTCACAGACCACTGTAAGCACCACTGCAGCACTCAGTAGCCCCAAAAAGGTTTTATAAAGCTTTGGTGTTAGTATAAAGTTCAAGGATCACAGCACCCTCTCAACATATATTTTAAACAACACTATGAACAGTCCATGCTTGAACAATTTGATTTATTTCAAAGGCCAGCAACCCAAACCTTAACTCTAACATACCGTAACAACTGTTTAATTTTATTACCTAGTATTTGCATAATACTCTACATTTCAGTTCTTTATTTTTCATACACCTGACAGCTGAATAGCCTGAAATTCCTCTTTCTCGACTGCCTCTCTACAACTTCCATTAAGTGCTTAATCTGACACTAGGGAAATGAACAAACATAAAGCAATGCCAGTCTGTAAATCATCCCACTCAGTTACTCCATTAGCTAACATTCTCTTTGTACAGTCTCTGCTCAGACCATAAGCTTCCCAGGACTGAGCCTCTCTCCCCACACTATATTCGTACTCTTCCCACTCTATCAGCCCTAGAAGCAACTACACAGTTAATTGCAAATTGTCATTTTACTGATGACTTTGAAGAAAAGCAATAAACACACTGTGCAGGAGGAGGGGGAAGTCAAAAGATCTCATTATAACTGAACTGCTTATGATGCAGCACAGCTACTGAAACACACAAGTGTATAATTAAGGAAGCAAGTGCAGAGGATGTGTATGTGAAATCAGGAGACACCTCCATCAGCACAGATTTGCACACATGCAACGAAAACAGACACAGAGACAAGGCTGGCCTTGAATTTTTTATTCCTATATTAAAACACTGGCTAGTAGGTTCAGTTTCACCTTCAATATCTCGTTTAAAAGAAATACATTTTGAGGGAAAGAAAGTAATCGAGACTTCCCCAGTCTGCAGCACACAGAACCAGATAATGCCGGCTTTACGAAAATGACAAGATAAGAAAGCCCCGCAGCGCCGCAGGCCGAGCTCAGCGATAACCACAGTGCCACATGTACAGCCCCGTTCCAAAGGGTCAAACCTCGGCTGTGTTTGTCACCCGTGTCACCGACAGGGACCCACCCGGGCCAAGGGCCGGTCCGGGGCAGCTCGAGCCGTGCGTGTTACCCCGGCAGCACAGATACGGGCTCTCTGAGAGACGCTGTCGTTCACACCGGCAGACAAATGTACCCTGGGATACTTCTGCCATGAAAATAAATCAGAATGAAGATTTATTTTGCCTAATGAGGCGCTCTGTGTTTTCCTCAGTGACACCTGGGGCAGCGGCCGGTCCGACAGCACCTCACGGCCGCTCCCGGGGCCGCACCGGGAGCCCGGCTCCGCCGCCGCTCCTCTCCTGCCTTCCTCCCCAGTTCAGCCGCGCTCCGGCCCGGCCGCGGTGTCCGGGCTGCACGGAGGGCACCGCCGAACTCACCCGGCTCTAACCCAGCGACCCGGGCAGCGAGCAGGCCGTCCCCGGAACCCCCTCCCCAAGCTCTGCCCGCCGGCCCCGGCCCCTGCCCCCGCTGCCCCGGGGCGAAGGGCGGCCTGGGCCCGGGGGAAGCGCCGCGGGGCGGGAGCCGTCCCCGCCAGGCCCTATCCCGCGCCGAACCCCGCGGGCCTGCCCCGCACTCACCGTTGCTGTAGGGCTGCTGGCCGGCGGGGGCCCCGGCGGGCTGGGCCATGGCTCGGCCGGGAGCGCTCGGTGCCGCCCGTGTGGCGGCGCCGGCCCGGGCGGGGGGGACGGACCCACCGGAACTGCCGGGCGGCGCGCGCAGCCGCACTGCGGACACGTGGCACTTCCGGGAGCGGCGCTGCGGCTTAAGGGGGCGGGGCCAGGGGCAGAGCTGGGCGGGCACGCGGAGGGGCGGAGCCGCGCGAAGCCGAACCGAACACGGCCGAGTGACACCGAACCGAGCCCAGCCGGGCCGAACCCAGCCGGGACGACGCCCGCCCGTCCGAACACAGCCGAGTCCATCCGAACGCAGCCGAGTCTACCCGAGTGTGTGCGCCGCGGGCGCCGGTGCCGGAAGGAGCCGCGGGGGGCGGAGCGGGCGCAGCCGCGGGTGAGTGTCGGTGTCGGTGTCGGTGCTGCCGGTGCTGCCCGAGTCTCGGAGCACCTCAGGCTCGGTGCTGGGTGAGCGGGGCGGGCGGTGAGGAGTCTGTTCTCCCCGGCCAGCGGGGAAGCCGGGCGAGTCCCGCGGGACGCCGGGCTGTTCCCGTGTCCTGCTGGGAGCGGCCTCTGGGCCGCGGCTGGGCCTGGCCGGGGTCCCTGCGCGCCCCGAGAAGCTGCGACCTGCGCGGGGCCGCGGGCAGCGCACCGCCAGGGGCTTGGGGGCGGCCGCTCCCCTCCCTTCCCTCCTGTCCCTTCTGTCGTCTCCCTCTTTTTCGCCCCCCGGCACAGCCCTGGGGCTGCTCGGGCCGCTGGCGGCACCGGCCGGTCCGTGAGGCTGTCGCGGTGCTCGCAGGTCCCGAGCAGCGCTGCCTCAGTGGGTCTGCGGTGGTGAGGTGCGTTAAGTAACCCCATAACCCACGGATGCCCTGCAGCCTCCCTGGGCAGCCGTCTGCCACGTTGTATCGACCTGGCAAACTTGTTTGAAGTATTGTTATGTCTTCAGAAGTTACTGCTTTTAAGGGTTTTGTTCCTAAGTCAGTGAATGGTGCAGCAGCCCTGCAGTGAGGATGGGCTCTGACCGCTGGGCTTTGAGAGCCTGGGCTGGCTAAACCTCTACATCAGGTGCCCTTAGGAACTCGTGTGTTGTAGTGCTGTTTTCACAGGTAAATTCTGCAAAAATTAGTTGCTGTCAAAATTTATTAAAATACTTAAAGGAAGTCTATGCTGTTACCTCATTTTCTAACTGTGTGTTTCCTTAGCTCTTAAAATATGACATCCAAGTGCAGTTTCAAATCAAAGAATAAACTGTGTTGTAGAATCTCAGTTTATCCACTGAGTTTCCTAGGGATTTTTGCTTTTGTTGCCTTTGGTAATATTTTATAATGTTATGGTGATCATGTGTAAAATTGTAACTTTTAAGGGATCATGTTTACATCCTACTTGAAAAACTAAAAATGCACCCTTAGCAGTAGGCTTTAAGCCATTGCTTGCAGGTTGTGGTTTCAGGCTGAACTGTGGTTTGGTGCTCTCAGGCTGGACTGAGATTTCTTCCCTGGCTCTTGCTGACAGTCCCCACACAGTTGTAGCACAGTGTGTTCCCAGTTCATGCAAGAGCTGTTCACTTGGGTGTCACTGGTTTCTGTTTCCTAATTGCTCCATAAAAGCATTTAAAACTCTCTTTAAAAGCCTTATACTGTCTCTTACCTTAACTTCAAGAGGCTTCAGAAGTGAGGACTGTCCTAAGGTTTAGAAGTGAAATGATGAATTTTTAGCTAGAAGAAAAGCAAGTTGAGTGTAGGAGGAAAAATTTTCCTAGTTTTCAGAAGATAAAAAGAGGTGTGAGTGACTTTCCTTGCTAGTCCGTGCTGTCAGCCCCTTTCCCTTCAGGAGGCTGGCTCAGTGTCACCAGAGCCACCGTGCAGGAGTTCCTCATTCTCCACAGTCTCCAGCAAGTGACCCCGCTTCCTTGGTCTGTGGAGTGGGGGACCTGGCTCCACAGGAGTTACTGGGTGATGCTTTGCTGATGAAATAACATTGACCAGCATTGATGGAGACGTTTTTCAGTGGTAGACATGTGTCACTGAAGTGATGCAAGAAAGTTAACTTCAGTGTCTTTGTAGTGGAAACACAGTGAGTTGGTGATGTCTGTAAAAGTAGTTGGTATCAAAGACTGTCTTGGTCCAGCACGGCTTTTCATTCAAAGCTTTTCTTCTACTGGATTATTTTCAAATCAACCCTTGAAATAACATTAAAATAGTATCTTTGTCTCCATCATGGCTTGTGAACAGTGATTGTTGAGTCTTCATTGTTCTGCTGTTATGGTGTTTTTAACGTGAGCCTGAGAGTTTGAGTCCGTTTATATTCAACAGCCTCATCTCTTCCCTGAACTTGCTCTCAGCTAACAACTCTCAAAACCAGAGCAGAGCCACTCTGGTTTTGTCATGCTTTGATTTGACACAGTTCTCAATTACATAGTTCCTTTTCCTGGGTGATAAGAGTAGATTTAATATCTCTATTCAAATATTACCTGCGTGCCTTTACAATTAGCTGTCCATTTTTTTCCCATTTTGAAAGTGTTTTCTTTTAACTGCTGCCAGCTGATATAGAGCTTGTTCTGGGAGGATTTGGATAGCTGTTTCCAGCACCACTTTTCCTATGGTGATGGAAATTGAACCAGTATTAATGCCACTTCAGCTGTGTTTGTAGAGTAATCCTGTTCTCAGATTAATCGTTTGCATCTCACCCCTTAAAGTTTTTTCTGTAATGCATGAAGATTGTTTTGGTTGATGTTTTTTATAAACCTAAGTGTAATAGATGGAACAGGTTAATACAACTGAACACTGAAGTTATTCTCACCTCAGTAATCTGAGCACTTCTCTTACATCATGCTGTTTGCCCTGATTTGCAGGTTATTTGAGTCGATGGTTTCCCTAAGCCCCACAGAGGCTTTTCTCGGTTGGTATTTTGCTCAAGCAATAAATAAATCTGCTGACGTGTGTGTTCTGCCATGTTTGCTTATTCTTGACCTTTGGTCTTTAGCCATGCAAGGGACAGTTTCAGTCATGACATTGTGTAACTGGGTGTTTATGCATTGATAAGCATATTTGATTTGTATTCTTAAAAATTGTGCCTGTTGCAGCTGCTGTGTTGTTCAGAGTAATGTAGACGTGGTTAAAGGTTTAAGGGTTAGCTGTGGCGAAACCA
The DNA here is from genome assembly GCA_013399835.1 of Leptocoma aspasia. Classification (NCBI taxonomy): domain Eukaryota; kingdom Metazoa; phylum Chordata; class Aves; order Passeriformes; family Nectariniidae; genus Leptocoma; species Leptocoma aspasia. The sequence continues at coordinate 690,479 of VXAX01007844.1, read as the reverse complement.
AGACACCTGGTGCTTTGTCATCTGAACAGATTTTGTTCCAGTACAAGCAAAGGTCATTTGAATATCCACTCCTCTTTCCACATTATCTCTGTATGATGTACCTGTTGTTGCATAGCAAAGAGGCTGTCGTGAGTGTAGTTGTTATGATGGATGCCTGGGTTTTGGGCTGGTTCAGACCTGTTTTGACTCCTGTGTGCTGTGCTCTAGGCTCAGAGCTGCCCTGAAGTCTTCTTGTGATGCCCCAAGGGAGCCCTGCAGCTTCTAAACAAGTGTGGTGAGAGCCTGTAGCAGTGTGGGTGCCTCTGCCAGCTGTGTTTAGCAGTGCAGTCCAGTTTTTCCAGGGCAGTCAGACTCCAGTGTCTGCAGGGGTCATGCATTTCAGTAGGAATTAGCTGGCTAAAGACTTCTAAGGATGTTGCACTTTGGTCTCCAAGAGAACTAAAATACTCTCAGTTCACTGTGTCAAACTGGTGCTTTCAGTGTGGTTTAAAGCACAAGTTTGATGAGGAGCAGCTGGGGAGGCTCAGCCTGGAGAAAGGATGCTCAGGGGGAAAACTCATCACTCTCTACAATTCCCTGACAGGTTGTAGCCAGGTCGGGGTTTGTGTTTTCTCTCAGGTGACAAGTGACAAGACAAGAGGAAACAGCTTCAAGTTGTGCCAGCGAAGATTCTGATTACATATTAAGAAAAATGTCTTCACTGAAAGGGTGGCCAAGCCCTGGCACAGGCTGCCCTAGGCAATGGTGGATTCACCATGTCTGGAAGTGCTCAAAAGTCCTGTGGATGTGGCCCTTGGGGGCTTGCTTTCAGTGTTGAACACGGTGATGCTGGGCTAGCAGTTGGACTCAATGATCTTAGAGATCTTTTTCAACCTCAATGATTCTATGATTATCCTCACTTTAGATAATAAGGAAATTCACATGAAAGCTAGGAAATTAATCACTCATGGCTACTCAATGAACCTAGTACTGGCTCTCACCTCAGCATTCAGTTCTTGAATCTAAGCTGAAGGAATTCAGTGGGAAAATATGGGGGTATGGTGGATTTTTTTAAACAAAACTTTTGCATTTAAGGTTTGAATTGTGGCAGCCTGTGCAGGGCAGTACAGGAGATCAATGTCTTTGAAGGGTAATTCCAGTGCTTTGTGCTAGGTAGTTGTTTTCCATAACAAACCAAACAGACAGGTTTTGTGTGGACAAGAATTTATTTGGTATCAAACTTCTCTAGATTCAACTCTGCAAAACTTCACCTCTTACTGCCTTTGCTTTGAACCCAGCAGCTCCCAGGGGTGGCTGGAGCACTAAATCTGCACTGATATCCCTCTAGTGCCCTCTCTGAAGTGCCACCTGTTCCCACTTGAAAAGTGAAAATCCTATTTAAAATATTCAGTGGATCATCATATACCTTCAACAAATTGTACTTTGGATAAAATTATTTTTACTTCTTGCAAAGACTTCAGTCCATGTAGTGTTTTCCCAAGTGAGTGGAAAAGCTTTGCTGTTGTCACTTAACTGGTCTATGATACAGTTTACAAAAATGAAAATGTTTTCCTTTTTATTTTTAACACTGGATTTTAAATTACTTTTGTTACCTATAAATATTTTACAATGCTTAATCTGTTCTTACAGGACTTAAATGCATTATGTTTTGTCTTTATTTCAGACTATAAGATTCAGATATGTTCCTATTTGATTGGATTTACAGTGGTTTCAGTAGTGTATTGCAGTTTTTAGGTAAGTCATTATTGTTTGGGGCATTTCCTTTCTGCTATTCTTGTGTAAAATATGTGTTCACCTCTGTTATCTTCAAATAAGACTGCTGGGTAAATCATAATATTTGGTTTGGTGTACATTCAGTAACACTCAAACAAAAGTTTCACTTATCAATACTGAGCATTTCCAGAGTGTGCTCTCCACTCCATCTTACATTAATCCTTCTTGAAAAAAATTACATTTTACTTCATGATCATAATAGGTTGGACTTTTCTAATCATATTACATTTAAGCTGGTGTAATTCAGTTGGCTTTTATGGGTCTTATCCTGTTTTTTCTCTGCTGTAAAGAACTGAACTCAGTTATTTTAATTCAGTTCCTTTGCACAGGAGGATATAATTTCAGAATTCAAATAGGAGGGACTGTCTGCAAAAAATTAGTGCTAGATATTAAAGCCCTTTCTCTTGTTCAGCAGTGCATTGTTCTGTGATTTTTTTTGGTTTGTGCCACAGATATTAGTGTGAAACTTCACTGGCATCTACTCAAGAGCCTCAGAAAATTATTCCCTGGCCAAAAAGTCTGCAATCCATATCTGTTCAAGGTGAAAAAAACCCACAACCACAAGGAAAATTAACATTAGGATCCTAAAAAAAGGATTGGAAGTTGCAGATCACATAGGTGAAGTGGTCAAAAAGCATTTGAGGCTAAGAAATCATAGCAAGCTGTGCCACCTACCTTTTATCAGTTGAAAGTTTAAAGTTTTGCATTGAATGTCAGACCCTTGGCCTGCTATCAAAATGTTAGCCAGTGAAATTTTAACTAAGTTGACTAATCTTTCTTATCTCCTCTTCCTTAGCTGCACAGTGATTACTGCACACTGGCCTGTTCTTCCATTCCTGTGCAAGCAAAGGCTAATTCTGCTCAAAGATAGGGGAGCCTGAAGTAGCTCCCTCTTTTTCTAAAATAAACACTTTCTCTTTGCATTCTCAGTTATACTTAGAGTTGAAGAAGACAGATCCCAGTATTTGGGAAACTGCCCACAGTTCCCTGTGCTGTCCTTTCAGAAGGCTAATGGGATCACTTTAGCAAGAACATCTTTGCACAAGTACTTTTGGAATGCACAACATTTTTTTTTAATTTATATGTATATATAAAAACTCAGGTCTTGGTGTAGCCAGCAGCTGAAGTATGGCTGCTTGTTAGTCTTGTGTTTCTCTGAAAGACACTTGGGAAGCTTGAAATGTTGTGGTGAAACTAGCAACATCTGACTGGGAAGCAAAGACTCCTGGATGTGCAGGCTAAGAGTGGCAAAAATATTGCTTTCCTATAGGTTAGTGGAGTTTTTTGTTTAACTCAGAAGGTGAGTGTGAACTGGAGTTTCTCCTGTGATCTAAGTTACTATATGAAAATGTTTGTCCACTTCTTTCTCTGTAAACATTAACACTTTCTCCTCCACTCCATAGTTTAATAGTTAATATATAGTGAGAAGGTGAGTTTGGGAAGTAAGAGTTGTTGTATTTGAAAGAGCTGTGAAGACACTCAACAGTACCTGGAGTAATAAAGACCATTCATGAAATAAAATGAGAAATAGGAGAGAATATTCATTCCTGCACGTTACAAGACATGTCCAGCTGGAATGTGATCCCTGAGATTAGCTGAAAGGCAGAGGTGAGCAAGCAGCAGAGGTGTAGGGTCTCTGAGATACCTCTGGCAGAGATACCTCTGCCCCTGGAATGCCGCAGCATCGGCAGGGCTGCCGGAACATCCCAACACACGTGAGGATAGCACTTCACAGAAGGTAGGGGTTTTTCCGTACAGAACAGGATTGATTTTTTTGGTTTTAAATTTAATTTATCTTAGTGTTTTACTTTGAATATCAGTAAGTTTGAAGCAGTGAAAACTAATTCTGGCAGAGGATACAGTGTTGACAAGTTGTAAGAGAATTGCCCTTTGATAATCTCCAATTTAAGAAAATATGGTGTTCGTGTTTTAAACATCTTTCCTCTCCTTCACAGCAACTGTTGCATTTCTGGGGTTACAAGTGGAGGGGGAGAAGAAGGGCAGATGACATTTTTATAAAGATGACAACCAATGAAAATAAAATTTCTTATTCCTGTTAGGAAATCATTGTCACATGGGACAAAGAGTGTCAGAAGTGCCCTGACGATGCCATTCAGGATGTAGTCAACAGTTTTCCTGGGGGTGTGGGTGAAAGTTACTTTTTGTCCAAATAATATGTTAACCAATATTAAAGAATTCATACACAAATTATGGTTATTGATGTTGAATCCAATTTCTCCACATTATTCTGATTGAGGTCTGAATTTTCTTTTTGTGTTGGACAAGTGTTTTGCTGTAATTGGAGGTAGCTGAACAGAGCTCAGGTTCAGAATGGTCCATGGTCCAGAGTCTGCTGTTAGTGCTGGGTCTGTGCCCACCTCTCCACCACCTGTGGAGAGCAGAACTGTCCTTTTGTGGGGCAGGGTAAACAACAGTGGTAGCATTAGTCCTGTTCTGTCATGCTTTTCCTAAGATAAGGCAATGCATTTCCATGATTGACACATTCACACCAATTGTGTGCCTCTCCTGCTCCTGCCAAGCATCCTGGAAGCTGCATGTCACCTGGTGCAGCAGGCTTGTGGTAAGTGGGAATGTCATTTGTATGACATGGATAAAGGGCACTGATAAAGGTGTGGTGGAGTTTGCCTGGTCTGTATTTTGTACTGTGACAGTAACACTTTGTTCCTAGGAGCAAAACCATCTCTAGTGCTGGAAATGAGCTCCTGCTGGTTGAACTGATGAATCACTAGGCCCTTTTTTGTTCTAGGACTGTACAAGAAATCAGGCAAACTAGTGTTTCTTGGACTGGACAATGCTGGAAAAACTACACTGCTGCACATGCTCAAAGATGACAGACTGGGACAACACGTCCCCACATTACACCCCAGTAAGTTAATAGTGCTGTTCCTTGGCTAGAAAACATTTGAAGGATTGCAAGAAAATCAGGATCTGATTATACATCATAAGACCACCAGTGTAACTGGGGAGACACAAAGAGATTTTTGGGATTGCAATCCCTGAATAGTTCGAGTAATCTTAAAAGAACTATGTGTGTAGGATAGTTCAGTGTGTTATATTTAAAATTAAGAGGTGAATAACAAGCAGAAGGATGAAGCAGAGAGTTTGTACTATAGAAGCTGCAAGAAATAGGGGCTTGCAATTTTTGGTAACAGCTTCTCTATATAATTGGAAAATCAGTGTGTCTCAGAGGTTACTGTGTAATTGTTATGCTGGTAGTCTTGCAGGAGAAAAAGTTCAACACAGGTTGAAAATGTGGATTGGGGAAGTCCAGTAAGGAGGTGAGAAATTGGGAAAGGATGTGAAGAAGAGAAACCTTGAACAGTATTGAAAACAAAATGTCAAATGCAAAATCTTTTTTTGCAAACCAGATGTCAGAGCCAACTGTTGTTTGTGCAATATGTAGGGATAAATAATGTAGGAATACTCTGCTCTTCTTAGCATTGTAGATATTTCACACATGCTTTAATGGTTAATAACATTTTGGTGATACATGAATGTGCCATTGATTTTGAGAAAATTTATTACTCTCATTTTCTTCTTGAATAACAAAATACTGGAAAGAACCAAAAGAAAGTAAAATCTACATGCCAGAAGGCCAGACTTTTCCCAAGCTCTGCATAATCTTCACCTAGAACATAATAATGTGTAATAATAAGCTGTGTATTTTCAGCTTCAGAAGAGCTGACAATTGCTGGTATGACTTTCACTACCTTTGATCTGGGTGGACATGCTCAAGGTAAGAGTGTGTATTGACTCACTTAAGCTCACTGGGCTGGAGTTTGCTTCCAATCAGAAACACAGCCCTGCTGCAGAGACTGACTTCCAAAACTCTTCTGTGACATCATAAAAGATATTGGCTGCTCTTTTGCCTATCTCCACCATTTATCACAAATCACAAATGTGATTTGGCAAGAGCTGCAGTAGAGGAGAAACTGTTGACTAATACTGTGAGGAGGAGTTCTGTACTTTGAATTCCTTACATTAACCTTCAAACTTACCTTTGTTGACATAATTCTTGGGGAAACAAAAACCATTTCCATTCATCAGCATTCATGTGGGATAGAGCAGTGATAACATTAGAGCGAATGGTAATTTTGCTCCGTTATTTCAAGCTTTGTGAAACATGAAATTGCATCCCAAAGACTGGCAACATGAGCTAAGAATTTTTTAAAAATCAAATTATTAAACCCACACACACCTGTTGCTTCTTAATTACCAAAGTGCATCGCTCTGTATTTGGGGAAAATTTCCTTTTATTTTTATTTCTTATTTTCCCTGTAGCTCGCAGAGTGTGGAAAAACTACCTGCCTGCAATTAATGGTGTTGTATTCTTGGTGGACTGTGCAGATCATGAAAGATTGCTTGAATCAAAAGAAGAACTTGATGTAAGTTTAAATAAACTTTTAGAAGTTTGAACTTCTAAGAACTAAGCTCCAGAGAGACCTCTGCTGTCACCTGCAAATGAGTAGTAGTGATCTGACCTTCTGTATTTTAAATTAATCAGTCTTCCTCTCTCCATTCTTTTGCAGTCGCTAATGACAGATGAAACTATTGCTAATGTGCCTATCCTAATTCTTGGTAACAAGATTGACAGACCTGAAGCCATCAGTGAAGAGAGGTTACGAGAGACATTTGGTCTGTATGGACAGACAACAGGAAAGGTATTGCTCTTTTTTTTTTTTGTGAGCTTTTTTGCTTAGGGAGTTAGTTTGCCTTATTTGTGTGTTGACTCTGGTTTGCTCCAGCTATACAAAAGCAATGTTTTTCTAATTTATAAACTACTTAGTGTATAATAACAATATATAGAATGAATCCTGGAGTCTCTTTGTATGTGTGTGTTAAGTGTATGTCTGCTACAACTTTTTACATTATATTTAAGGCCACATTTTTTCAGAGAAAACGTATTTGTATCTAGAATAATTTTTACTACTTCAACTTTCTCATGGACTATTTTTAAACAGTTTTCAGAAGCTATGGTTGTAGAGTAGATTATAAGAGAAAACTGAATATAATCTTTCAATAAGTGACTTTTCTCATTTCAAGTGCAAGCTTTAATAATGTTCTACCTAACATATTTGCCTAAAGCTTAGAGGCAGATTTACACCATTGTAGAAGTCTAAGCTTGTAGGTTGTAGGAAGGAAAAAGTTCCTACTACCATCTGTAGCAACAGGGCAGATTTTTAGTAAGGATCTTTGTGATACTTCAACTCCTGTTAATGTGAAGTGAATACAGTGCTCTGCTTGTGAGCATTAGAAGTGGAGCTGGATGTCCTTGGCCCTTGGAAAGAAACGTCCCTGCAGCTGACAGAGTCGTTCCACTGCGGCTGCCAGTCATAGCTCCCATTGGCTGACCAGCTCTGCTGAGGGCACCTGCCTTGCAATTCCTCTTTGCTTATTCACTCTTAGGTGCCTCCCTTAAAGTTCAGTGCCAGTCAGAGTTTAGGTCAGGCAGGAACAAATCTTTACTTTTTTGTTTGTTGCATTTGGCCCTCTTGTTTTCTGGTCTTTACACTGCATGTATTCGATGAAGCATGGACACCACTTTGAATCTCGAGTTGAACAGCAGCTTTATTGCTCTGTGCTGATCTTGGCAAGCAAGCACATAGCACTTTTGCTTTGGTCAGTCCTAAAATTTGTAGCAAATGTTCTTTTTTTCTGGTTGGAAAACTTTTGCAAACAGAGCAGGGAGCTGTGACTGAACACCAAACACAAGCTCTAAAATTCTCTTTGCATGTTTGCTGTTCCATTCTGGTTTCACGTACTTCCCCCTCTCCAGTGTGGATGCACATGAGAACGTGCATAGTGTAGTTCTTGTATACAAGTCAGTGAGATTAAGGTCCTGTGTTCTGGTCTCTCTGTGGAGGTGTCAGACCCAGAGAAGCTGGGGATGCCCCATTCCTGGAAGTGTTTTCATGCCAGTTTGGACAGGGCTTTGGAAGGTGTCCTTGCCCATGGCAGGGGTTTGGAATGAGATAAGCCTTAAGGTCCCTTTCCAACCAATTTTATGATTTTAGATTAATTTATTTTCCAAAATTCCAGTGTCGATCACGAGTTAAATAAAGACATTCCATAGAAGCACATGTCCATGTGGAATAGGTGTTGTTTCCCAGGGAACTGTAAGGGCATGTTTGTGTCTCTGCAGGGCAGCACACCCCTGAAGGAGCTGAACGCCCGGCCCCTGGAGGTGTTCATGTGCAGTGTGCTGAAGAGACAGGGCTACGGGGAGGGGTTCCGCTGGATGGCCCAGTACATCAACTGAGCCCTGCCAGAGCCACAGCAGCACATCCTGGCCCAGCTCTCAGTGTTGTCTGCTCCTTACTTGATCACTCAGTGTACGTAACTTGAATTCATTTGACTGTTCAATTTTAAAAATACACATTTTTAGCCGATTATATCATTGATGCTAAATTGTAAGTGTGAGGATTGCAAAATTATTTCAAGCAAGTTTGTAAGTTTAAATACCACAACCTGTGAGCTTTCTAATCCTGTGCAACATCCTTTTGCAACTTTTAATTTAATGAGTCTCCAGCACCATTTTTGGTCAGAGCAACTTTCCAGTACAGTATGTTTGAATGCACTTTTTAACAGCTGAAAACGATGAACATGTGAAAAATATTTAATGCTTATGTTAAATTTTTTATGTACTTTTTTGAAACTGGTTTTATAACTTTAGAGTATATAACCATCTTTCAAGGAATAATAAATAATTAGCTGATGGATAATTGCATGATGCCTTACAGTTTTCAATAATACACTTTCTTATGCAACGTCATGCAATAAATTTAAATCCAGTTTTTGGCATCTTTAATGGGAAATGTTTCATTTTAACGTGTCTTAACTAGTGAGGCTGATCTGAATATGTGGGATATTTTCCTGAAACACAAGCAGGCCACAAAGTAGTTTCATTGTAGGTTAGAGTAAGGTGGGTTTTTTCAGACTACTAAATTGTATTTATTTTAGGATTTTCCATAGTAAAGGTAAAATCTACTGTGATGCCCTTATGATTACCACAAATACAAAAAGCATAAATTAGCTGTGCCAAAGTAAATCTTGAACTAATGACAAAAGTGGTCTTAATCTACTGGTTTCTTGAATTATCACATCTCCCTGATGTGAGACAAGAAATACAGTTTCTTCCTGAAGAAACTAAGAATACCACTGCACTAAATATCTTGTTTCCAATTTCATTCATTTTTGGGTCTGCCAGAATTGCCTGTGAAATTTCCAGGAAAAAAATGGGTTGCCATTGCTGCTTTTGAAAATTTACCAGCTCACATCCATTGGCCAGTTTTATTTTTGGTATTTTGAACTGGCACAAGATGGATTCTTTTATGTGGTTTTGCCCTGAAATCTGGCCAGTGTGGTAGCTGCTGGCTGCCCAGGGCACTTATTTCTGGGGTAAAATTCAGTCCCTTTTCCCAGTTTCTGACTGCTTTTCCCTGCTTTTGAGTGTTAGTTCCCCAAGGACAAAGCAGGTTATCTTTGAAGAAAGGCTGTTGCAGCACGTTTTATTGATGCTGACTGGGAGCTGTGGTTGGTGCTTTCTTGTGCTGGGCATGTTTTACTCTTAATTTGCCAAATGAAGGTGAGGTTTCAGCTCTGGAGTCACCATTTCACTATGATGGGTTTGAGTTTCACTGTGGAGTTTGTTTTGTCCTTGTACAAATACAAACTGCTGCAAGTTCTACTGAATCCCTTTTACTTCCTGTTGTATATCTTCTCCAAAATCCTTTAGGCCTTATGTTTCCAATATCCATGGCAGCAAATGTATTTCTGACTGGTTTGATTTCACAAATAACTTTCTTTTGACCTCTGGGCTTGAATCTCAGATTTAAAGGCTGTAAGCACAAAGCAAATAAATGAGACTTATTCCTTGCCCAAACCTGAACTGATGTGATTGAATATTGATGATCAGTTCCCCACAGTCCTAGATTGTGCATCTGAATAATTCAGAACCTAACTAATATAAATTGTAAATGAAGTTTATTACTGCAGAATCAGATGCAAAACATTAAGCCCAGTTTGTGTGTGGTGCAGTTCAGTGTGAGGGCATTGGAGGGCTTTTCCAAATGACCAACATAGAGAATTCTGCATTTAAACTCGTGCTCAGCTGTAGAGTGGTGTCTCTGCTGCATAAATCCAAACTGGAGGCAAGAAGTGGCCTCTGACCACTGTGTGGACAGTGTGTGTCTTTACTACCTACAGCCATTATGTAGGGGATGTGCCTCTTGGTTTTTTTCCTCTAGCTTTTTCTGATGATGGTTTTAATGCAGAGAACCACAGCTAAATCACTAGATGGTGTAAATATTAAAAGTACTACTTGCAGAGTCACATTGTGGTGTTGATATGAGAGATTTGGAACTGTGTTGCCTGTGCTTATGGACATGAAGCTGGAGGTGAAGATGTTCTGCTGCACTTCCACAGGCTGAGCCATTGCATGGGCTTGGAGGGCTCCTCTTCACCTGCTCTTCCAACCAACTGTGAACAACAGCACTAAAGAAAGGGTAATCCTACTAAAAATTGAAAAGGAAGGGAGGTGATGGTGCTTAAAAGTGTGTGTTAAGAGTAATTCCTAGTGTTGTGGAAGCACTCTTGATTTCCTGGTTCCTGCTGTGGGATGGTGGCTGAAATGTTATTGTAATAAGGGCATGAAGAAACCTGGACCTTGTGTTATCCAGCTGAGTATGTTGTTGGAATAGATGATCAATGCTCAGTGAAATACAATAATAATCTTCATTTCATTCAGCAGAGGAAAGACCTTTCTTCTGTAGTTTACATTCTGTTGTGCACATGAATGTGAATGAGTGTTGTGTGTCTTTGTGTGAAGACTTCATTAATAGACAAATATACTGATGAGAATTTTCCTGGTAGTTCTCATCCCTACCCCCTCCATATCTCCCTGGCCATATATTTCTATTTTATTCCTTTAAGTGTGGCCAGTCTTGCTTCAAAAAAAGTAGTGTTCACATTTGGGTCTGACTTACATGAATTTTTTTTGCACTCTTGACTATGCAGATTTCGATTGAACATCACTTTAAAGAATGTGAAAAAGAAAACTCATTAATAAAGATGTTATTTATGAATTGTCTCATTTTGTTTTTACATTGCAACAGTTCCTTAAGAGAAATGAATGCAGATTTCTAAGATCCTAATAACTACTTCTGACAGTGGCCTGTATTTCACAGCAGTGACCCCATTCACTACCATCTCTGGGTTGAAAAGATGATTTCTTTTGCTTGGATGTAAATACAATTGGGGTCTAGTATGTATTGTATAAGTGATTGCTGTATTTCAGTCTTGGTTTAATACATTTTTCAGCAACAATTATTTGCATTGGAGATGGGAAAGCTCTCCAAGCTTTCTCATTTATCCTCTGCCAGATCAGGATTATTTCTGTGTTCAGGTCCTGACTATGATGTGCCAAAGGTGACCTGTGGCATTCACTGGAGTACAATACCTGCATGCATGGGAGCTTTATTGTGCTTTGATAATTGGATCTGAGCATCAAATAGAACATTTGGCATTCACTTATTTATAATAATAATGTCAGTTCAGAAAAATGATGGAGGTGTGGTCTCCAATCCCAGTGAATTCACAGGTCTGCTGGAGGTCAAATTGTTCTTGTCTTGTTTGTCCTGTCAAAGTATTTGGTTGTTCCCAACCAAATTCCAGTATTTCTGTTGACTACAACGTGCTCACATTTAGGTCACACTGTTGTTAGTTGTGGACTGAGGAGTTACATTTGAGCCTCATCCACTGGTGTCAGTGGGGATGTGTAACTTCCTAGCACTTGGACAAACCACTCTTTGCACTGGTGTTTCTGTTCTGAAATGTGAGTGCACTAAATGTTGAAAAGCGTAATTTATATAATAAACTGCAGAAGAAAAGCTAAAGATGAAAGTGTTCTTTAACATGGTGTCAATGCATTTGTTATTATGTTGTCCCATCCTATGCTGGAAATACACGTATTGGGAATAGAAAATAAAATTTTGCATTAAATTTGAAGGAGTTTTAAACAGGTAGTTCGTGTCAAATTATCAAAATCAGGAAATAAGTGTGCTCAGTATATGGTCTAGGAGTGAGTTTGGGTTTTCTTGGGTGGGTATAGTAATAGTTCTGTCTCATTTTTGCTCAACTTCCGTTCATAGGTGTATGGAAAAAAATCGTCTATCTGGAAAACTCTTTGAACATGGAAAAATAACCTTTGTTGCCATTCTAAAATAAGATAGAAAGATAGGATCTTAGAGGTGACTGATGCTTCCTTAGAATCCAGCTGCACTCTAGGATTGGCCCTGTTGGTGGGACTATGGAGTGGGGATTGACACTGAGTTCAAATTTATCAAACTGAATGTAGCCCACAGGGGGAGTGTGTTAACCTACTGTTAGAGAACTATTTCCCAACCCTAAGCATACATTTTCCTTAGTTTACATTTTTTAATTATTTTTTGTCTGCTTTTGAATTGCAATTAAAAATTTGATGAGCAAGTATGGTAAAATAATAATTTAAAAAAATATATCTCCTGTTTTTCTTATGACCCTGTTTCTTATTGCACATGTTGCATCGTAGTAAGAAATGTTACAGTAATATTTTGGAGCCTTTGATGCCTTTCACTTCAGGGCTTCAGAGCTTTCAATCTGCTAATGCTGCCTCACATCCTTGTGAGTGAAAGGGCTTTTGTCCTTGTTTTACCTCTGGTGACAGTGGTGGCTGGAGGGATTGGGTCATGCTTGGTCTGTGCCTGAACAAGAAGAGCTCTCACAGCAACCTCGAAGGAAGTGGTGCCTCCTTAACGTGGGCACCGTTTGCCCATGTCTGTAACAGGATGACAGAAGCCTCCCTCACAAACCTGGTGTAGATTAATGGCACATTGGGTCCTGTCCTCGACATTCACAGCACAGCAGCCACTCTAAGTGAGTGCCATTCCTTCTGTTGCACCCAACCATGACAAGATTCAGTATACCTAAAGGTAAAGCATACAAATTGCCTCCCGACTTAAAAAAAATATCTGATTCTTTTTGTCCCAGGCTGTTTCAAGGGGAGCTTTATTCCAACACTTTGATGCTTAAAAATCCTGAGAAAGAGAGACCTCTATCAAAGAAGAAATTCTGCTTGTGTTTTCAGAGTCATTGTCAGCTCAGTGCAAGAGAGAAGCAGTATGAAGTTTACACATGTTGTTTGCCATTATTATTTTGTGAGAAATGAAGAAAACCCAAAAAGTTAGTCTCTGTGGGTAGTTGAAGTTAACTGAGCTGCCGAGAGTCTGACTGCAGTGAAGAATGTGTAACAAATCCTCACACATGTGACTGTGGGATGAGTCTATTTATGTCTCTGTAAACATGAAATTATGAAATGCACACCATGGAGATGGGGCTGGTGAAGTCCTTGGCTGACCTGGTCAACTGCCATTTGGCTTGCACCTCTCTGGGAGTACAAAGCAAATTTAAACTTGCTGCAGAACGTTGTGCTGCTGGGAGATGTTTAGTGAAAGGGAAGCAGGTTCATGCAATAAAGCAAAGAAAACATCCTGTGTGTTACCAGACAAGAGGGAAAATGCTGAATTTCAGTAATAATAGCTTAGACACCTTGTGGGCATAAGAGCACTTCACAAAGACAGCATCTAGAAAAAAAATCACAAAAAATATATTTTCTTTTGTATGTTCCAGATCTGAAATAAACAGATGTGTGGCTGAGACTTGGATCCTTTCTGCAAAATATAAAAAAAGTGCAAATCTCGAGATTGCAAAAGAAGGAAAAAAAGATGTGAGAGAAATGGGTCATGGAGACTTTGCTTTTGCACTCATTAGATGGGACCAGTGGTGACCAGTACAAGGCTGTGGTGGGGAAGGAGCTGGTCCCACCCTGAGTCCTGGACTGGAGCCTGCTGGGATCCAGCCCATTGCCAGAGGGAGGGAGTAGGAGGGTGGCACTGGGCAGGTGCTTGCTGGGACAAGGAGCAGCCTGTCTGTGCAGGCACAGGAGTCCTGCCAGGTGGGAGGAGACCCAAAGCCTGCCCTGGGAACTGGGTGAGAAAGTCATGCAAGGAGGGAGAGCAAAACTCCATCCAACCTGGCCCTGAACAGGGACAGGGCAGCCATGGCTTCTCTGGACAGCCTGTGCCAGCGCCTCACCACCCTCACAGGGGAGAATTTCTCCCTAATATCCAGTCTAACCCAGCCCTCTGTCAGTTTGAAACCATTCCCCCTTACCCTGTCACTCCATGCCCTTGTCTGAAGTCCCTCTCCAGGTCTCCTGGAGCCGCTTTAGGCACTGGAAGGGCCTGTAAGGTCTCTCTGGAGCCTTCTTGGCTCCAGAATGAACAACCCCAGGTCTCTCAGCCTGTGTCCAGAGCAGAGATGCTCCAGCTCCCAGAGCATCTTTGTGGCCTCCCCTGGAGTTGCTCCAACAAATCTATGTCCTTTTTATTTACTCAATTTCTGATTTTCTCATTTTGCAGAAAAGGCAATCAAACTCCCACCTCATTTTCAGCAAATGCTCGAGCACAGTCCTTTCAGAAACAGCTAGTGCCCCTCCATCCACACACAACATCCCCCAAACTCCTGGAGCTGCATGTGCCTTCATCTCCCTCCTGTGTAATGCAGCCTATAGGGCATGTGTTGCAGCAGCACTGCATCTGACCCCTGTAGCCTATATTGCTGTATTTCCCTGGGGAATAGCCTGCTCCCTGTCCTGACCTTTAGAAAGTTTGTGGGTTTGTTTAGCTAAACAAAAGTAAAAAATCAGGTGAAGTGGAAAGAGCAAGGCTTATAGCCTACAAGCCTTCCACAGTACTGGAAAGGTTCTCAGTGGAAAGCTGTGCCTGATGGGAAGGATTCAATGAGGGGCCTAGGTTGGCATGTTACTGCTATACAAGAGCCAAAGAAAACCCTAAAGCCCCAAATTCAGCTCATTTCCCCCTGCAAATGCACCCATACCCCACATTGGCTGGCTGGGCAGCTCTGCCAGCAGTGAAGTGTTTATGACTACTGCAGAAATTTTGACTAGAAATTACTTTTAAATGGTTTTCCTATGAGCTTCCTAAATGTGTACAAAGGACAGCACAGAGGAATAGGATGACAAGAAAAAAGAAGTGTTAAAATTTCACATCAACTGGCTACTTGTTGTTAGGGAAAAGCAGAAATTTATGCCCCAGTTCAAGCTTATCATGGTGTGCAACCCACTTTTGGGGTACTTAGCAGAAATCATCCCAGACGTAGTGGAAGCATTCATTTTATTCCCACTTTCAAGTTATGTTCTTGTGCTTTTCTTTGCTTTGGACACACAGAATCATAGAACTGTTTAGGCTGGAAAAGCCCTGTAACATCAAGTGCAACCATTCACACAATTGTTAGTGTTAAGGCTGTTCTGTGCCCTGTGCATTCCTCCTGCCCTTGAGAAGAATCCCAGCCCAACTGGACTATGGCAAGGGTTTGCTGGAGCACTCAATACTACAGTTACAAGTGATTTGAGCCATGATTTGATTTTTGTCCCACAGGGAAGTGCAGCATCAGGTATTTAGGATAAGATGCTGAGTAGTATTCCATCTTGACAGCTATGGGGTTAGAAGGACAAATGCTGCCAAAAGTCTTAGTTTCTTTCCTTTATTGGTACTTATTCAGTTGCAGAAAGACAGGAAGATAATTAATTGGGTTTTGGTGCATAGAAAAAGCAGGATCAAGCCGTTCATTTTGCACCTTTAAACTCTCAAGGCTCGGTTTTGCTCATGCAAAATTTGTTCATCCCTCACATACTGCTGGTGCTGCATTTGCCGGACAGGGGTGATGTATCTCTGAGTGACAGACGGGATTCTAGCTCCAAAAAAGCTCCTTTGGTTCAGATTTCAAAAATATATAGTTAGGATCGGTGTAAGAGATTCAGTGAAGTGGATAATTTGGATGGTGACCTCCTTTTCCCCATGAATTTTTGTAATTAGAGGTGTCTCATTAACCAACAGTTGTGTTTTCTGCCTCGTGGCAGTTTAAGGAAACTTGGTATTTCCAGGTATTTCAACTCTATCGTTTAGGTACTTGACTCTCCTTGCAAGCATTTGTACTTAAACAGCAGACAGATTGGCAGTGAGATGTGGTTCATGTGAATGCTCCTAAAAAATAAAAACCATTACAAAAGCAAACAGAACGATCACTCCAGGTTCACTGAGGAAAAGGAACAAACCAAGGCTTAACCAGCGATGAGTCAATGCAGAAATGAAGTGCCTATTTATTGGTAAATAAAGGCTGGCTCCCATTCCCTGCTTCGAAGCCCACGTGCCCCCGAGGGGTTTGGAAAGTGGTGATGCAACTGATGAGTCACAGTTTAGAACAATAGTTTCTTCATGTGAAATGTCTCAGGATAAAAGAAAAACAGGTTTTTCAAGAAGCTGATGAAATTACAAAAAAAAAAAAATCAAATATAATAAAACAGTAGGACATCTTTAACCCTGTGCTGAAAGTATTTCTGTTTCTAAAGGGTAAGGTGGTGGGTGCCTGACATCAGAGGATCAGGTTGTACCTGCTTTCAGCTCATTTTCTACTTCCAGAGCATGCATGGGGATAACCAGAGCAAAAAACAATGAATACCATGTACCTAACAACATCTCATTTAACACTGAAGTGTGGTCTTTGTCTGCAGCACAGTCCCTGCCCTCTCCTCTTTGCCCAGTGTGAGGTAAAGGTTGGTCCTGCTGAGCAGAGGGCGGCAGGGCTCCCTGTGAGGTCTGGTGGGATTCTCTTGGGGTGGGAGATGTCCCCTGCCATGGACCAAAGAGCTTCTTCATGAGCTAAGGGCTCTGCTAGGGACAGTGCTACCAAAATAACACATCGTTGTTATCTATAACATTATCTATATTAGAGATATCCCTGCTTCCTCCAGTAAGGGTGGAATATGCTGCTCTGTAGTTTTCATGGCCCACAAATATCCATTCCAGGTGTTTTGTAGAGGATTATTGCAGAAATTATCACCTTAGAAATCTGAATGCAAATATGTAGATTTTTTTTAAGGATTTAATTACAACAGAACAAATAAGTAAAGGGGAAGGCAAGCTACAGTCTGTCAATGAAAACACCATAATCAGATTAATACAGCAAGCCAAAAACCAGGCTTATTTCCTCTCTGTACTACATGTATCACATGATGGGTAGCAAATTTCCCAATGCCTTTTCTCAGCCCTTTGTGTCCTGCACCTTGTGGGGTTTGTCTGAAGGAGAAAACCCGTGTCTTTCCGGGCTGCTGGCATCTCCCCACTGCCAAGGACTTCATCCACAGCTCAGGTGTCCTTCCAGTCAGGCACGCTCCCGTGAGGATTCCTGCTCTCACTGCTTTCCTTCCATCCATAGGTGGCAGCAGGCTTTAAAATCTTTAACCTCTCAACACTGGTGTTTTTTAAGAGCTCAGGGAGTTGTGCAACGATCTCCAGAACTACTGTGCGCAAAGCTGGTGTAAGAGGAACGGATTCTTTTCAAGGAATGAAACATCCTTTGCAGCTGTTTACTGAATTGCTGAATTGTGAAGACAAACAGCAGAAAGTCAAACTCGGGAGCAAGAAAGGGCAAACAGGCACTTATTTGGGGCCAACATACCCTTGCAAAGGGCAGCAATTTCATCAGATAAGCAGCTCAGGAAGCCTAATGTGGTTAACAGCTTTCCCCTGCAAAAGTACGTGGATGCAAAAAGCTGTGGTGTGGATTTTAGCAGCTCTGCTCTAATTTGCTTCTGTGTGCCTCTGCCTGCAGCTGGGGATGTCTCCTCTCTGTGCCTGGCTGCTGTCTGGGTCAGCTGCAGGTGGCAGGGCCAGCTCTGCATGCTGGGGACACGGGGACAGCAAGGGGCAGACTGGCTGCTCCTGCTCCAGCAACACACGGACCACGATCTGCTCCATGGTGAGTTAACTCCAGCTCCAAAGGCTGCTCAGGATCTCCAGGGCCTGGGATGTCCACCCTGATGCCTCCACCTGCCACAGCATCTCACTGGCTGCCCTGGGCTGGGCAGTGCTGGGAGCCTCCAGCCTCCCAGCCCAATTCCTTCTGAGGATGGAGCAGGTGGAGCAGGAAGATCAGCATCACTGTCTCTACTCACCTTAATTTTAGGTTGTGTGTCCCTGCTTGAACTGCTCAGCCTATCCTGGGGACCGTGGTGCCACGTGCCAAGCACACTCCAGTGCCTGGCTGCGGTTTGCTTTTATTCCCATGCGTGTCGTGCCAGGCTCACACAAACAAATCAGGTCGTGTTGACAAGGACCAGCCAAAAGCCACGTGGGCTGGAGGCAGGGCTGGAGGTCAGAGGGTTCCCCAGAATGAGGCATGGCTTGCCTGGAGGAGGCAGTGAGTCATGGCCACCTCCCAGGCTGATTAATTGGGAATTTGTTAAAGCACTGAGAAAGAAAAGCTCAGCAGCAGGTGCACTGGCCAAGGGTGAGGGAAACCCTCCACAGAAGTCATTATACTTCTGCAAGAATTAATCACTGCTTCAATTGAAGGAGATCCTCTTTTCCACCTGCCCAGTAGCTGATGGGGTGTTGCTGGAACAGTGGTAATGACTCACTTGGAAACCACAAAGGTGACGGGAATTTTGACAGACCTAACAAAACCTTGCAAGCTTTACATGGTGCTTGTAAGATTAAATAATAATAAAATGGTAGTTACAGTAGTGCCTATTTGCACATTTGTGACTTGGCCTGGAGGGGAGGCATCCAAAGGAGAAGAAGAAAGCCTGGGTTTGTGGATGGATGTCTTGAGGCTGTGAGGGAGCAGGATCAGGCCTGGTGAGCAGAGAAGCTGGCAGGGGACATGGTTCTCCTTCAGCAGAGACAGAGCCCATCCAGCTTTCTGCGTGTGCTGGGCTGGGGGCTGTGCCCAGCTGAACCTCAGGGAAAGCCATCTTGCCCACATTTATATCCTCAACCTCATTTTTTGATCCTGTAGGGAAAAGTACATGCCAACTTAAATTTAACTTTTCCTAGTAACATGATTAAATACATGTTTTACACGGCTGGCTCGCACAAGGCAAGGAGGTGATTTGATGTGGGGGTACAGTGCTGGTTCCAATGCTGGGGTGTGGGGACCAAGGCTGCCACATCCCCTGGGCAATCATTAGCCCACACCTCTGGCAAGGGGGTGTCCACAGCCCCTGTTGCACTGCAGAGCTCTGAAGTGAAGCACGGCCACTTGTTTACAGCCACGAGCTGGCTCTGCAGGCAAAATTACCCCTGTTTTGACACCTCTCAGAAGCACTGAGTGATGGCTCTTGGAGAGGAGCAGCAGCTCCACTCAGGCTGCCGTTGACAGTTCCAGATGACAGGAATATGAAGGCTTAATTATGATATAATTAAGTTGAAGTGATCATCTCACGTCTGTTTAGTGTCTAACACAAAATGATCTGGTGATCTCGGTCTAGTTTGCAGTGGCCTTTGGTTAGAAACCAAAGCGTGGGGGTGGGAGTGGGTGCTGAAATCCTGGGGGGAAAAGGGGGTCAGGGAGAGGGGTCCTGCCTGGGCAGTGGAGGCTGCTCAGGAGACTGGGCTTCTGCAGTGTTCTGCCTGTATTTGGGTGGCTTTTTACTTTCCCTCCTCCAGGAACTTTCCAAAGAATGATTTCTGTGTCAGACAGCTGTGGGAACAGCAGTTCTTCATCTGTTGTAGCATAAAATGCAGATTTGTGCATGACACAGGCAGTGGCTGTCCTGTGCTGCTGCCTGGCCTGGGCTGGGAAAAAGGGAAGCCCTCAGCCTGGATCACCCTCGCTGGTCCTGAGCACCCATCTGCTGTGTTCCCAATACCCAGGAACACCAGAAAAAATAAAAATATTTTGAAGAAAACCACTATTTAAACCACTGAGGTATACCCCAGCTTCTTGGTAGCTGCCAATGTCATATTTCCTTGGAGGCAAAGTTCAGAGGATGGATCCTATCCAGGATGAGCACCTGCCATGGGGCTGCAGGGAACCTCCTGTGCTGTGAGCACCCCAAGACTGAGCCTTGGTGGTGGCTGATGCCACACACAATCACATAGGATCAGAGAATATTCTGAGTTGGAAGAGACCCACAAGTATCATTGAGTACAGCTCAGCACACGAGTAAACACTCCTCTGTCTTCCCATGTAGAATTGGCTTTTTCAGCCTTAAATTCTAGGAATATAGTTTTTCATTTATAGATATTCAAGATATCTTGACTATCTGCAGATGAAAAACTATATTTATAGAGCTATCTATCTGTAGGTATCTATCCATATAGATTTTCATATATAGATATCTCAAGATATTCATTATAGATGTGTCTGTAATATACTTTTGTAAGACTGAAAACCTTTTCGGTCTTACAAAATTACCTTCAGTAATTTCAGGAAAGTGTGGATGTTGGCTTTGGTGGTGTCTCAGCTGTAATTCCTGAGTAGCTTCTGTGTGTGGGAGCTGACTAAGGAGAAGCTCTTTAACCCCACAGCTTCAGCACAGATTTGCTCCTTGGTGGTTGCTGGTGCCATCCAGCCTGGTTTGGTTGCTCTTCTCTCAGCAAGAGTAGGGTAGGAAACGTTAAGACAGGTGCTAGGCCACATTTGTGTTTTAAAGGCATTTCATATTGGGGTTCCCATCTGCCTTGGGAAAACCCAGAGAGGAATTGCAGGTGAGTGGGGGACGTTTACAGTTTAAGCATCAGACTCAGTAGAAACCTGTCCTGCTCAGGCTGGGCTCTGAGCTGGGGATGCAGCAGCTTCTGGGCACCTGAAACAGGGGCTCTGTCTCTGTCAGGTGGATTCTGCTCCATCACTACAGCAAATGCTGCTTTTAGTTATTTTCACCATTTCTTTGCATTAGCCACATGGGAAGTAGCTCCTGTACAGCCAAGCAGTGTTTGTACCTGACAAGAGCCCATGATTTCACACTTTCCACCCTTCCCCTGTGGCTTTGGTGCATTGTTTGCTGCTCTAGTGGTTCTCTGCTGGGAGCCATAGCAGAGCTGTCCCTCCACAGGCACATCAAGTGCCACTATAGGCACTAGGACAGTTTCCTCAGCTGCTCCTAGGCTATCCCAGGGGATGAAATTACTCTGCAGGCACTTGGTGTGGTCCACGTGGCAATTCAAACCAGACCAGTGGCACTGCACTCCCAAAAGTGCTTTCCCCAGCACTGGGATGTCTGCCCAGAGCCAGCAGTGTCCAGACTGGGGCATGCACAAGTGGGGCGTTCATCACCAGGATCTTGGCAGTGGCCTTGCTGGGGCCTCATATTCCTGCAGAAAAGAGCAATTCCCACGTGCTGCTCCCACAAAAGCTGTTCCTTCATGCACAGCTCTGTGTCACTCTGGGTCACCTCTGCTCCCTCTTCCAGGGAGTTGGAGTTGGAGTGAGCTGGGGAAAACCCTGTCTGCAGCAGGCTGGGTGTTGCTCCTTTATGAAACTTTTATTTATTTATGGATTTATTTTGCCAGGTCCAGCCTAGCTCCCACCCACCAGCTTGTTGGGTGATGAGCCACCAGGACAGGGACTGGGACAACCCAGTGTCATTTGAAGGAGCAGCGACGCCTTTGGTGTGTTCTGCAGCACAATAACCTGCCCATGGGGCTGGAGTGCCAATTTGCCATCAAACTAGACTTGAAAAGTCATAAAATTATTGTGGTAACATCTTCACACTCTTTACATCACTAAGCAAAAACTCTGCATGCACAGAGCATAAGGAAGCTGTTGGTCCTCAGGCTGCAGTAGTGCTGAGCATCCTGCCATGCCTCGGGGGACATGTCCTTATCCCTGTCCCTGCTCCCGGTCTGCCGGAGCAGGAAGGTGTCAGCAGCAGTGGGAGCTCTCCCGGAGCTCAGCCCCTCTCCGGTGCAGGAACAGAGGGGATATCTCCCGGAGCTCAGCCCCGCTCCGGTGCAGGAGCACTGGGATATCTCCCGGAGCTCAGCCCCTCTCAGGTGCAGGAACAGAGGGGATATCTCCCGGAGCTCAGCCCCTCTCAGGTGCAGGAACAGAGGGGATATCTCCCGGAGCTCAGCCCCGCTCCGGTGCAGACCCAACACGAGCTGCTCGGAGAGCTGCGTCAGCGAGCGGGACATCAGCCCTGCTTTGTCTTCCTGAGGCCAGCTGGCCCAGATCGACGGCAAAAACCCCCCAGCCTTCCGAAAAGCAGCGGAGTCTCGGTCAGAGCTGGTGGTGCGAGGTGGCGGCGGGGGCAGGAAGGAAGGAAGAGGGGCCGGGCGCTGCCGGGAAAGGCGCTGGGTTTGGCCGGCTCTCCCCGGAGCCTGTGGGATCCTGCGGCTCGGGCCGACACCGGCTGCTGCTGCGGAGATGACTCATGTGTTTCGCAGCGAAGATGATGCTCTCGTTGTCGCCAAGTGATGCCTTTGTTCTCCTCCCCTCCCCAGGTGAAGGTGCCAAAAGCCTTCCAGTACCTAAAGGGGCTGCAGTAATGCTGGAGAGGGACTTTTCACAGGGGCATGGAGTGACAGGAGAAATGGGAATGGCTTTCAGCTGAAGGGGGGTAGATTTATATTCGATATTAAAAGGAAATTCTTCCCTGTGAGTGTGGTGGGGCACTGGCACAGGTTTCCCATAGAAGCTGTATCTTCCCCATCCCTCGAAGTGTTCAAGGCCAGGCTGGACAGGGCTTGGAGCAACCTGGGATAGTGGAAGGTGTCCCTGCCCATGGCAGGAAGGTGCAAATGAGCTTTAAGGTTCCTTCCAACCCAGTTCAAAACTGTGACTCTGTGAAAACTGCACTGAAGGCAGATAATGGCTCTGGGGGATGGCAAAGCAGGGTTTGAGCCCTGCATGGGACCTGCAGCACCACAGCTCCTCTTCTTCCTTAGGAGGGAGTTATGTGTCCCTGCTTTGATGGTCTGGGGACACAATTACTCATGCTGGAGTGGGAACTGGGCATCCCCCAGTGCTGCTGAGCTGCACCAGAGCTCAGCTGTGTGGGGCACTTGGGGACTGGGATCAAAGCCAGCATGTGGGCTGGGGGCTAGTGATGAGAGGAGCAGAGCTGGGGCTGGGTCGGGGGCAGAGGTGTTTCAGTCCAGGCTTTTCTTTCAGTTTATGTTTGATTGTGAAACAAATTCGTCTGTGGAGGATCTGGGCCTGTCAGTCTTCTTGCTCCGACGGGGGCTAAGAGCATCCTAAAGGGGCTGCAGCACCCATGGGAGGCCAGGCTGGGGAGCAGGGCTCTGGCAGTCAGAGGTGCAGGCACCGAGCCGCTCTCAGCCTGCCCGCTGCCCTCGGCTCCCTGCGGGTACAAGCCTCCCCGGCTTTCCGTGTGTCAGGTGTCACTCGCTCCCCCACGCTGGGAGTTCAGGGTTCTGACTTCTAGTCTAGCCTGAGTCAAACTCTAAGAGCAGAATGTAAATGAAATTGCTGCCTGTGGCTGGCTTTCCACTTGTACCAGATCACAGGAGCACCCTCGGAGGGGACAGCCCTGCTCCGTGTCATGTCCTACAGGGGGACACAGTCACAGTCCCACAGTCTGCCTGGGAAAGACAAAGAGGCACCAAATGAAGAGAAGGGGGTGGGCTATTTTGTCAGCAAAACCCTGCTCCTGCTGCTTCCCTTCTGAGGGCTGCAGATGCTCATTCCAGCTGGGTTTAGCCTACGGCTGAGTCTGGAAGATGCTTCAGTTGCTGCTGCAAACAGACTCCTCGTTCTTTGCAGTCGTTCAGCAATGAGACAATTCCTTGCTTATTCACCCCATCAGTACAGCCCTCCAGGTCCACAAACCTTTCACTGATTCCCTCATTTCCAACAAACTGCTTTCATTGATACATTACAGAAACCAAAAGGCAAAATGAGTTTGTATATGCATGACAATTTCACTTCTGCCAGCCCCCAGCATCGCAGCTCTCCAGCAGCCAACAAACACCATCCTCAGACTGGAAAATCAGCTGAAATGTGATTTCTGTGAAGGCCCCAGTGTGGCTCCTCGGGCCAGTGCTGCCACCTGCCTTAGTGTAAGGTAATTCTGTTTGCTGAAGCAGCTGTTGTCCACTTAATTATCAAGAGGTGAAAACCCTTAGCTAAGCCAAAGACTTTATGAAACTATAAAAAAACAGCCAGCGAGCAGTCTCAGAAGCCAGTAATGGCATTCTATGTTCCCCCACTAGGAAGCAGAGAGTTATACTGAGTTTCAATTCTCAGGTCATGTTTTCCAACAGGCAGCTGTGAGCCAGGGGCAGCAGTGACGTCTCCCTTGGTGTCAGGTGTGGCTGTTACTTCCTCATCACTGAGTATCCCCTAATGCTTGGGATGGAAAACACTGCAGCTGCCTGTCAGGGGGGCTGGTGGGATGCTGGGTGGGAGCTGTGGCTGTTGATGGAGTGGGGGAGGCACAGCCACCCTTGGCACACTCAGCTCTGGTTGTGCCAGTGCCATGCCATGCCCTTGCCGCTGCCAGCCTGTGCTCCTGGAGCTCAGCTACTTCTACTCCTTTATTTATACTCCTCCTTCCTCCTGGTGTGTTTGTATGAGCCAGTTTTGGAGCTGCTGTGCACCACACACAGAGGACTGGGGAGATGCTCGCAGGCTTCAGATCAGAGCAGTGGCCTAAGTCCTCACAGCTCAGCAGACATCTGGCTCTTGCTGTGCCAATAAATGTGCCTTGTGGCTGACTGTGCCTTGGCATCCTTGTGACTCAGCCTAAAATATCAGCCATGGGTCCTTTTGCTGCTAGGAGAGGGCTGGTGCCAAGCAGGTGATGCTTGTGGCACAGGGATGAGTGTCCCCAGCCTGCCTCTGGCCACACGGTGATGCTGCTTGGCCCTGTGCTGCTCTGGAGCTGCTCCCTGTGTGGTGGGTTAAAAAACCTGATTGGAACCAGCTCATTCCCCACGGCTCTCCAGAACAGCCCTTCAGGGGGGCTGGAGCATGCCAGGTCTGTGTGCTGGTCTCTGTGTGTGTGGAGGGCTCCTGTGTCCCCCAGCATGGCACCTGGCTCAAGCTGGTTTTGAGAATGCAGGGCACAAGGGCTGGCACCCCTGCTCCTCTGCTTTATCCCCCAAACTTATTAATTTTAAAGCTGGAGCTGCAAAAATTGCTGATTTCCCTCTTTTAGAAATGCTTTATTTATCCTGCTTTCTTATTAAGGGCAGGAATTCATCCCCTGCCTGACGGTTGCTCTGTGGAGTGTCAGTGTTATTTGTGGTATCCCATACAACAAACACCTATTTATAGCTGAGCATTCTTGGAAGGGGTTCTGGTACCTTGTTTTCTGCAGGGAATTTTCTCTCTTGCAGGGTACTGCACTCCAGCCTGCACAGGGAGATGTTTGGATGGAGGCAGAGCACGTGGCAGGTCCATTCCCACGTGGATGGCTGGTGTCCTCAGCAGCTCTCTCCTGAGAATAATTTTCCTAGGAGTTATGGCTGCAGATGTGTTATTTTGCTTTCTTAACCTGCCATTTTTTTTCCCTGGAAAAACTCCATTTCATTGATCTGACCATTTGGAGCTCATTGCAGGGCTACTAATGACCAGGTGTAACAGCAGTATTTTAACCTCTGCATTTTCTCCTCATGCTCAGTGTCAGCATTATAAAGTACCACTTAGAATATAAGGACAGGCAGTCAATTACTTTAATCTTTATTACATCTGAATGTACAGCAGCTACTCCTGAGGAAAAACACTGCATCTGATACTCAGCAGAGTGGGAAACACCATCCCAGCACTCTGGGAAATGCCAAAATCCCTCCACTTTGGGAAACTCCATCCCAGCACTGCACATACCAGCAGAGCTCAGACTCCCCCAGGGCTCGTTTCTCAGGCACCCACAGCACAAACAGTACCACCAGCACCTGACTTCTGATTTTGGAAGGGAGCTGCATTCCTCTTACCACCTAATTCCCCTATAAACTCTGCTGTTTGCATGGTTTGTACCTGATGGCAGACAAGGCCCAGGATCTGTGCCCATTGCACTCTCTCATGGATGAGGGATGGGTATGGGCAAAGCTGTGGGCCCACCCTGTGCCCCCAAACTTGGCTGGGGGCTGGGCACCTCCCCACCACAACTTTATGGTGGATCCAGCATATTTGGCCATCTCAGGAGAAGGAAGAGCTGCCTGCAACCAATACCAGTCCCAACTCATCCCCAAGCTGACCTGCCATGGGAAAATGTTATCTGGTTAAACCCTCCACGAAAAAATGCCTAGTTAGACCCTCCACAGGTCTAGTTTTCACTTGTGCATTAAATGAACAGGGAATGAGTTTGTCAAATAGCGTTTGGGATGGGCAAGATGGCAGAGGCAGTGCTTGTGAATCCCTCTGGAGCAGCCGGGATCGATACTGGCTGCAGCAGGATTTTTCTCTTGTTTTGTGGGTTAGTCATAGGTTTGTTTATTTTTTTAGAGATTCTTTTTCTTATTCATCTGTTGCAATCACAGCAGACACATAATTTCACAGCCCTACATGGAAATCCAAGACCAAGGAACTATTTTTAGTGCACAAAATGTCTCCCCTAGAAGAGTAAACTCTTTGGAAGAGTAAATATTAAATATGGTCTCATCACATTAGAGGCATTTATGCAGAAGTACAGCACCAGCAGTTTTAATGGTTGGGGAAATTATGTTATACCACCAGCACTTAATCAAACACAATAAAACAAGGCCTTACTGCAATTCTTTCAGGATAAGCTGAAGGAAAATTAATTCCTTTCCACATCCGTTGCTGATGATTTACTGACACTGGGGGATATTTGACCCATTAGTATTTATGGTGGCACTTCCAATCCATATGCAAAACATATAAGGACTAGCCTAACATTTATTTTGCAATTAAATTGAAATGATTCTTTGGCTACTTGCTCCAAACCAAGGCATTCAGCACCATCTGTGATGAGGCTACTATAGGCATGCCCTGAGTGAGCATCACAGCGAAGCCCTATGTGCTCTGACTGCTTACAAATATATGTTTAATAATAGTTTTTTGTAGCTTTATTGAGGAATCATTTCTCAGGTTGGGCTGTAGGATGGTGTGGTGCTGCTGGTGGAGCCCCAGTGCCCCAGGTCTGCCTGTCCCTGCTCTATCAGCAGTGCTCCTCGTGGCTGGTGGCTCTCCTCTGGTGATGGTGATGGGCAGCAGGGTTGTTGCCTGGGTTTGGTACTCAGGGTTGTGGTCCTGGCTTTGTGGAACTCCCTCCTGCACCTCACTCCTTCAAAAGCCACAAATGGGGTTTAGAAGGTGTCTCAGATATGAGCTGTTGGGCTGCTCTTGGTGAGTTGGTTTTGTTGTCAGCTTGGTTATTTTATCTCCTGTGAAATGGGGTCTCTGGGAGAGGAGGCGACATACAGAAGTCATGTAGTCCTTTTAGCAGCCCAAAATTCTCTTCCTTTGCTTGCAGGCATTTCTGTTCCATTCCCCCTGCCCATTTCCACAATACACCCAGCTAGACCACCCCAGCCACCTCTGGTCTAATGCAGGTGCCAGCAGGCAGGGATGCATCTTCCCAGGAGTTTGGCTAGCTCTCTCTTCCATGAGCCTTAAATATTTTGGAGACAAAATCCTTGCCAGTTTGTAAAGATGATGCCTCATGTTCCCCAGCATCAGATCTCTGAGATCCATCTGGGCTTGGCATCAGCCCCTTGGACATTTTGGGGATAGGAAAGGGGTTGCTGTTTCAAGTTAAACAATAACACTCAGGCCGGCCTTGCTTCCTGCTTTATGGAACTGAACTCCTGAGTATCTCCCTGCCTAGAACACGTGAAAAACTTGCTACAGAAGGCAACTCTTGAACTGACTTTTTGACAGGTTCATGTACGTTGCTGTGGGCATCACACCTGCACCGAGGGGCTCTGGGGTCTAGACTGGAGTTGGAGTTCATCCCTGGGGTGCCTGGAGAGCTGTGAGCAGGAACACAGCCCAGTAACAAAATCCTTAGTTTGCAATAAACCAATCCTTTCCCTTTTCATTGAAGAGCTAAATGTAAGGCCATGGCAGTTGCTCCACGCCCCACAAGACCCATCTCAGATAAATGGTTTTGCTCGGTCTTCAGTGTGCACCATGGCCTGCCTGATTTATCACTTCACCAACAAACTGAATGAAGTATGTCTACTGAATAGGTCATTTTCCTTCAGCAGCTTGGGCACTTGGGCAATTTTACAGAAGAAAAATGTGCTAGTAAAGGCCAAAAAAGGTGGAAGAGAAGAGCCATTCCTTAATGACTTGAATATTTGCTGAAGCAAGGCAGCACCCTTGCATGTGGCCTCCAAACCAGCCAAGCATGCACAAGATGTGGATCCCATTCAAGTTTTTAGAGCAGTGTGATGAGCCCTGTGCTCCCACCACACTCCACAGATGGAGGGTCAGGCCACCAAGCACAGCCCATTATCAGGAGAGTCACAGAATGGTTTGGGCTGGAAGGGACCTTAGAGACCACTTAGTTCCAATCTCCTTCCACGGGCAGGGATGCCACTCACTGGATCGGTTGGTGGTTGGTATCAGCAGGATACAAGGAGTGTCTGACAAACAGGAACACATTGCTGGAGTATTTTGGATTTCACAGCCTGCTTTTGCTCCCATGAATAGCAAACCTAGCAGTGTCTTTCCCTGCCTGTTAAACCAGCTCCTGGTGCAAGAAGCTGTTCCTCTGAGCATCCTGTCTCACAGCAGGACTTCCTCTGCGGGCTTTGCTCCAAGTCTGCAAAACAAGACTTCAATCTCCACGAGAAAGGTGGCTACCTTGAATTGCAGAAACTTTCAGGCACGGGGAACTTTGTGAACATCCTCTTGCTTGGGCTTGCCCTTTCAGCTGTGACAAACGTCTCCAGCTGTGTTTCCCAAGAGCTGGCTATGATTTGGTAATGGGAATGCAATGAAAGTTCAAAAATTTGCTACTCACAGGCAGAGTGGCTGCATCAGCAGCTCATCCCCACAGAGCTGCATCCCTGGGATGAGTTTGCTCTGTGTGACCATGCTCACTACACCGACACGAGGTACACAGAAAACACTGCTTTATTGACTGCATTAGCCAACACATTGAGGAATGCAAAGGGGTTTTTTTTTCATAAGCAATGGGCCATGGTCCCAATGTGTATTAAAGCATACACTGTATCTAAACAGGATGAAAATAATGGCAGACAGAGCTATTCCAAGGCAACACAAATAGCATGCATAATACAGTCTCACACAGAACGAGTTTGATAACATTATATTGCTTTAAGGATTAACTAACATGGAAAATGTACAAAAAGGAGAAATAGGTTTTTGCATTAATGAAAAATACATTTTTTCTCTACAAAGGAATTTCTAATACAAGAAAATAAATATTGCAACATAAGCCAAAAATAATTTAAAATTGCTCTTTTCAATATATTTTCAATATTTCTCTTTTGTATTAACAAATGGCACATCACGTTCTTTGAAACAAAGAAAACAGAAGGGTTTCTCCTCCTGCGACATTCATATCGTTTCCTGTAACTGATGTGAAGTGGGTTGTTTTGAATGTGGAATGGTGCAAACTGCAGGGGATTTCCTTAAAGAACAACCAAACCTCATGCCCTGCCCTGTAGCAGCATCTTCCTGCAGCCTGCATCCATCCTGGCTCCATTCTGCATCCAACCTTGGGGCGAGCTCCATGGGACAGCAGGCATCCTAACCCCATAAAATAGGTGCAAAAGAAAAAAAAAAAAAAAGAAAAAAATTTAAAAATCAAAAGATGGGTGTGGGGAAAATGGGAGTGTGGAATGGGAGCTGTCCTGGGGAAACTCCCTCAACCATATCAGGGTTGGGGCTGGGCTCCATCAGGGAATGCTGCTTTCTACATCCTCATCTCAAGAGCGGCTGCTTCTCCAAGGAAACAGGTGCTCTTACAGTGCAAATGTCGATTCCTGCAGTTTATACATCTTAAAAGATAACATTTCTGTACTAAAATAAACCTTTTTTTTTCTTCTCTCTCTATTCATTTCAAAATACATTTACATTAACATCAAAAATATTTTCCTTGTGCATTTTGTCTCCAGAACACCAGACTCCCCTGCTCTGAGGACGCTCCAGGCAGGGGATGCTCTGTGGTGGCTGCAGCCATCCTGCCATGGTCCGGCCCTTGCTCAGCCCCAAAGCTCTCCAGACCCCTTTTCCTCCTCTCTATTCCTGCCATCCCATTCTTCTCCCTGTGCCCCACCAGCTCGCTTAGCTTTCCCCCCATCTCCTGATGGCAAAACATGATGCCTGATGTTTTGGGAGTGTTTCAAACTGTGCTGTTGCCCAATGTTGGAAGTGCCAGGTTGGTTGTTCTTTAAAGTTTCCCCCTTTTTGCTTTCCTGTACTGAGAAGACAAGTAGTGCAGAAGCTGATGAATGGAACTGTGTACAGTGAAATTTGTGGATTGCTTTTTTTTAACCATAATTGAGTGAAGCACACGGAAGCAAGATTCATTAAAAGGCAGCATATTGATTATTGTTATGACTCGTATACTAGGATACTGGAGCTAAAGCTAGCAAGCCTGGTAAGATAAACTAAGTCCTATTTACTGTATTTAACATTATCTGAACATACTGAGCCTTAATTAATGAGCAGATTTTCATTTCCAACCTCAATGGATTATGCTAATTTATAACAAAGGTGGCTCCTGTTTTGTTGGTATTTTGCTGTTTTTTGTTTTCTTTTTTTTTTTTTCCACTAATAACTTGTGTCACATTTTTTCCCCATCTGAGGAAGATTCCTTCCCAGGCACGGTCAGTCTCAGCCAGGGGGGTGTTGGGCTTAGGCAGGGCTGGGCATCCCACCCGAAGCCCCCACCGGTCGCCGTGTCTGGGATCAGCTGGGCTGTCATCGCTGATCTTTGCTGCAATTTTATCAATAATAAGGACTTTGGAAGGCTGATAAAGATGATGATCTACTCTAAAACATCAATCGAAATAGTCTCAGAGTTTCAAAAAGAAAGCTCACAGTGAAATGAGCAAAAAGCATCAGAAACCAAAATGGCAGGATGCGGTCTCGGAGCAGCAGCATCCCTCGGAGCAAGCTTGGAACCTAACGCCGCAGCAGTGTGGTATGAGTGTGTCTTTAGTCCTTGGTTGCTAAATAACTTCCAATTTTTTTTCATAATGACAAGTTTCCGGTTTCTGGCTGTGCTGCTTGACTGTCAAAATATTTCTTTGGCATCCACAAAATTCTTTGACTGATTGGTTTGACAATTGCAAGGTTTTTTTGTTTAGTGATGGGTTTAACCGGTTGCAGAAGTGTCCCAGGTTTGGGTTGGTTTTGTTTTTTTTTTTTTAGTTTTTTTTAAACATTTTTTATTTTTAAAAAACAACAACAACAAAAGTTTCAGTGAATTCCTTTTTTTTTTTTTTGTTCCCTGAGCTCACACTGGGGTCACTCCAATAAAACACGTAGCATGACTTAACTGTGACCTTTGAAGCCAAAACCGAAGTAATGGTGCAATTAAGTGCAAACATGGAAATTCGCCTGACTTATAGGTAACATGGGCTTTTAAACAACATTTAAGGCTTATTGGGGACATTTTATGCATTAAATTATTGTAATATTTATAATGTCAGCTTCTGTGAATCACCCCTCCACGAGTCAACAGCTTGTAACCAGTATTTAAGGTAAAAAAAAAAACAAACCAAAACAAAGGATGGAGAGGAATAAATTCACCATTTCCATTGTAGCATTTAGAGGGAAAACATAATGGTGGTGGCAAGGGTTGCCATTTCCCCTCAGTGATGGCACATTTGGCCTTGGGGCCATGGTTTTGGTTTGCAAGGGGGATTTCAAATGTGCTGCCCTGGCATGGTGGGACCATG
This sequence comes from Leptocoma aspasia, assembly GCA_013399835.1. Taxonomy (NCBI): domain Eukaryota; kingdom Metazoa; phylum Chordata; class Aves; order Passeriformes; family Nectariniidae; genus Leptocoma; species Leptocoma aspasia. Next base: position 658,977 of record VXAX01007844.1, on the reverse strand, counting down.
GCAGCATTGGAGAGAAGCATGGGCAAAAAAATTGCTCAGCCTCCTGGGTTACACCAATCCTGACTCCCCACAGTGGTTTTAAAGGATGCTTTCCTCCTCCATCCTGCCCCACATTTCCATTTTCCGCTTGCTGATCCATTCACCTGAGTAAATCACTTCAGTGTTTCTAAGAACCTCAGTGGGAGCATGGACGGGAAGAAATTTTGCATCCTGGCCCCTGGACGGATCCCAACCAGATGGAAAAGTGAGGGGAAAAGTAATAACCAAGAATTTTTTTCCCTAAAAATAGAAATGTAACATTGCTCTCTTCCACCCCAAGCGTTTTCCTCCAACAAGCTTTTTGTGCTTTAGTCATTATTTATTTTAGAATCGCTTATTTCGCCTCCTTCTCTCCGCACACACAGGTGGGAATTTCCCCTCCCACAGCTGGCCACTGCCGGACCCTCTACTCGCTCCCTGCTCTGAGGGCAACCGTCCCAGGCAGAAATCTGCCCCTCATTAAATAATGCCCATTAATTGAACTGTCATCCCTGCAGAAAGCACGGGTACCGGCACCCTCTGCCCTCTCAGCACCCTCGGCATCGGTCCTGGCGGGTGCCGGCTCGCGTTCCCAGGAAGTGGGGTCTGGCAGGGAGCCGGGGAGGGACCACTGCTGTCACAGTCATCGATGTCGGTGAAGCTGAAGCTGTATCTCAGGCGTATCGAGAAGAGAAAGACAACAGTGCTGAATTTCCAACTATATACACATATTAAAAACGCCCCTCGCCGTGATACCAGGCAGAAATTGGACATGGCAGTTGGAACTGGGTTGAGGCCTCATCGAGCCGGCGTGGTCGGAGGAGTTAGGATGCCAGGATGCTCATCCTGACGATGTCCTCGCCGGTCGCGTCCAGCTGGCCCCGCTGCGCCCGGCCGCCGCGGGACTCCCCGTCCGAGTCGCTCATCTCGGCGTCGGAGAAGTATCCGTCCGTGTCGGCGTCGAAGCGACGCAAGGGAGCTCCGCCAGCGCCCTCAGCCTTGGGGGGCTGCGCCCGCCGCGCCCCCCGGCTCTCCTTTGGTAATTTGAACCGCACGATGGTTTTGGGGCTACCTATGGAGTCAGGCACTTTGGCCGCAGGGCTGGGCTCCGTCTGAGCGCAGCGCGGCGTCTCCTCCTCCTCCTCCTCCTCCTCCTTGCTGACGCAGCCCCGTGTCCCAGGAGGGGGATGAGGCTCGCTGGCTTTCTGGAGACAGCCCTTCTTGGCCACCTTTTTGGCCTCGCCCGTCCCTTTGCGGTCGGTGGGAAGCTTTGCTGTCCCTTTTTCCGACTTGCTCGGTCTGGAATCCAGAGCGAAGGGCTTGGCGGGATCATCCGACAAGTTGCTGGCATTGTTAGTCCAGGGCTCTGAGCCCTCTGGGTGGCCCCCACCCACTGCAGAGGGGCTGCTCCTTGGCAGCTTTTTCTTAGTGTTCGTTCTCGTTCTGCTTTTCACTTTCTTTGTGGTCTCGCTCTGCCTGAATGGGGACCTGAGGGAATGGTCCATCATGAAGCTCAGCAAGGTCTCCTCATCCTGGAGGAGCTCCTCGGAGAGGCCAGGGGTGCTGTCCTCATGGTGGGCATTGTTGAGTGACCACTCGCTCATTGCCATGTTCTCCGCGGTGATCTGCACTGACTGTGCCAACCAGCTGTTGAAGAAGGTCCCATCAATGGGGAAGGAGGTTGACAAGCCTGGGAAAAACAAGAGTGGAAGATTGCCTCAGAAGCCAGGAACAGCCATTTGCCCTCTATCACCATCACCCACTGCACCAAAACTCCCTGGCACTGGAGAAACACAAGAAGATCAACTGTAGAAAGATCAACTGTAATGCACCCCACCGGACACAGAGCAGGGTTTACTCCAGCACTAGTGCTGAACCTGGGGTTCACTGAGGTCACAGCACAACACCCCGAGCAGTCCCTCACATCCAACTCTCCACAAACCTCCCTGAATCCAAACCAAGCTACTTCCTTCAGCGAAGATGACAAGCAATGACACATCCCAGCACAGGTGGAAACATTCTCATGCAAAGGCGGAAGACAAACAATTCAAGCGTAAGTTAAAAAATATGATGTCAGAGCAGGACTTGTGCCCAGACAAGGAATGACAGATTCCCCAGGAAGCAGCTGCTGCAAGGCCACCACCAGAGCCAGGCAGCCAGCGTGGTGATGGGACCACTGCTACATCTGCAGGTCTGAGAACATCTCAGAAGGCATGGAAACTGAAGAAGAGGAGCAGAGATGAAGGCTGGAATGGAAAAAGCTGAAAAACTTCCTGATAAAGATCATTGAAAGCAAGAGTAAGCACTGTGGGCTGGGCTAATTGGGTCCAATTAGCAATGGGAAAGGTGCACACCTACACAGGCACAAGGAGTTTTAATCTCTGAAACAGACACCCACGGGTTCAGCATTTGAGTTGGTTTTATGGACTGAGGAAAAATGAGGTTTGATTTGGGATTTCAGAAAGAGCCCTCCTTTGAAACAGTCAGTCTAGCAACAGACAGGGAAAGAGCAGTGGCCCGGCAGGTGACTCATGGTCACAATGTTTGCTGGTAGCAATGTTAGCTTTACATCACCTGTGAGCAGCCACACAGGCTTTGACCCTGCACCTCCTGCAACTCACCACAGCCTTTTTGGAAAAGACAGCACCCCACCCTGACACCAGCCCAAGACAGGGAAGATGAAGCAGGAGCAAGGATGAACTTTGGGCATTGTGTGGTACCCAAACACTGAAAAGCCCAAGTTTTGTGGGCAAGGGCACTGCCCAGCTCACCTTCCCCAGCCCTTCTCTGATGACAGCAGCCCCAAGGGATGCTTCAAACCCTTCACAAAATGCAGGCAGTAACAAGACCTTGGTGAAGCTCAAGGTCAAGTAGCCTGGTTTCCCAAACTCATAGCCATGCAGCTTTCCTCTGAGATTCTCCAGCCTCCATTGTTTGCTGGAATTTGCCCCAGTACAGAGCAGAGACAGAATGAGTGCAAAAGCCCCATTTCCAAAGGTCCAACAGCTCTGAGATGACCAGAAAGCAGCACAGTCAGGTGAACAATGTGCAAAGCAAAGCAAGGCAGGGTGGTCCAGACCACCAGACCTCCCACAGAAACGCTCTGTACCCCCTGGAGGGTTTTACAGGATCTCCAGACTGCCTGAGAGCCTCACAGGAGCAGTGCTCCCTGTGCCCTGGCAGCTAGGCACACATGAACTCATCACCTTCTGCCCCTGCTGGTAGAGTGGCAGCACCAGAGGAAGTCAAGCAACAACCCAATTCCACGTAAAAACCATATGCAGTTGTCAAGAATCTTGTCCAAAACAATCTTTTTGTTCTGTTTCTTTTTCTTCCCCCAGCCCTGCCTGCTGCTGTAGCCGATGGGGACCTGCTGGAGGTGGCTGAAGCATCCTGAGGGCCAGGCTCCTCACCCCCCTGAGCAAATTCAAGAGATGGATGGGCTTTGTGCCTGACTCCTGGATGTTCCTGCACCACTGGCACAGCCAGCATGGCCATATATGCCATGGATGGTACATGAAAGCTCACAGCCCACGTGCTGTACTCACCATCACTGCACAGCACAGAAGGCAGGGGGATCAGCCCTACCATGGGGTGGGTAAGTCTGATTTTATCACTTGGATATGACATCCCGCTCCAGCAGCACATCACAGGTTTTGTAACACATTCTCCCAATCCTGGAGCTACAGGGGGGAATTTTAAATCCCCTGCCCTGCCAGTGAGCATGTTTCTGACCCAGTCTCTCTAGTAGGACCTGGATAATTCAGGTTGATTCTCACAAAGGAGAGATGAAAAGCGTAACTCCACTGTGTTACATGCAGGAGGGATCAGGGGCTGGGACTCTTAACCCTGCTCCCCAAAACAGGGAGCCTCCAGCATCGTGGGTCAACTCTGAGCCATAAAATCAGACTTACCCAGTTGTCCCAAAACAGTTTCGTTGACCGATTTCCTTTTCTCTGTCTTCTCAGGACTATTTTTTCTACCATCTCTTCCTTTCCTTCTTGGGTCACTTTTCTTACCCTTTGTCTTCTTCCCAGTTTGTTCTGGCATTTTTTAGAAAAAAAGGAAAACGCCGTGTGAGACGAGGCATCAGGGATGCTGCAGTCAGCAAGTTCCCCTGGGGCACACCCCTGCAGTGGAGACCTGGAGCAGACCTGCAAACAACTCCAAGCCAAAGGGAGAACAAGGGCCACAATTTGGCCAGGTGTAGGCTAAGGTCTCTACAGGTTAAGAAAATCTGAATCTTGTAGGTTACAAAAAAAAAGATTTTAGCCTGGGAGAGGAGTGGCCATAGGAGCAACCCCACTGAAGGCAAGTGACTTGCTGGAGATTCTACAGCCACAGACTGTAGAGGACCAGGACCAGGACTTTGGGGTGAGGACTCACTAGGGAGTAACCCCAAATCCTGCTCAGACACCTTGCAGGATCCATGGCAACCTACAAACCTGGGGCTGTGTCACCATCACCACCAAGAGCATCTCCAGGAAGGGATTCAGCTGCACAGCCAGACTGACAGAGCAAAGGTACCAGCAGTTTTAAAGCCAAATTTGATTTGACCTTTTGGCAAAACTGTGCAGGAGTGAAAAAAAAAACCCAAGGTGATATAGGTACACGAAGTAGGAGAGATGACCAGGACTGCCTATGGAAAGGTAGGGATCTAACTCTTAGCTATACAGACATTCAGTTAAAAATTAGCATTTCCTAAATGGCTTTGAACTTCTCCTGGATTTTCTTGGGTAAACAGGACAAATACCCTATAAAAGTACAACTTGTATCGCCAAGTAAAATACTCCCAACAGTTTTTACTTCCTCTGTTAGACCATTCTCCCCCAGAAATCCATGCTAAAACTTCTATGAATTTTCAGAGAGGGAAGGATATTGCCCTTAAACCAAAATGTGGGTGGCTCATGGAAATGGAGGCAAGACAGGCAGTTTTTCAGAGTCTGGCCCATAGGCTAAACAATGATCTTAAGGAAGAAATCAGTTTGTGTCAGCCAGCAGCAAATCCTCAGCAGAGAGGCCATGGGGTGGACTAACCTCAGCTCTCCCCCTGCAGCAGCAGTGGAAATATACTGGGTGAGCAGGGGAGGGAATTTGCATTGCACCTGCCTGAGTCTGAATTAACAGAGGATTTACAGTCCTGGAGTTGCCAGCCAGGAACCCCTCCTGACCAAAGGACTTACAGAAAGAAAGAAATGCAAAAGCAAATTTGGTATTTGCTACGTTCCTGCCAAGTAATGGGAGGAAGGCAGACACATTTTTCACTTCGCTTACAAAATCAAAATCTAACTTTGTTTAGACAGCACAACGGGGCTAAAGAGAAACCCGAGCAGCACTTTTTGAAGAGGAACCTGTCAAAATAGTAGCCATGTTTCAAAGCCAGACAGTGTTTACTTTCCACTCAGTACAAGAAAAATACAGAGAAGAGAGGAAGGTTCATCTTACACGGGAAGTTCTCACTGATTTTATTAAGAATCTCCTGCTTAAATGATCATTTGACAGCGGGAAAAATAAACCCCTCCTGTTCTGAGTTTTGTGTGGGAGCTGGTCCAAAAAAACCTTTGTGCCAAAACCATCTTTGGAACAACCCCAGCAGATCTCAGTCAATGGCTACTGTAACAGCAGTTAAAAACTGGCCTCAACCTGGTGAAATAATGGAGACTTCTGCCTTTCTCCTAGGAACCCCAGGTATGGAGAGCATCCTGGTCAGGAGCTGTGGGGGAGGATGCTAACAGAACCTTCCCCCCTTCCAAACCAGTAAGTGCTCTGTAATGCTGGAAAAGGCAGCAGTGAGTTATCCAGAGCTTTGGTTCCACTGCATGCTGAGTATCTGCAGCTCCTGGTGTGGTCTTGGCAAGGCAACTCCTCCTGAGCTCAGGACACTCTACAGACTGATGCCGAAAGGCACTCGGGTCCCTAATGTCCCCCTGGCATGGGAAGGACCCAGATGCCCAAACCACCTGGAGATCCCAGGACCATATTCCTGGAGCTGGGCTGTTTCCCTGGCAGCAGGGACACATGGGAGCTGGGTCCCAGAGGAAGCAGTCAGTCCCTGCTCAGGCTCAACCAGTAAGTCCATCCTGGGAGAGACAAGCAGCTCAACTCGGTTGGTTCAGAGTGGAAAAGGAAAGTGCAAACGCCAGCCAGGTAGGGCAGGAGAGAAGAGCATCTGCATCACAAGGTCTGAAGTGATCCCTGCACACCAATCCTCACCCAAGCCACCCTCCCACTGTGGGTTTGTCTCTGATCACTCACCTTCAGGCAGAACAAACATCATGGGAACAGCAGCCATGCTTTTCTCAAGTACACCCATAACATTTTTGGGAAAGGCAATCGCACAGCACCAGCACTGGGCAGTGCAGACAACCCCAAAACACCATCAGCAGAGCCTCAACACAGCTCCCCATCATTGGCTGGCATCTGCATCCCACTGGTGAGGCTCCCACCTCACCTACTCCAGCTCTCCCTGGAAGGAACTGCCAGCTCCCATCCCACTGCTGCATCAGAGAGAGGGTTGGACGTGTACCCCAAGGCATTTTGGGGAACACAGGTCTATCCAGCTATCTAACACCTTGTCTGCAAGAGAGAAGAGCTTAAAAACCTGTCCTGGCAAACCACCCTGTGCCTATCTTCTTCTGAGAGCTGCAAATGCTGGGCTGGGTTTGCCCAGCTGAACTAAAGAGCATCCTGATGTCCCCTGTGATGCCTCCAAAACCCACAGAACCTGGCAGTGACAGCACATGGCAGGTGGTGCTCCTGGTAGGGATGCTGCTGGCTGGGGCAGTGAGGTGGGGGTCCAGCTCAGGAATAATGTGCATGTAATACCCTGGGTGCCAGGGAATGGATGGGCAATGTGGGGTCTCCAGCTGGTGGAGACACCATTTGTGTGTGTTCAGGCTGGTGAGCTGCACCTCTAGTCCAGTAAGGACATGCAGAGCAACACAGAGTATGACAGGGACTGGGATTTACAGGACCCACATCACCCCAGAGCACACCCTGGGGCCCCAGGCACTCCTGTGCTCCATCGCTGCCTGGCTTTGGCTATCAAGAGGAATTTGCATGGGCCCGAGTCACAGACATCTCAGCATACACATTCCTCAGCCTCCAAAACTTCAGTCAAAGGAGACTTTTGTCAAGGAAAGCTCAGCCCAGACAGTTCCTGAAGGAACCTCAACCATGTGATGGCTTCAAACACAACTCCAAAGCCACAAACACAACAACCGTCGGAAGCAGCTGCCAAAGCACCAGATGCTGCTGCTGGAAAAACTGTTCTGCAGCCACAGGGTCTGGTCTGCCCTGCCACTGGAGGCAAAGGAGGAGAAGGAGGAGGGAGCAGGAGCTGTGGGCTCCAGCACTGCTTGTGTGAAAGGAAAAAAAAAAGTAGGACAAAAGGAAACCAGCTTTATTTCAACTCCTTAATAAAAGTTGGCAGAGGCTTTGCAGTCAGCAGCATGATCTCCACTAATGGGTATGTGAGGTCTGGGGCTGCAGCTGACAAGAGCTAAAGGAGCTGCTCTCCTGGAGCAACAGACCCCCCCACCAGCAGCTTAACCCTTGATTCTTGACAGAATGCTCAAAGGCATCTGCAAAGAGCCTGAAGCAGGGCTTCCACCCTGTGCCAGGAGCCAGCGGCAGAGCAGCCCCATGCCCAGGATGTGCCCTCTCCTCCCACTAGTTCCAGCTCACAAAAGTCACCAAATACTGTCTTAGCATCCCCACCTAAGCAAATGCTTGGTCCTTCTGACTGATTTTCGGGAAGGGGAGGATCAACAGCGATGTGTGAAAACAAACAGCTCCAGCACTCCAGTCACCCAGAGTCTGGCTTTATTGAGTGTTTCTGAGTCAATATATGAACCATGCCAAAGCAACTATCAGGGGAGTGGGCAGCTCTGGCTTCCCTGGTGAGGGGAGCTGGGGCACACAATTTGGCTTCAGTGGGACAGCATCTGTGAGAACGAGTTTTGTGGTACTGACCTGGGTAAAGATCTTTCTCAATAAGCTTCATCTGGAGATGGAAGATCTGCTCCTGCAGTTTACAAATGGTGTGTTTCATTTTCTCCCGTCTTGTCACCATGTAACAGAGATTTCTAACCTACAGAAACACAAGAAACAGTGTCTGGCTTAGGCAGGGTCAAAGCAGGTCCCCTCCAGTTGTGTTGCTGCTCCTGCTGCCCAGGGAAATCCCCACACTCTGGGATTTGATCCTTTTCACCTCACCATCATCTGTGCTGCACTCCTACCATGGCCCTTTCGGTGAGCCAGGGCTACCAGTGAGGGCTCTTGATCCAAACTGTGTGATACATATGGGAAAAACCATGCAGTGAGTAATTCAAAGCCTAAACATCTCTGTCCTGGCTCCAACAGCCAAGACCCCACGGTGGGCAAGGAAGGCTGGCTGGCTTCTCCATGGGCACTGGAAGTCTGGGAAAGGAAGATGCTGCAGAAAGAGCTTTATAACACAGTCATGCAAAGGTCCAGCACCAACCATCTGAGCATTGTGCTGAGTCCTTGGCCAGCTGCTGCATCATGAACATGTCCTGTTCACACCTAACACGGCCACCTGCACAAAAAAATGCTGAATTCTATGAAGCAGCTTGGTGCCCTGAGTCAATGCACCAGTTCTCATACACAAATTGCACCTTTTGCAGGGAGGGATAAACCCTCTTCCCACAGCCAGTGCAGGGAAGGGACTGAGCTGGGGATGTCAGAGCCTCACAGAACTGCCCTAAAGGAAATACCAGGAGAAAGCACAGAAAATACAGGAAAATACCCTGGTGATACTGACCCAGGTCAGCAGCTGGAGCAGCTCCCTACCTCAGATCTGGCCCCTCCATATGGTTATTCACACTTGCTCCACAGCTACCTGCAAATCACTGGTGCATTTTGTCCCAGTTCAAGAACTTTCATTAACCATGGCAGTGGGGTTGGAAGAATATGATCTTTTAAGGTCCCTTCCAACCCAACCCAACCCATTCTATGATTATCTGAAGCTCTACACACAAACAGCAAAGCACAAAACATAACTGCTCACGTGAGCCAGTGCAGCAGCAGCAGCAGCAGCTAAACCCTGCTGCTGATAAACACCCCCAGCAGCACAAGATACAGAGCTATTACTGGTAACTCCTGGCACTTGATGAGTTTCAGTGCCATGCTTTTGCCAGCCCCACGTAAGGGTGGCTGGAGAGCCAGGCTCTGGCACTGCTGCCACAATGGACATCAAGGCTTTTGGAGCAAGCAGAGGCTTTCAGCTGCAGAGCATAAAATGCTAATGGCAGCTAACAGGATTTGACAGCATTTACTCAGCTTTTTGATGCTCTGAAAGAGCAAAACTGCCTGTAATAAGGTAAGGAGGAGGTGGCCTGCATAGAGGAACATGCACATGGGTATGTCCACACTCATGTGTGACCCTGATGTCTTCGATTCCTCCCCCTCCTCATGCTCACACTCTTCTCTGCAGAGAGTATTTCCAGGCCTGGGGGACTGTCCCACTGTGGCCAGGAGACTCTGTGCCTCTCACAATGACAGAGCAAGCCAGGACATTGTCCCACACTCACCTCTTATCTGCCACCAAAGGCTGTGAGGGCAGCAGGACAACTGCAGTCAACCCCAAATACTGTCTCACTTAAGGACAATTTGGGAATGTTTAGAAAAAAAGGAGAAAAAGCTGCTCTTTTGTTGTTGTTGTTGTTGAATCCCCTAGCTGTAAATACAAGGCAGGGAGTTATACAGTGTATTTTACTATATTCTCTTTTTTTCTTTCTGGATTGGAGAAAACACCAAACTATTTCTTTATGAAGAAAACAACTGCTTCTGGCAATCCGACTCTCCAAGAGTTTGGCCATATCTCTTCTCTATGATTTGATATTCCTGGAAGAAAACATTACTTTAGCTTTGCTTAGAGACTGCTGGTATTTACCCACACTTACACAACTCAACACCACCCAGTGCTGCTTCCCCAAGCCAAGTTTAGATGCTGGTGTGAAAGCCTGGAAACCACAGCTTTTTGTTAAAGCTAATTTAAACACCCAGTCCTTGGAAAAAGCTTTTTAAAAAAGGCAAAGAGTGTTAAAAACGCCAAAAATAAAATGGGGGGACTGTATTAGGATTCCCAGGTAATACCAGGTAATAGCTTTAATTTGCTATACTGTAAAGTGCAGAAATGTCAGGGATTAAGAAATGACAGAGGGAACCACCATCACTCTGGCTGTCCCCATGTCATCTGCTCTCTGCTTCTGCCTCCCCAACTCCTGGTCCCCTATACCATTATCAGCCCCAAAATCACTTCTGCCAGATTAATTGCTGAAATTGCTAAAATCCAACATGACACCCTGTGGACACCCTCTGAAAGCCTTCAGAGCCTTCCAGGCTGCTCATCTCTGATCCCAATTTGATGTGATCCCTCACTATTTGCAAGTGAAACAGGGTGGCCATGACCTGCCAGGTGCAGGATCAGATACCTGGGATGCTCTGCCCACAATTGGATTTAAACCCCTATCGCCCATCTGAGCACTGGACTTTGATCTGGCTGGTGTTTATTGTTCCACTCTTGGAAGCAGAACAAACAAACAGCTCTTCCAGGGCCAAGCAGTGAAACCTGGCAGGGAGTTGCTAAGCAGAGGCTGAATGCTGATGGGCACACCCCACAAAGCCTGGAGGCAACTCTGGAAAATGAGAAATCTGGTAAAACACGTAGTTTTGACACAAAGAAATCAAAGAGAAACTGCCGTGAGCAAAGCATGGTACCCAGGGATGCACAGTGGTTCAGTGCAGCTGGAAAAGCCAAGCTGGGAACAAAAGGAAGCAGCAGGAGGCACAGCAGCCTGGTTTAGATCTACAATATAGAGTAGACAAGGGGAAAAAGCGAGTTGAACTTGTCACCCTCAGATCAGGCAGATGCAGCCTGTTGCTGGAGACCCACTAATGGTGGCACCAGCCCAGCACAACACAGAGATGGAAATGTGGTAAGTAGAGACAGGAACAAAGGGGGGACAGACTGGCAGGGGGATGGCAATGACGACCACAGGGATGAAGGCTCACAGGATCACAGAAAAAAGACCAATAGGTTCAAACCCAACTATTTCTACACAGGAGAAGGCTCTTGGGCTCCAGGATCCACACGGGAGGTGGGTGCAGCAAGGGACCAGGGCAGGCTGGTCCAAAGCTGAACCTCCACCTGGACATGAACACTCACACTGCCTTTATCCCCATAGGTTCAGTTATGCCACAGACCCACAGCAGCTTGAAGAGAGGGTTCAGGGACATGCAGGGGCAGCATCACCACCACCTTCACTCTCCCAGAGAACAGTATGTCACCTACAGCACCCTCAGCCCCAGCTCAGGGAACCACAGCACCACATCCACCAGGTCAGACCAATGCTGTTTTCCTGCTTTCCTTCTTCCTTGCTCATAGACACTCCCTAAGCCCTTCCATGGCTTTTGCACCATGGGTGGATGGTCTAACAGGGACCTGGGCAAGGGCAATGGATTCACCCCTCTGGCAGGAATAGGAGAGAGGGGACCAGGCAGGGCTTGGGTATTAAGCAAAGGAGGAGAAGGAGCTTGGGCTGTGCATGCCGAGCTCAGCATCCCTGCCCTGCCCTGCCCTGCCTGTCCCTGTCCCTGTCCCACTGCTGCCGTGTGCTATGCCCATGTGCCTCCCCAGCAGCAGCACTACTGCACCTGTCCCCTCTCTGCCATCTCACCCCAGGTTCTGTGTGTGCTTCTTCTTCCCCTGTGCTTCTTCCTCTTGCTGCTTCTCACCTTCATAGCTGCTCCTCCTCTCCAGCCTCTGCCCCATCCCTGCTCCTGCCCTCCGTGCAGCCATGCCAGCCAAATCCACAGGCAGCTGCACGGTGTGGCAGCAAGCCCAGCCCAGGGAGCTCTGGCACTGCCCAGGCACCACCTGGGCACTGCTGCTCCACCAATGCTCCCTCTCACCCAAAAAGCTGCTGTGGAGGCTGCTGCTTCCTCTGCTCTGGTTGGGAGGATTCAAGGATGCCCTGCACCACTGGGAGCTGCAGGTGCTTGCATCCTCTGTCTGCATCCTCTGGCCTGGCTCTGCCTCTGCCAGCAGCTCCCTGAGGAGCTGACCCACTTTTGCCTGCAGCAGGGCAGGGGATGCCCAGTCCCACTGGTCCTCTCTCTCTGCCTTTCACTCATTTTTGATGTTTAATGTAAGTAAATAACAATGTGTCCCCAAGCCTTGCTGCTGCAAAGCATCTGAGGGGCAACACAGGATAATTTTGTGAAACTATTTAGGTAGAGTGGACGTAAGCTGCAGCATCATCTGCCTCCCATCCACCCAGCCCTGCCAAGGCACCTCTCCCTGCAGACATTTGTTCTTTTGAACCCCCAGATGAGCTGAACACTGACTTATTCCATCAATGTCAGTGTTTTGGCAGTGATGATGTACACGCACCGAGCACTGCTAAGTTTCTCAATGAAGATGAAAGAACAAAACTGCAAGGGGAGTCAAACTGAGTCAGGGGGAACTTGTGCTGTCTGTGGGTGCCAGCAGCCCTGATGGAGCATACAGGTACACCACTGAAGGAGAAGCTGTACTCACCCTCTCCAGGTCTTGCCTGAGGTGCATGAAGAGCTTTAAGCGTCGGTAGAGAACATCCTGCTCTTGCTGAGCCAAGTTGTCCACTTCATCCGTTTTTGGTGTCAGCAGTGGTTTGTTGGAGTTTGCTTTCCTCTTCAGCTTCCAGTACTGGTAGACAAAATCCACCAGTGATTCACTTAAATCAAGGTTCTCTGCCACCTCTGAAGGCTTCACGAGCTCATAGAAGTCCTCCTCCAGCTGCTGGAGCTTCTGCTTCCGCAGCGTGACCTTCTCCAAGTCCAGCTGGGCTTGGTCGGGCTCTGTCCGTGCCTCCTCGGGCAACTTGGTGGCCCCGGTGCTGTGCTCGAGGCAGAAGGACTTGAACTTCACTTCGTCGTTGTCTGCAAGGATAGTCCGCATGTCGAGGTTGTGGTCGAAGGCGCAGGTGACGTGGAATGCGGTGACGCAGGCGGGCATGGAGCACTGCGGGAGAAGGACAGGGCTCAGGGCCAGGCACCATCGCTGAGCGGACACTCACCAACGCAACAGGCAACAAGGACATGCCACAAACCCAGGGAGACCATCAGGGTGACACCTGCCATGAAGTGATGGATGCTCCACAACAGGAACTCCTGATGGAGGAAACCTATATTGCCCCAGTCGCAGAGACCCAAGGGCCCAACACCACGAACATGAACAGAAGAACCCCAGGGTTCAAGAGGTGGCATTTTCCCACCTAACCTTCTTTAATCCACCTCTGTAATGGGCCCTGCTCCTCTCTCACCTACCGTAACCAGAAGCTTCCAACGGTTCTTCCAACAAGACATGTCAAAAGCCAAAGAACAGCACATGCTCCAAGACTGTCACTGGATTTCTCCTGATGGAGAAATGCTCACCTGTATTTCACCCTCAAGCTACTCCCCTTCTCTTACCACATCTAAAGCCAATATGCCATTTTTACTGGAAGCATACAGAACATGGCAAGGTTTAGGAGTGAACATGGGATCTAAGAATCAGCCAATGCTTCTAAATGCCTTCCCCCTCGGGAAATTACACAGCCTCTAACTTGCTCCATTAAAAAATAAGGCAAAATACAACTGGAGCGAAACATCACAAAATGAATGCTTTAGAACTTGTACATTGGCTACAATGTTGTCAAACTTGCATCAGATCAATTTTTTTAATGATCTTCCTAACTTACCTCAGGCTTAAATTACTTTGGATCCCACAGGCAACAAATCTCAGCCTGGTGTCCCACAGAGGAACTCCCACCAGCCAGTGCTGTGCCCGGGTCCATGTCAGCACATTCTCCCCCTCCACTCATTAACTGTTTTTAATGGTTCAGAGTGTCAGGTAATTATTTCAACCATAATCCATAAGAAATCAGTCTATTCCAGCTGCTAATGACCAGTTAAACTGCAATAATGAGACCTTTTAAGTGGGCTATTACTGTAGGCACGACTTTGGTGTTAATAGAAGAATTGTTCTTGTGGGGGATGAAGATGCACTTGTGGCCTGAAGGACCAGGTGGAGGCATGTGAAATTTCCTGAATATTGATGACAAACCATTTAGTTTTACTGGGGCCCTGCTGCACCTTAATTCTCAAAAAGAAAAATATATTCTGGTAGTAGTTGAGGAACAGAAGTTTTACAGCTTTTTATCATCATCCCATCCATCAGCCCTGAATCCTGCTCAGGTACTTGGGGGTGAACTTTTGACATTGCTGCTTTCAGATATTTTCCTTTGACTTTTTTTAGGAGTCTGCTGGTGCTCAAGAAGCTGCCAGGACCAAGAAAAGCATAGGCAAGCATTGTCCAAATCCTTCACTTCCAGAGTTCTCCAGGAAGTTCTCCAAAGCCCAGTTCTCCAAAGCCTCGGAGAGCAGTGGAAAGAGCTGGATGCAGCTCTGGCTGTACCAGCATGGCTCTGGGCAGCAATGCTGGGCACTAACTCCCACAGGCACCACAAGCAAGCGGATTATGAACTCCAACACCATGTTCATCCTGTTTAAAAATGGCCATTTGGCCATAATTTCAGTCTGAAATTGTTCACGAAAATATCTGGTAACCTGCAACACTCAACTCCTTCTGCTATGCTGCTGGCACTTGCTTGGAGCCTGGCATTGTGAGGGACCCACTGATGCTCCCTGTGCCAGCCCAGGGCACTCACCATGGCAGCAGGCAGAGGCTGCCTGCCCTGACACCCTGGCCTTCCCCTGGGACAAGCCCTGTCACAGTCACACCCACAGCTGAAGCACCAGCTCCCTTCTCAAGTATTTATTTTTGGCAAGGAAGGAGGACAGAGGGAGCCCAGCCTGACTTGCAGCTTCCAGATTTACTCAGGGCAGTCAGTATATCACATGCTGGCTTTTAAAGCACACGCAGTGCTGTCCCTTCCCTTCTGTTTCTGCCATCAGTACTAAAAACAGCATTAACACGCCCATGTCTTCGCCAGGACAGTGTCCTGCTAACAGGAATGACCATCACTCCACCTTAGGAATAAAGCAAATCCAGTGACACTCGTCCTGGATCTCTCTACTCCAACAGATGGCAAGCAGCACTTGTCAGAAACCGTGCCCAAAATGCAAACAGAAAATAATTAGGCAGCTCAGCTGACAGGGCAACAAAGAATGATACCTGGTTGGCCACTGCCACTGAGGGACCCTGGATAAACTAATGATAAAAACATATTGATCCATCCCAGAATGGCGCTGGAATGGAGCCACTTGTGGCAGGAGGGAGGGATCTGCCACACAGAATAAACCAGGCTCAAAAGACTGGAGCAGTCCCTGCTTTGTTATCGATTGTGCTTCATTATCTTACAGCACCTTTCATTCAAGGATTTCAGCACACTTTGCTTATCCAGGCAAATCCATTCCCAAACAAAATTCTGAGAGAGAGAGAGGGTAAAAACTGCCCCAGAGATTTGTGGGCTCTTAATTAGTACTAAAATCGTTCTTACTGGGAAGAAACAGAGAGATGATTTAAGTTGCCAAGGTCATTCAAACAGAAGCTTAGCAGCTTGCAGTGGTGCTCTGCTGCAGTTTGGGGCTGAGGGGAAGGAAGCAGCTCCTTCAACAGACCTGCGAGGGGAGCTCAGGAAGGAAAAATTAATTACCGGTGCTGAACACTGGCCAAGCCATCAGACACAACACTTCTGCATCCTTAAAAAACTACCATGTGATTTTTCGTGACCACAGATGGTCTGGAGCCTGGTAGAGCTTCTCAGCTAAAAACAGCAATTCCAGCCTCACAGACTCCTCGGAGGATGTGGGGCAGAGGGTGGATGGGACTGGGGCAGCATGGCAACACACTCTGCTCACATCCCTGGTGCCACGTGCTGCCTTTTCAGGACTACAGGCAGAAGACAGCTTTGGGAACCACCAGTTATCCCAGTAGATGAGGACCAGTGGCACTGTTTGCTTAATGGGAGAGGGTGGCAGTGGGCAGAGAAATGATGATGAATGGGGGAGTTATGGAGGACATTTCCAAGGGCTTTTTCTCCAAAAGGCGACAAAAAAAAGAAAGCTGGAAGATGATGACAGCACAAGATTGTGCCCTTTGGAGAAGCTTGCTAGCAAACAAGAGAGCCCTGGCATTCTGGGCTGCCTCGATGAGCTCTTCCAGTCCCTCTGACAAGCAAGGAGGAGGGAGCAGAGTCCCAAAAAAGCATGGTCAGGACTCAGGCTGCACCAGAGCCTGGCTCCTGGCACTCTCTTTTCCATCTCAGAAATGCAAACAAGAAAATTCCTCCTGCATTCTGAGCTCTCTGGCATCTCCTGATGTCTGACCACAAGAACCACTATGAAGTAATGACTTCCCCTTAACAGGAGTCAGGCAAAAGGAGTCTCCAGAGCTGCATCCCTGCACAGCATCCAGCACTTTAGGCTTGGTTACGGTCACACCAAGTTACACCGGGCTCACAGCTCTGTACCAGAGAGCAGGAGGTGAGTTATGTGCAGCAGCAAGGGCAAAGGCATGGACAGCACTGGGGAGTCCTTCCTCAGGCTTGTCCGAGTTTCTTTCCCTTTTGATGGTCAAATTTGGATGGGGGAAAAACACCTCCACACACAGAGGTCCCTACAAAGACTTCTCGTGTTTGTCTCTGCAAATGCGGCTGAGGTGGGTGTTTTCTCAAGCTGCAGTGCTGCCTCTGAGATGCCCTGCTTGGATGACAGTCTTCTACTCCTCCAGCCTGGCTCCCAGATTTTGCCTTCATAAAACCCTCTTGGCCACTTGGAAAACCCCCTCCTGGAAGCAACTTCCTTCTTTCTGCAGACCTGCCCACCTGCAGTACCTGACTGCTGCTGCCAGGAACAAACACCCAGTGCTTTTGCAGAAAACAACATCCTCCTTTCAGAGCTGGGTCACAAACCCAAAATGCTGACAAGGGTAGATCCCACCTGTATAAACAGGCACTAGCAAAAATATGCTCCATAAAATACGCTCCATAAAATATGCTCCACAAAATATGCTCCATAAACATAAGCTTTCGAAACAGAGCTCTGTACCATGGATGAGTACAGAGCGTATTTATTTACCTATGGGTGTTAATTTACCCCATAAATCCTTAAATAAAGGCACTGCCTGCTTTTTTGTCACTTCTCCCCCTTTTCCTTGAAGCAAAACCATCCCGCACACGGCAG
This sequence comes from Leptocoma aspasia, assembly GCA_013399835.1. Classification (NCBI taxonomy): domain Eukaryota; kingdom Metazoa; phylum Chordata; class Aves; order Passeriformes; family Nectariniidae; genus Leptocoma; species Leptocoma aspasia. Next base: position 641,769 of record VXAX01007844.1, on the reverse strand, counting down.
GGTGGCCTTGGCAAATGCTCCAGTGGCAATCTCATGAAGACTTACAAACCATGAGCTGCCAGCACACGAGGCAGCAAGGCTCCTGCTCCGTCTCAGGTGACCTTTAATGCAAATCCATTCAGTACTCAGGATCTCACAGCTCCCATGTCATGATGGCACTAAGAGGATGAAGCCTGAGAGACACTGAATTCTTTTTGATGCTGCCAAGCCTGTTTGCTTCCTTCCCTGCCCCTCTGTTCTTTGAAAGCAGTTGCCATTCTGACACAGTATCTCCATCTGGCAGGGTGAATAAGCACCCAGAGCTATCAAAAAAATGAGTCAATGCGACAGATTTAAAGAAGTATTGTGAGATTTCATTTCAAACTATGGGGATTACTTTTAAATAGCTGCCTTTAAGGTATTAAACCCAAGATGACAGCACAAACACAGCTCAGCACTGCAGAGCTCCCATCCCTTCTGTCCTTCTGCCACCAGCCAGCAGCTCCTGGCCCATGGTCACTGCTGCAAACACTGACCTCCACCATGCAGCTCCTGCTGAGGTACTGGAGCTGATCACTTGGGATTGGGACACACCCCTAAATTTCTTTTAATTTTTCAAAGCTTAATGGCTATCCTCTGGGACCACCAAGACATGACACTGGCCAAACAGGTGGAAGGAGGGGGAATCATGGGGTTCAACAGGGCTCCCCAAATCACTCACACCAAGGGTGCTGCATTTTGGATGGGAGCTTCTGCTCTGCTCCCCAAGAATAGAGATCATGACATGGGAAGCTATGCCCCACTATTGCAATAGGAAAGCCTGGAGAATCCTGCTTTCTATCTGAAAAGAGAATGTCTGTCTCTCCTGCTGTGGGGAGGGCAGGCAATCAGGTATCTGCAGTGGTTTGCTTAGGTGCGGCACAACAGAAAATGTGGAAATGTAATACATGGTGAAGTACTTTATTTTCCAAGCCAGCAGGTCAGTGAGGACTATCCAACCCTGGTGCACCCTGATATCCCCACAACTGAATGGCTGACCCCTGAGGTTTGTGAAATACTTGCATTATATATCCCACGAGCATCTCACTTTCCTGGCAGCCTCACAAAGCCTTTCTCCTGGAGGTTTCTGATTTAAACCAAGGTCATTTGCAGTCCCAGTAATTAGTGTCACTACAGCAACACCACTGTGTTATGCAAATAAAGTTAATCTAGATTTCTAGCACTCAGTGCATTAAATTATTGCAAACAACATGTGCTGATGCCTGACAGACTCTTGTCATTAGGTTCACTCAGAAGAGAAATAAACATAATTCAGACCATGTCCTTCAGCAACTCAAGACTCTCCAGTGGCTAATACAGGTACAACTCCAGAGCTCTGAGTTTCTCCAGTGCCAAGTTACACACCTGAATGCATGTCCCAGTGCACTCCTTGCAGAGGCTGCAGGACAAAGCCCATCTGCTTGCTGGGATATGTGAGATCTTCGTAATGGGTTCCATTTTTTCAGGACATCCAATGCTAACCTGGCCACAAGATAGAAGACAAGTTGTAAACATCGGCTAGGGTCCCAAATCTCCTACAAGGGGGTGTCTGTGGCAGTCTGAATGAGGGATGGATTATATTTCTTATTCTTCAGGATCAGTTGTAATTTGGAAAAAAATCTGAACGCCCAAAACCAGAAACAAATCTGGATGACACAGAGGGAAAAATTTATGTTGTATTTTTCCTCTGCATTAATTCCTCATCTGAGATGTATCTCAGATGGGCACATATAATTAGCTTTACTCTGCTCAAGGGTATGCCCCCCACCTCTGTGGCCTGGCACCCCAACTCTCTACCCTCCCTTAATAGGGTGCCTCTTGGCTGCTAATTAAATACATGGTGTGATAACTGCCCAGCACTGCAGCTCTGGCACAGCTTGACAAGCCAAACTGCATTTGTTACTTACACTGTTAATAAACACCCTGGGCCAAGACCTGAAACCAGGACTGTGCCCACCCACATGTCAGGAGGAGGCTGGAAAACATCTTACTTCAGGTATCCATAAGGCACAGCTAACGTGGACCCATTTTGTCCCGCTCCGGGTGGGCTTCAGCGCTCCCCCCCTCTTGGGGCACAGCAGACACTTGGGCTGAACACCGAGGGCACAGGTCCGGCACAGCCAGCTCCCAATGGGCACCTTCAGGATGCCATAGCACGCCTGTGGAGACATGAGGGATGAGGGTTAATCCAGCAGCCCAGGAGGAACATCCTCCCAGACCTCCTCTGTCACTCCCACCTTTCTCACTGCTGCATCCCAATAAACAGCAGACTCAATGCAGCGCCAAAGCCACAGACAGGGAGCTGAAGTTCTTCCTTCCCTGTCTTCACATGGATGATCACGGCAGATCAGTGTGTCCTGGGTTTTAATTAAAAGCTAAGCATAAACATGTGCTGTGCATCATGGCTCCAGGCTGGGGGTGGGCAGAGCCCCCAGCACCAGCAGCTCTGCGGTGCAGACATGCAACCGCGGTGCAGACATGCAGCTCTGCGGTGCCCGCTCATGTCCTGCCCGTTCCTGACCCATGATGGCTTGGAAAAGTAAGAAATGCTGTGCAGAGAAATCTTCTGAGGTCACTGAGGGCTGAAAAGCCACAAGCCCATGATTGAGAAAGTTGACCACACTGGTTAGAGACCCAGCACAGCCTAAAGGGGAAGCAAAAATAACTACAGAAAGGCAAAAAGGGGAAGCCAATAGTCATGAATGTCAATGAGATGGGAGGAACCAAAAAGGATAATAAATCTTAAGGATGACATATCTAAAGGGGGCACAGACAAGTCTCCAGCCAAAAGGATGAGAACTGAAGGGCTCAGGCTGCCCATGGAGCTCCCTGACCTGCTGTGGTAACACAGGACACTGAGAGGCCAAAGTGTTCCATAAATATTTATCTTCTGTACTTGGGGAAGAGCCAAATGATAAGCCGTATCACATAATGATAAATACTTTCCACTTCGACCATAATTTATGACTGCATTAAACAGCTACTACTAAAGCTAGACAGTTTTTAACTGGCAGGTCCTGATAACTCACACTTAAAGGGTTTCCAGAGGGCTACACACTGCCTCGGGCACTAACACAGGGCTGCGTCCCTATTTAAAGCGAGGAGATGTAATTAATTCTACATCTGGCTGCTCTGACATCCCTGCAGAAGGCAAGCAGCCAGTGCTGACAAGAACCCCCAGCACTGCAATTGAGCCCAGGCATTCATCAGCTCCACTTCTAGAAGTTTATCCCCAAAAAGAATAGCTTTTTCTCCTGCTGCTGCAGGTCATTGTCACCACAAGTGACAGTGCTGTGGGTGGGGACAGGAACAGAGTAGGGACATGGAGATGTGTGAGTGTGGCCAAAGTACATCATCAGTCTCTACTGGCCCAGGAGAGACTACAACATTACTTTAGGTTGCTCCAGATCACAAATTGACTCTGATAGTGGTTTCCGAGTGGAAAAAGCCATTTTGTGAACAGATTATTGGGATAATAAGGAATTAAGAGAAGAAATATTATTACTGTGAGTCTACACAGTTCAAAGAGACTTAACTGTGTGTTTCACAGTGCCTCCAAATGATAGATAAATCATTTCTGGAACACAATTTTATAAAACATGTGATTTAATACCAGTCAGAAATCAGCCTGGTACGTACTAGCAGCAGAATGAACTGGCAGACTCATCTCAAAATCCAGGGGAAAGCAGGAATTATGACCAGGTGCCCATCTCTAGCAGACTCTTGGATCTTGGTAATTTATTTCTAGTGATTTTAGAGCAGCTGGAGGTGCAATTCTGCTCCTGAGAAGCAAATACAGGGCTCCTGTATCAGACAAGGAGCAGCTCTAGAAACAAGGTGCATTATCAGCTAAACACTCTTTCAAGTCCAGCACCTGCAGAAGGTGCTCCAGAAATATGAAGCCAGAGGAGTGCTGAATAGGAGCAGCACAGCTATTTTTATTGCTGCATCTATTTGGGGTGGAACATCACTGAGAATGAGATGCCAAAAAAGCCAGGGAGGATGCCAAGCCATGGACAAGCTGTCCATGGAACAGAGGGCAGGTTCAGCCATGTGCCCACACCAGGGAAAGGGAATTCAGTGATGACAGGCCCATGGCATGGTGGCTGGAAATTGAAGGTGGATCATTCCCATGCTAAACAGAAGCATGATGCTGTCACTGTGAGAGCAATGAACTGTGATTTAGCACTGGGGCATGGTTCCACCTCACTGACAATTTTAAAAGGACAACTGCATGTGCTTTCTAAAAGCTTCACTTGGTTGGAATTAATTAATAGCAAGCCTCATGGTTTGTGTTATGCAGATGAAGTGAACACAACGATATCACCTGGCACCATAACCCACCACTGTGTGTCTTGGGCTCCTTCCCAGTGGGATGCAGGAGGACATGGTTCTGGTAAAGGACATGGCTCTGGTAAAGCCCATGGCACCAGCAGGAAAGAGTCATTCCCAGGTTTTGGATGTGGTGCTGGCAAAGGCATGGTGCAGGTTAGATAACCATGATGCCATGTAACACCCTGCCCTGTGGCTCTGGACTTTGTGGCTTAGGGTGTAAATCGGGGCAGAGATTAAATCACGGGCAGCTCATGGGCTGGCATAGGGCTTAGGGCTGGACTTTGCTCCCTGAAAACAACTGAAAATCTCTCTTTTCTTTCAACAGCCTTGAAATCCAAGCTGCTGTGTCCCCTTCTGCAGCACTGGGGCTGCTGCTTGAAGTGGAGCCCACACAGTGCCACAGCTCCCCCTGAGTCCCTGCTGTGGCTCATGCCAGCTCACAGCCTGACACTGCCACTTGGGCTTGTTAAAAAAGAACCCAAGACAAAAAAATACCCTGAACCCAACCCTGAATCATTCTGGTATTTTGTGCAATCTGATTCACTGATGGAAACCATTCAAAACACCCACCTCCCGCAACTATAGATATCTCCAGTGCTCTCCCACCTCCAGGAAGCACTGATGGAAAAGCTGCCCAAAAGATGAGCAAATGGCTCTCTTTAGAATTAAAAAAGCCCAAAACCATTTACATAGAGGTGAAGCCCAGGTGCTGCTGCTGCCATCCCAGCACCACACAGTGCTTCCCCTTGAAGCACGACCAGTAAAACCTCCCTGGGTCCACAAGGGACCCAGAAGACCCTCACGTGGCTGCCCTCCCTTTGTCAAGGTATCCCCAAAAGCAGCAGGCCCACAGACTCCCCCCACCAAGAGCTTGAAGCATTTGCATTCAATTCTAAAAATAAAATTATTTTCCTCCAGGCAGCAAAATAAAATGAAATCCCACGCTCACACGGTGGGGAAGCTGGGACAGAAACCCTGCGATGTGAGACCATACTGGTGGAGCTGGAAGGTCCAACCACTCCCCAGATAAAGCAGAGGAGGAGGAGGAAGCTGGGGGGCCTATGCAAGCCCAGCCCTCTGGCAAGCACAGGACTGCAGACCCACATCCCACCCAGCCACCAGGCAAGCCTTGCACACAGTGCTGGTCACCTGAGGGTGCTTAAGATCCCACTGGGGTTCAGTAAATGGGGTAAAGAACAATAAGCATATCAAAGGACGAGGAGACATAAAATAAAATATCACAGAGACTAGAGAATAAGAAGGAAGGGGCACTTCAACCTCTGGCTGTGTGTTTCTGTGGGCACTTATAAATGGTTGGGGGTAAGAAAATAAGAAAAACAAGTTTGTTGTCTGCCAGCTTTCCAAGACCCCACTGCTATTCCCACTCCTCTGGAGCTGCACTTGGGATCCACGAGGAAAGTTTAACAGCAGCCCAGGGAAGGGATGGGTGGGGATGGGAGGAACCCCGAGGAAGAGGAGGGCACTGGAGTGTGATGGGCAGAGCCACGCGCTGCCAGCCCGCCCTGCAGCCGGGGCTCACCTGGTGCACGCAGACGTTGCACTTGTCACAAAACACCATCTCGTTGCCGTCCTCCCCCTCTGGCGAGCGGCACACGTCACACACCACGTCCTCGTCGTACTCGATGCCCAAGCCCTCCTCGGTCTCGATGGCGATGTTCATGTTCTCGTAGCACATGGTCTCCAGCTCCTCCAGCACTCGCTCCAGGGTGATCTCGTCCAGCTCGGGCTTTTCTGCAAGGCAGAAGGCAGAGCATGAGGGCAGAGCCGCTGATGCAGCTCCGGCACGGGCGCCCACCCGCCTTCGGGGAGCGTTTTGCCAGGGGCTGAGCATTTCAGATGGCAACTCGAGAGGCAAATCCACAGCGACGGTAAACGCGGCGGTTCGGAAAAGGGCTGCTCCTAACTCGGGATGCAAACAAAATATTGCTGCTGGCTGAGAGGAAGGAAACCCATTCAGCTGAAGCAATGCGGATAATTGGGGCTGACAGTTTAAATGTTCAAGGAGACAAGTCTTGCAAAGATGCTTTCTGCAGAGAGGGCTCAGACAAGCTTTGGCAACACAAAGTCAGTGCTTTAATTGTTAAGACTGAAAATTGACCATTTTAAGGCCAATTAAACGGAAATGTAAAACTGAAGCCAAAGGCAGAAACTGATGATAAATGAGAGGGGTTTTTTTGTGTTTGGGTTTAGTGAAATCAGGAGGTCAGACCCAGGCAGGTCTTTATTCCCCCCACACCAGGGTCTTTAATGGAGAGAGGTGGCAGAGATGCTTTACCAGAGCTTCCTCCACAGAGACAACCAGGAATATAAGGTCAATAACCAGGAGAGGTTTTTTAGAGCAGCGACCTCTAGGAGTGGGATACCCAGCTGCCTTTAGACAGGGCATGCTGCTGCCAGGAGCTCAGCAGCCCCAAAATGGTGCCACACTGAAGGCTCGTCCCAGAAGTGCTGCCTCCCACCTGCACACAAAGATCCTGGTGCCACAAATGCAACGTGAGGTCACTCCAGGCAAGGAAAAAAGTCTGTCAGGAGCAGGAGTGAGGTTCTCTGTGAAGAGTTAGAGGCAGAGTTAAGCCCCCATCACACCTGGTCTCCCAATGAGCTCTATGTCATCAGGGGAGAAGGCACGGGGACAAGAGAAGTACCAGCAGGATGCAATACAAAACAATTAGACTTTGTAGCTCATTAGTGTGAAATATCCACAACTGGCCAGACAGTGCAGGAGCCTGACTCAAACTGTCCACCCTGCTTGCTCTAAAGCAATGGAAGAAAATACCTCATTTATGAGCAGAGATGGAGAAGAAAGACTTGAGGAAGAACCCATAAGGACCAGTTACTAATTAAATGTTCAGTGAAAAGTTTGGCATCCTGGTCATCTTTGAAGCCACAGCGTGGTGTCCCTGTTCTGGGCTGAACTCTGGGCTGCTCTAAAGCCCCAAGGGATGGGGTTGCAGGGGTCCCAGCACCTCTGGTTGGATGGCGCTGGCAGAGGCTGCATCCTTCCCCCCATAGCCACTGATCAACTGAAAAAAAACTCTGTCAAGGGGGAAGCATCACGTAGGCGAGCTCAGCAAGCAAACACACCATTGTCTGCCTTTTTAAGCTCTTCCCCAATGTTTCACTGGCACGGTTTCCCTTGGCTTGACAAGTCCCTGCAAACATCCAGCCTGGCATTTTACACGTCTATGTCGAGTCTGAGATACCATCTAAGACAGACAACACTGTTCCCTATCACAGCCCTTTCAAGAGCTGGGGCTGCTGTGCTGCAACATGCCAAGGAACCTGCTGATACCTGTTTGATTCCGGAGCAGCCCGGCATGGGTGTGGGATCTCAGCCCCAGGCTGGCACAGGCTGCCTGGGGCCCCTGCAGCTCAGCAATGTGAAGCATCCTGCACTAGCACAGCGAGTTCTGAGCACCAGGGCTGGGATGGAGCCACCATCTTGCTCTTGGCACAGCTCTGGTTGGACGTCATGGAAACATGGAATGGTTTAGGTTGGAAGGGACCTTAAAGATGTTCTCGTTCCAACCTCCCCTCCACGGGCAGGAACAACTTCCACTAGACCAGGTTGCCCCAAGCCCTGTCCAAGTGCTCCCTTGAACACTTCCAGGCACAGCTTCTCTGGGTAACCTGTGTCAGGGCCTCCCCACCCTCACAGGGAAAAATTTCTTCCCAATAGCTAATCTAAATCAATTCTCCTTCAACTCAAAGCCATGCCCCTCTGTCCTATCATTGCCTGCATGTTACAGAGAAAGCCAGAGCATTATTTTTGCCTTAATGGAGTCCCTTTATAAACATACCACCCGAGGTGCACTTGCTCAACATGACTTTATGTGAGTATTAAACCAGTCCAGCAAGAATATCCTCCTCTTGGTCAGGGTTTCAGCTCCCCATCTGTGCCTATGAGCCTGGGCACCGGAGAGCCAGTCTGGAGTTACTCCATTCCTCCCAACATTGCAGGCTCTGCTCCTCTGGAAAGCAAAACAATCACTAAGGTGTTCCCAGTGCTTTTCCCCACACACTTTCCAAAGCTGCCCTGTGCTCGTGAGAGAGGGCAGGCAGAGAGCTGGTAGCTGCAGGCAGCATGAGGAAGGAAAGGGAGGGGGTTTTCCACAGGAATCATGAACCTGACCTTGCCCAGGGTCAGGATCGTGCTGGCATTGCCACCGTTCCACTTCACCTCGTGTGGAAAGAAGCAGCACCCATCCCACCTCCTGAATTTTCCACCATCACCTGCGTAACCCTGGGAAGAAAGTTCACGCTGATCCCAAAACTCCTGCGCCAGAGGAAGGCAGAGCCAGAGGGAGAGCAGCGCCCTGGCGGGGTTCCCTTCTCAGCCTCTGTGCCATGCAGCTCTTCCAGCGCTCCGTGGGAATATGGATCCGTCCCTCCCGCGCACGCAGGCGCGCTCCCACTCCATTTAGGTGTAATTACACCAGGAATGCGTTTGCCAAGCCTCATCCCAAATACCTCGGAGCTTATTGAATTGACAATTGCACTTGATGGGGATGAAGCGATTAATCGTTTATGAAACACTAAACAATGGGGCCTGGGGGTGAAGTGCTTTTTCCATTTGTGCTCCATTTATCTCCTTCTGTATCACATGAAGTTCGTGCTACTCAACTCCATTCATAAAACTGTCATCTTTTTGGCTGCAAAAATTCTCTCTTTATTGATCGTGGCCAGCCAAACAGCAAACAAAAAAAATCTCCACCAAAAAAGTCCCTGTGTACGTGCACAAGTGACACTATTATTGTCCCCAGAGAAAGAAAGCAAAGAGACAGACAACTGATCTTGGCTACAATGAACAAATCCAGTGATGTCCACATTTGGGATCATCACCAGCTCAGCAGACTCTACCTGCTGACCAAGAGAACAGTATTTTCACCTGGTTAAGGTGTGCCAAGGTATTAGGCAAGAAAACAGAGCTTTTCTGAGCCTCCACAGAAGACAGCAGTGATAGCCATAAATTTCTTCAGAGTTTCTGTCTGGAGGGACACAGGCAAGAGGTGAGGCTTCAGTCCCATGCCAATATAATCCCTGGCTACTTAGAGCCACATTCAAAACACCAACACAAAAGGAATATATCCCATCACCCCTTCCAGGAGGCCACCCACCCCCTTTCCCCATTAACACTGAGTGCATTAATGATGATGGGTTTTGATGTGGCCACCCAGCCTCCCTGAACACCCTGGTATCGCCCCACAGTGGGAAGGGCTGTAATCCAGGGAATGCTGCCTCCCATGGCATCTCAGATGAGAAAATCTGTCCCCCTCTTTGCACAGGGCAGGATGCTGAGGGGTAGCACTTTCCCAGCTAAAGGAAGCACCAGAAAATGGGACTTGCTTCAGAAATGGAGGAGAAGAGGTGACAGATGATGATGCCCTACAGGAGGTCTCCAGATCTGATTCATGAAAAGAAAACATGAAAGAACTTTGCTTCAAGCAAAAAAGTCTTCCCTGTGTGTCTGTGTCAGGGTCTGCCATGATCCCTGCAGCTCCACAGCCACCCAGCATCCCCATCGCCCCAGGGGGCTCCCAGGGGCCCAGCCCAACTCCACACAACTCAGCCCTTACAACTGCCCATACAGCACCTGAAACACAGAACTTCAACACTCAATCCCAAAGGAGCTGGGATTACTGGGCTGGCACTGCAGCCACAGCTCCGTGCCTGGGAGAAGTACCAGGCACATTCCTTTACACAACGCCGCCCTCCGTTATAATTATTCCTGTAATATTGTAATTTATGTGGCATGAAGGAGCAATATTCTTCTGCTAAATGAATTCTCAGCTACTCCTTGTCGTGGTGTGAGCCAACTCACTGTGAGGGGAGGAAAAAAATAACTGGAGAGCCACCTTTCACAAAATAGAGACCTATTTCTGACTGAACTGTGCTCCACTAATATCAATTTACTGAAACAATAAATCCTTTCCCCCTGTGGAGAATACCTGGAGATAGAAACAGCTCATGAACAAACAGCTATCAGGACTGCAGGCTGTGCCATTTGCTGATTCACAGACTATAAACCTGGGAGTCTACTTTTCAGGAAATATATATATATATAAACAAGGAAAAATACTGCTTTTTAAAATTATAATTAAAAAAGGGAAAGCAATTGTGAGATGATGTAGGCTTGTCTCTGACTATCTTTGAAAACCTGAGGTGAAAGCATGACAGGTCCCTGATGGGATGGGGTGTTCACACATGGTACAGGGACCACAGACTCCAGAGATCTCCTTCCAGCTCACTGGCCCTCCAGCTCGCCCCAGGCAAGCCACTTCAAACCTGCCTGCTTTGGCACTCGTGGGGACACCAGCCACCCTGCCCCGGGCTGAGTGCCCCCCTGGGCATCCTTCAGGGACATCAGGGGATGACAGCCAAGCACCTGAACAGCACACACAGACCACCTGGGACTCCCACAGCCACCTCCAGCCCACCACCTGCAGACACACAGCCCTTGGACGATGCAGCAATTGTACATTAATCTTTTATCATGTTATTTATCAATGTTATTTATAAACAGACCCTGCACGTAAAGTGTGACCGACACACAAACAGTGAACTGAGCATCCACAGTGAAACCTCCAGACATTTTGTTACAAACACAGCCTGCTAATGCACTTAAAAGATTTACAGGAACCAATTATCACCCTTTCTGCCACCCACTGACATCAATTATTGCTCAAATTTAAGATGATGACAAAATGTTTCAGAAGCCACTTTAGAAGCTGCTGCCTCTCTGCAGCATGCTTGGCTCTGACAGGGCTGTCCTAGAGCACTCCTGATGAAAGCCTCCTCACCCCATCAGCAGCAAAACCGGAGTATTGCTGGAAACTACTGCAATTACTGCCAGGAATTTATGGAAACAGCAAAACAGCAACTTGATGTAAAAACTGATTGTGCTGAAAATGTGGAGGGAAAATGTCTTAAGAGTCTCCCACTGATCTCCATCCCTGCTAATCTATACATTAATACATCACATTCAAACAATTAATACATTCATTTACACGTGGTATTGATTATCTGTACTTCTAAGGATATAAATAAGCTCAGCCCCAGAGGCTTGTGGTGTTTTACAGAGGTGAATAGCTTTGAACTGACAGAGGGCAGGGTGAGACTGGATATTAGGAAGAAATTCTTCCCTGTTAGGGTGGTGAGGCCCTGGCACAGGTTGCTCAGAGAAGCTGTGGCTGCCCCATCCCTGGAAGTGTTCAAGGCCAGGTTGGATGGGGCTTGAGGCAACCTGGGCTGGTGGAAGTCGTCTCTGCCCATGGCAGGGGGCTTGGAATGGGATGAGCTTTAAGGTCCCTTCCAAACCAAACCATTCTACAACTCCATCCTGGGGCGGCCCTGCACAGTGGGACATGGACACACGTTGGTGGGCAGCAGCTGCTTGGAAACAGGCTCTGCCTGGGGAGTGCCAACTTGCTGCCTCAGGGTGAAAAAGGGGCTCCCAGAATCCCAAAAGGATGCAGTGGGATGGGAGCAGCCTCAGAGTGTGACACCCAAGACTGCCAGGGCGGGAAGCAGCCACTCTGTGAGGAGCAGGACTGACAGCAGCCTCTGCTCCACTGAGCACGTCTTGCCCGGGGTACTCCACTGACTCCAGCTTATTTCACATCTATTTGACCAATCTCACCTCCACTGAGGGAGGTATCATCTCATTAGCACACAGACATATCTCAAGTATGCAGCGATGAATTTCCCCCGGAGCTTCAAAAGCAATCCATGTGACCTTTGCATGTTCCTGCCATAAAATACCAGGAACACCTCCAGCTCCCAAGATAGAAGCTGTGGTGGGCATATGTGAGCAGAATACACCATATGGATTAAGTCAAGGGAATACTTAGAAACTTCGACTCTGCCTTCAGCAAAATTGATTCCGACAACAATTTTTGCAATTTCTTGAGGATTTTCCGTGTGTTTATGAAGTGTCGATCACTGCAAAAGGATCTTTCAGCCTTGGTCTTTGAAGTCTCTCTAGCTCCACTCTTACAATAGCTTTGGATTTAGTGGAGATCACAAAATACAGCATAAAATGTTAATATAAAAATGAAGACTTATGGCATGGCTTCTGTCTAGAAGGACAGGCCTGTGCTGCCTGGAGTGGCACGGACATTAATCTGGCTCTGGGCTTCATTCAGTCTTCTTCAGATCCACTTTTTTTACAATCTCATATTGCAGCAGCAACAAATAAAACACTTAGGCATGCCTAAATACTGACTTCATCTCTAGCACACAAAGGTTCTTTAAACAGCACATTTCCATTGAGTACAGCAACAGCTACTGAGGCATCTTACTGGGGGGTTTAAAACTATTTAAAGCTGTTTTATGTTTAAAACTTTTGCTTTTCATATAAAACCTTTGCTTTCTGGAGTGATTCCACTTAATTGGAAGAGGAGTCAGCAGGCAGAATGCAGAGAGCTGGAGCTATCTGGAGGTTTATCTGATCTTGGTGATAAAATTCCATCCCTGGGGTGACCTAAAAAGGACTGGAAAAGGCATGTGCTGTGTGCTACGTAGAGCCACGGAAGGCAAGCTGGATGATCTCATAGGTGTTTTCCAGCTCTCCTCCCCGCACATCCTCAGGAGCCAGTCAGAGATCTGGATCCTTCTTTGTCATTAAATATTTTGGGAATGACATATTGTGCCCCTGGACAGCCCAGTGACAACAGTTCAGCCAAACACCCATGAGGAATTCAAACTTCTGCCTACCTCCTGAATTAATACTGGGAGATAACTCCTGACTCCTCTGAATGGGAGGAGAGGCTGCCTTTCTCTAGTTAAGTCATGTTAATGATCTTGGAGATTAGCAAAGCAGGTTTGGAAATCTCAGCGAGTCATTAACGGTCTCATTAATGTCAAGGGCTTCCGGGAGAAAACGCTATTTATGGACTGCCTTTGGACCAACCCAGGCAGCAGCAATCCTCTGCCCTGGGTGGTGAAGGGCACCCAAATCCCACCCTGACTTTTCCCATCTGGGAAGCAGAGGGAGCAAAGCCTCTGCTCTGGCCCAGCCTAGGAGCTGAGCAGCAATAGATTTGCTACAGCAGCTTTGCTCTATGAGCCCCCACAGCCCACCACTCTCACTGGCAGGAAGATGCACCCCCTCAGAGAAGCCTGATGGCCTCCAGCCTCCACAGCGGGCACGGCTGCCATGGGTGATGTGACCGAGGTCCTGCAGCCAGGGCCACCAGCTCCCAACCTGCTTCCCACCTCCCCCAGCTCCCCGCAGCATCAGGGATGGGGTATTAATCAAAGCCACATCTTTTCCCTTCCAAGTGACTGGAAAGAATGTACTAGCCCTTGCACTGCTAGAGAAGTTGGGAGGACTGGGGGAGGGGGCAAGGTACCAGGATCTATGGGGCTGAAGCTGTATCCACAGTGGATTTCACATGCCAAACACTGGTTCTCAAAGCTTCTCTCTCCCCAGCATATTTAAGGCTCAGCCAGTAATGACAGTGCTCCCTCAGTGACAGGAATGGGCTGGAGAAGCAGGTGATGAGCAGTGATGTTCCCTGCACTACCACTGCTGAGATCACCTCCATCCTTATCACCATCTAGAGCTGATAATGGCAGGAAGGCTCAAGGGCTTCCTCAGATTCTATGGTTTCATCCAGTCCAGCCCTGGACAAACATCTCCTAGGGACACTCCTTGGAAAAGGTGACTGCCTGATAAAGGATGAGATGGAGGGAAAAAAAGGCAGCTTGCTCAGAATGGCTGAGAGTCAGCAGCAAAGCACTGCCTGTGCCCTGACTTGGGACTCCCTGGGATGCTGAGGTGCCAGCCCACCCACATGCCTGCATGGAGCAGGGCTATGGCTGGGATGAAGCTCAAGCTCCTCTCCTAAACTCAATTCACTCCCAAGGCAGTGCTGCTGGAGAAGCTGCCACTCTGGCCCAGCACTCATGGGTTTGGCACATGCCAGCCCAAAGGTGACACGGGGACAGCCAGCAGCCAGCTCCCATCTGGCCTGGGGCAGGAACCTTCCAGTTATCTCAACCTTCCATCACCACAGGAGCTCCACATCTGGACACTGCATTCGAAACCTAATACTTTGAAGAAATAATAAAGTAAGGCAAAATTTAATCCAACTGAGCCAGAGAAGCCCAATCTTTGCCCACTTCATTTCTAGAGACTTATTAAACACACACAAGAGGAACTGAAAATAGAGAATGCTTCTCTGGAGCCCAGAGACACTTCTGATGGCCATGCAGCTGTGGAGATGGCAAGGGAAATGTAGCAGGGGATACAGTGAAGGCACAGTGAGGTCAGAATGATGTCCAGTGTGGTAGAAGGCGGTTTCTTGATGCAGCAACAGCAGCTGTGCAAGGTTAGGAAGGGTGGATCCTCTGCAAGGTATCTGAGCAGCACTGAGGCACTTGGCTTTATCCAGCAGCACTCTCTGCTTTGCCCAAGGACTTCACTGTAGCTGCCAGTGCCTCAAAAACTGCATGTGCTAATGACAGAGCTGAGGCTGATAATACAGGGCCAGCTAATGAGGGCAAAACTGACTTGTGATTTCTCTGTGATGCTACAGGCTCCACAACATTGAGATTATGGGAAATCCAACATACAGGATACCTATACCAGATAATCATACAAGCTGTAAAAGTAGCTTCTACAACTTTCTCAAGGTCATGGTAACAAAATTTCATTGTAAATCATGAGTACACCAGAAGGACAGATCTTCCAAAACCAAGATCAGTCAATGTCATGGCCAACTTCTGAGCGCGCTTGTGCTCCATGCAAGCTCATTGAACTGCATCTTCCTGACCTCATACTGAATCCTGCTGCAGCCCTCAACCAGCTGCCTGTGAGAGCCAGCACAACCCTCCAGCTCCACAGTGCACTATCCCATCTGCTCCAGCACCTGGTAAAATCCTTTTTCCTACTCTTGAAAGGCCTTTGCCACCAGGAATAACCCTTCATGTAGGCACGCTTGAGCCTTCACTGACCTCACAAGGTGAATGCTTTATTGAGGTATTACTCTTACCTGCAGAGCAGCAGCCACACCACAGCAACCCTTCCCTAACAAGGACTGGAAAATCCCTCCACAGTCTGGCAGGACTACACACACCCATGGGTCTGTGCCAACAAATGTGCCCAGCAGACCATGCTAAGCATTAGAGCCAATGGTCAAATTCCAAGCTCAGGTACTTGCACTCAACCAAAATCCACTAAAGGATTTGAAGAATGTGCAGTGATATAACAGCAGTGATGCATGCAATGTTATGCTGTAATATCTAGAGATGCCTGGAATAGGAAACAATCAGGACCAGCGTCTCTGACATTTCTTCTTCAAGGCCTTTAGTTCCGCATGCTTACTCAAAAAGCCTGAATGCCCACTGTGGGACACCCAGGCCAGAAAGAAAAAAAAAGAAAACCCAACCCAGCAATACTCACCCATCTCCTTGAGCTCCATGTTAACAAGTTCCAGCCAGCAGGCATCGAGCTCATCCAGGTCATAGCGGCTCATTCCTTGCAGGTAAGTCCTTGTAGCTTCTGAAATCTCAGAGCCAGGCAGGCTGCTCGGTGAAACCTGTGAAAGTGAGTTCTCCAGCTGGGGGATGATCCTGGAACAAAAGAAGGGGAGGTTGTGAAAGAGCTACAACTCAGGAAAATATTCTGTTTCTTGCCATGGAGGGTGAGACCACACTGGGTACCTGACTCTGTGAAAGAAAGCAAAGCCACTGCACCTGAAGTCAGTCCATGGGCCAGCACTGACAGAGGGCCTCAGCAGAGCAACCACAGCAAGAGTGCTCCCTACAGAAATTAACTTTTTACGTGAGAAAAGTGAGGTGCAATGGAGATGATGATCCAAGTACTGACAGCAAGCCCCCCAGCCATTAACTCCTCCATGAACACCTCCATGAACACCTCCACCTGCAATGCCACATCCACACCGTGCTGGGCAGCATTTCAGCACACTGCAGAACATCCCATGGTGGCCTGTGAGATTTGTTCTGAGCGCTCTCTAATCACAACCACAGGGATGGGGACAGGAGCTGCCTCATCTGCTGCAAACTCCCTGCACAGAGAGCAACCAGGCACTGGCTGTCAGCTCTTCTGCCTTTCCTTGGCAACTCTGCAGCAATATGCATGATGCTTGCCATGCACATGTCAACAGTGTCACGCCTAATGACATGCAAGCAGAGGACAAGCTGGAAATGAGAAGCAGCCTGTGGTGCCAGCTGACAGATCTCAGCGCAGTTGGGAGCTGGAGCTTGCTGCAGTATTTGCACAGCTCACATTTCCTCCCCTGAAATCCACCTCCTGGCACAGATATCAAGCCAGCAAGATGCTGCAAAGAAACAGCAACCAAACATCAACTCACTGCAGCACGTCAGCCCCTTCCAAACAGCTTCTTCCCATGCATAGATGGAGGACCCAGCCCTGCTCTTGCACCAGTGCCAGCTGGGAAGGCTGCTGGAAGACTTTTATCTGCCTTCTGTCCTGCTATGTAAGCTAATGTCAGAGCATTGAGTGCCTTGTGCTCTGTGATGTGTCTGGGGCAAAGCCATGGTGCCCATCACATAACCAGATGAATTGTGGTACCAGATGCCCCAAGGTCTGTATGTGCCAAGGAGAGACACTTGAGACCAGCTGTCCTTGGGAATGAGACCCTACCTGCCTTGCCCAAGGTCAGGAAGGAAATCTGTGGCACGGTAGGAAAATTATCCTCGAGTTTCTACAGACCCAGACATGTAGTTTAATTGCTGTCCTTTGTGGTCACAAACACTGGAGGTACTTCCACAGCCACCAGCAGGACAAGCAACCATATATGGCTCAGAGAGGGAAACATCAAGAAATGGGTTCTTATTATCTCTTTTGCTTTACTTTGCCCACCAGTAACTTGAAAATAAACATGTGACCTAATGTCCTGAGCATATCTCCAAATTTAAGTTCAAGAACTAGAAAGAGCCACATGGAAGGACAGCTCTCAGTCCCCACATTTTAAAACAATCTCACTGTAATCTAGGAGAGGACTTGGGGATTCATGGATGTCTCTAATGCAGACAGCAGTAATTAACACTGAAACTAGGCATGCTCCAGCCACAGCTTCAGGATTGGCATCTAAGGAGCTCCCAAACCCCTTAAGTCAGAGAATCACAGAATAGATGGGTTTGGAGGGAACCTTAAAGACCATCCAGTTCCAACCTCCACTTGCCATGGGCAGGGACAACTTCCACTATTCCAGTTTGGTCCAAGCCCTATCCAGCCTGGCCTTGGACACTTCCAGGGATGGAGCAGTCAACAGCTTCTCTGGATAACCTGTGCCAGGGCCTCACCACTCTCACAGGGAAAAATTTCTTCCTAATATCTAATCTAAATCTGCCCTCTGTCAGTTCAAAGCTATTCCCCCTGTCTAGTCACTACATACCCATCTAAAAAGTCCCTGTCCAACCTTTCTTGTAGCCCCTTTAGCCACTGGAAGATGCTACTAACAAAAAAATAAAGCAGGACCTGCTGGTGCAATGTGCATTGGTTCACATCACACTGCACCTCTCCTTCCCATGAGCCCAAGTCCAGGTCATCCCTGCACAGAAACAGAACCTTAGTGTGGGAGCAGCCAGGCTGGGCATAGCCTTGGTATGGGAGAGAAAAAACCAGCCCTCCACCTGCAATGAACACTTCTGTTGGGAAGAGCTGCCTGAGCAGGCACGAGGTCAGGGCCATAAGCCTTCATGAAGCCAAGTTACACAAGCTGCTCAACCAAAAGCCCCTGCAACAGGTGATGGCCTGACACTGAGCCAGCCACGGATGCTCGGGATGGCAGGAGGAAAGAGCTGCTATTTTTACCCTGGCATAAAATTGCAAAGATTAATGCTCTGTGTACATAGCAAAGGAGTATCCTGAACAGGTAATTTACTCTATTGACAGCCCTGAAATGCACTCAGTGTGATAAGGATGCTGATGTGAGTGGAGCAATCCCTTGGGGTTATCTCAGTGCAGACGATACTGCCCGCCAAGAGTGGTGTGTGGGACACAGCACCTGCCTGAGCCTGGGCACGTGCACTCCCTCCTGGGCACACAGCCTCCACCTCCTTTCTGCAGATATCTTATGGAGAAGTTTTGCTGAACCTGATGCTCAGGAGACAAGTGACTCTCCCCTCGAGTCATGTACCCGCCTGCAGAGCACTCCCAAGCCCCCCAAACCTGGATTCATGTTTAGACTCTCAGGTCCTGGCTTTGCACAGTCCCTGGGGATGCAGAGATCACAGGGAGCTCGGGGGCTCACTGGTGATAACAGCTCCACCAATGCTCAACATCCAGCTTTTTCTGACACTGTAATGAAATGCAGTTTGCTTTGGTTTAATGGGAACTGGCACTTAGAGAGTGACATTTTGCCTCTCACCACATCACTGATGATGAAGATCAAGGTAATGAAGATACAAACATCTAACAAGCTCACCAACACACTGTTAAAAGGTCTGAAACATGCCAATGCAGTGATGACAGGTGCCTCTCTCTGTCTGGGAACACAGGGATCAGGGAGGGATGATAAGGTGCTGCAGCACTCAGCAGACACTTTCCTACAAGGAGTAAGTATTAATATGAAAAGTATCTCCTTAAGAGGATCACTAAACTTTACTTGTGAAGTTTCCTCCCAATAACCCCAAGCTGATCTGGCAGCATGGGCTGGGATCCCCTGGAGTTAATTCAGGCTTGGGGATGCTGGGACATGTTCATGCCATTTTCTCACCATTTCAAGTATCAGCCAACAGAGAAGGTCAGAAACGAAGAAACTGAAATAACTGCTAAATTATTTTTTATACAGTGAGAAACTTGTATAATCCTATGAAGACCTGCTGGAAGCCTGGTCCAGATCTACTCCCTGACTCATCTGTAGCACTCAGTTAAACACAAGGGTTTTATGGCTTGCAAACAATTCAGCAAACCCTAAGAGAGCCTGTGCCTGTTCCCATGAGCATTCCTCCCACCCCGAGGGGAGCTGGAGGCTGCCAGATGCTGAGGCTCACATGGGGCATCCCAAGCCTCTGGGAAGCCCAAGCAGGATGCAATGCCCAGAGGTGCACAGCCTCCCATTGATTCCTGGATTTGCTTTGGTGGATAAAATCACATTCCTAAAAAGCAGCCCACTCCTTCCTGACACATGCTAGCACATCTGCAAAGGGCTTCTTGGTGTTGAGATCAGTGACTGGAGTGACAGTGCCTTAAGCTAGGAGGAGATTTGGAACGAAGAGATCCTACAGTTTAAGACAAGAGAGCAATCCTTTGAGAAAGACCATGCCCTGCCTCACAGCAATACAGAAAACAGACCAAGCTGGGTACCCTCCTCATTTCCAGTAACTTAAAGAAACTGGAGCCCAAAAAGTTGCAAGCTCTGTGCTGTCCAAACACTGCAGTGGAGACACAGAAAGAAAAAGGGAACAAAGCACAGAGGCTGCCCTCACCAGTGTCTGTCCATCTCCTGCTGGGCTCCAAGAGCTGGGGATGTCATCAGGGCTCTCCTTTTGTGCAGGGACAAGCCTTAATCCATTGGGAAACCATGTTTCCAAATAGCTGCTCAGTGGACAAAGAAAAATACCCAGGCTGGGTGATGAGGAGTCTGCACACGAGCCACCAACCCACCCAAATTCCCTGCACCATCATGGCAAAGAATCACAGAGGCAAAGCCTCCACCAAGAGCCAGACCATCCACAGAAGCTCGATTACACAGGAGGAGCATTTACTCCTTTATTTATCCAGCCAGCCAGAGACACAGCATTTTTTAAAAATCCTATATCAATCAAAGGCTCATTTAAACGAAGGGCTGAAAATTGGGATCAGCCTGAAAATCACAACAAACCTGAGGCCATTAGTCTGAAAGTGGGTCTCAAGGGCACTTGAGGAAAAGGAGTAAGTGGACCCCAGCACTCTTGAGGATCACATCTATCCCTGGAGAAGATTACACAGTAATAAAATATACTCAGCAAATTCCCATGGTTAATCATCTCTGTAAACTGAACGCTTCGCTTGGCTGAAGGGAGAAGGCATTTTTTCTATATGCTCCCTTTTAATATATCAGATAGAAGTAATTAATCCTGCATAGTGTTTCTCATCTAAAAATACTTAATTTTACTGCAACGAAGGCTTTAGTCAGTCATCTTTTCTTTACCTCCATTCCAGTCTAAATCAGTCTTGTCTGATGTCCATAAATAAGTCAGCTTAGGAAAGTCAGTGGAAAGATAGCTCTGCCAGCAACCTTCAGTGGATGCTGATACTGTTCCTACAGCCAGCTCTGCTTATGGGGGAATTCTCCTGTGGCACACAACAGCTTTAAAAGGGCAATTTAAAGGGATGATTTTCACTTTCTGTTTATTAAAATAGTATCTAGCAGGCCATTTGGATGCTCCATTTTTTTTTATGAACTTAAGCTAACAGATTTTATAGATGCTATTGCCTCTCAGCAGCAGAGCAGAATTTAAGAACTTAAGTTAGAAAAAGTGCCTGGGGATATAAGGGTGAAGGATGGGGTTAGAGATAGTGGTGGATGGTCACAATAATGAGCCACAACCCACACACAAGGGTTTGTGACCCTCAGCATACCCACACCCAGATTTACCGACCATGTTACTCCTACTTCTTGTATTTTATGGCTTCTAGTAAAGGCTATAAAACCATGAGCCAAAAACTTTTCTCCTAAAGCTGGGCTCAAAGACGAAAGGGAACGCCAAGAATATAATATATGTTTAGGTTTTAAATTAACTGGCCTGATGCTCAGACCTGCAAGCAAGCTGGCCTGACCAGCTGGATGAGCCTAAAAGCATCTTTAGGATCCAGGTCTTGGTGTTAACAGGTACCTGTGCACTTCACCCCTGCCCTCCTTGGCTGAAGATACTCCAGGT
Organism: Leptocoma aspasia; assembly: GCA_013399835.1. Taxonomy (NCBI): domain Eukaryota; kingdom Metazoa; phylum Chordata; class Aves; order Passeriformes; family Nectariniidae; genus Leptocoma; species Leptocoma aspasia. The sequence continues at coordinate 620,541 of VXAX01007844.1, read as the reverse complement.
AACATCTGGAGCACCCTGGTCACCAGCACAGAGAGTTCAGAGCCCTAGGGGCACCCTGCTGTCACCCCTGGCATAAGCCACCTTACACCAGAGCCCCTGGACCCTGCAGGAGGGACCACTGGTACCCAGAGTCTGTCAACACATCCTCCTGTGGATGGAGAAGAGAGGGCTGGAGGCAGCTGGTCCCAGAGAGGGAGGAGAGAGGTGACACAGTGTATCTCAACAGGCCATTGTCACCAAACCCTTTTATTTCAAAACAAACAAGAACCTGAGCAGAATGAGATGGCACCGCTGGGACCACTTTGTGCAGAAAATAAATGATTTGCAGTATTTCCTTATTGGCTGCTAGAGCTAAAACCCCCTCAAGATTTGGCAACAGCCTCTAAAAATCCATGAAAATTCATCATGCATACATCAACAGAGCAGCCACAGGAAGGGGAACCTCTAGGTCTAGGAAGGGGAACCTGTGACAGCTGATGGCTGATGGTGATGCCACCCATTTGTAGGCTACCTCCATGGCAGGGGCTGTAACAAGCACATTCCTAGCAAAAAAGGTTGACACGTGTACATCCATACTTGAGCAAGCAGCTCAGTGCCACTGTGCAGTTTGTCCCCACTGCTGTTGATGGGCACAGTGGGTGGCTGGGCTGGCACTGCCCTTTGCTATAACCTAAACCTTCCTTTAAGTGCTTGTCCCAAAAACCTCCACAGGGTGTTACATGCACAGTCCAGCCATGAAGCCCCATTCAGCTTTTGCTGCTGTACTGAGAGAACAAAGCAGCTGAATTTGGCCCCAGGAGGACCCACCAAGCTCTGGTAACAGGAGCAGCAGTGCCCAAAATGCACCCCCTGACTGCACAGACATCGGAGCTAACGCTCAGCTCTGTGAAGGCCCCTTTGTGTTACCCAAGTGGCACCGAGGATGTTCAGGAAGGGGTTAATGCTGCTTGCAGCAGCGTCCTGCCCTCCGGGTACCAGCAGCCAGTGAGTGCAGCTCCAGGTGACGTAATGCCTGGGTGGCTGTGCAGGCTGCACTCCCCATCCCTCCTGCACTGCTGGAGATGCGTCAGGGACCACGGCATGCATCAGGGACCCCGGCATGTCTCAGGGACCCCGGCATGTCACAGGGACCCTGCTGTTCTCTGTCAGGCAGGGACCAGCCCAGACAGGGTGGCGCAGCTACGCCCACTGTCCCTTTAGCTGCCGCCGTTGTCTTTCCCAGCTGAATTCTGCCACTCGGCGCTACCCAGTGAATATTAGAAATTTTCATTATCAGCTTTTAGAACATCCCCAGCCATTGGGAGCATCTGATCCGTGAGCAGCACAGCACAGCTCCGCAGGGCACAGCCTCGGCACTCCTTTCGGCTCCAGGACCATTCAAGGGCTCTCTCTTTGGGCTTGGAAATCCCCCTGTGACAATCCCATTTCTGTGCAGAACATTAAGGATGGGGTAAGGGGGCCCCTCCCAAGCTGCTGGCAGTTTAGGATTTACATAGGCAGGTTCTGGAAGTTTTACAGAAATGCAGCTGAAGCTCCCAATTACAATTAACAGGTGCAGTAAGAAAAATGCTTAGTTGTTCCCTCCCCATCTGAAATCTCCTTCTGTAACAGCCTGTAACCACAGTGGGTCTTTCCAGGCCCCTGGAATAACATAATCCTCTACGGAGAAGGTGATTCACTCTTCCTTGATGTGATAAAAAGAGGAAAACAAGTGAACAGGAGGCACAAAACAGCCATCTTGTGAAACCCAGACAGCTTTTCCAATTCCATTTCTGAGCTGTTTATCACCACATAAAAAGCCTGATACCCAGCAGACTAGAGGAAGACCAGTGTTGATGTCCCTGTCTTTCTCACATTTATATTCCAGCCTAAATCTCACTGAGATTTAGCTCAACAAATGAATTATTTAAGTTGCAACTCTGATTCAGTGCCCAGAGAATAATTTTGAGGTAGATGGGAGCGGGGACCTGGTACAGAAGAATTCAGGTGCAGAGCAGTGTCTGCTTTCCCAAGGCAGAGGAGAGCACCATAGCACAGCTGGGTTCATCTCCACAACTTCTGTGAGAGGAAAACCATGGCTGCAGGGACACAGCAATGGCTGGGCAGTGTTTGCTGGTGGGCTGATTGGAACAACAAAACCCAGATGTTTTTCTGGTTGACTAGACAAAAAGCAGTGTCTGGGCTGAGAGCAAAATACGTAATTTCTGATGCTGTGCAAAGACCTTCTCCATATTCCTTTCCCCCTTTTCTCTCTGTGCCATTCAGCTCCAACTGGGGTTGAAGGCAGCAGGGGGACTGTGCCCTGCTGCTGGGAGGTGACACAGCCTGTGCTGCTCTTCTGGCTCTGAAACCCAGCAAGCAAACCCAGCAGCAGCCTCCAGCTCCGGGGCAGCTGCAGAGGATGCTCACACAGCACCTTCTCCCTGCAGGCCAGCAGGGCAGAGCCAGCCCCAGCACCCACAGGTGCTGCTCTCCCCCTTCTCCCAGAGCATCACTGACCCACCTGGTGGCCCTTCAGGGACCCATGTCATACAGCAACCTTTTCCAAATCCAGCCTGCAGGCTGCCAGTATTCTGCTCCTTTCCATTTAAGCAATATATGTCTTGGAATTGCTACTAGAGAAGCCAGGGACACTTGAGTGTGTGTTTTCTGGATATAAAAAGACAAAAAAATGTTGCTTCTTTATGTAACTTGAGCCAAGCTACTAACATTAAAGCATCTGGAATTAATTATCCCAGCCAGATAATGTTTCCATAATTACTTCAGTAATGCAAACAGCTCCACTTGCCTTTGTATCCACCTACTACTGGAGACCAGAAACAGAAGACATGAGGAATAGTGGCAGCTCTGCACCTGCCATGGTCTGAGCATGAGCCATGGCAGATCAAGAACTGGACAAATCCCCCGGACACTGTTACTCACAGAGAGATGGGAAAGCTCAAAACACAGACACGGGCATGAGATGACAACTCCCATCCAGCAGCACGGTGTCTTCACATGGGTTTCCTTAAAGAAACCCAGGCCAGTGAAAGCAAAGCTTTGAGGAATTTGAAAAGGTGGCATCCAGACTTTTTTAATGTGTTCTGGATTACAGAACTAACGCTGAACCCTGAAGCATATGAGAACAGTTCTGACTCTGAGTCACTCGAAGCGGCACACAGCCCATCCCAGAAAACAAGGAGGGATCCGTCTGCCTCTTCCACCATCCCCGTGCAGCTACACTTGTTTGGGTGCACCTCATGAAACCCCAGAATGGTTTGAATTGGAAGAGACTTTTAAAGGTCACCTAATCCAAGCCCCATGCCATGAGCAGGGACACCTTCAATTAGATCAGATTTTCCAGATCTTCTTCAAGTGCACTGAGAGAAACCACCTGCCAGCTCTCCTCCACCTCCCCAAGGTCCTGGCAACAGAGTGAAGCTCACTTTCCAGCAGTACTTCACCTACATTCAACAGGATTACCCACAGCAGCACCAAGAACTGAGCAGCTATTCCTGCTGCTGGGCTCTCCCGCTCCTCCCACCACTCTGGAGAGCACTTAAAAGTAATAGTTCCTTGCATTGTTCAAAGGGGACCCAAGGTGCACTAAATCACTAAGAGGTGATTTCATTAGTGCTGCGGTTGCAAGCCCAGCAATCACAGCTGCTGGGGTTTGCCTGGCTACACAATAAATCCGTGGTTCTGGATGGAGAGCAGAGGCAATGGAGTGAGACGTGGAGGCTCCCAAGGCTGTACCAAACCAGAGTTGGTCCCAAGAGCTGTAAACCTTGTTACAGAGCAGCAGAAAATCAAGCTCACTCGTTCTATACATTTGCTCCTGAAGTACACTTGACTTTCTGTGTGCTTGATCCAGTATAAACCACAGGCATCCACTGGGAAGATTAGCAAACATTCAAAATAAAAGTCCAAGTGGCTCAGAATGAGGTAAGAACAGGCTGGATTAACACATTCCCCATAGCAAACTAATAAAGGTGAGGACTTGCTGAAAGCCCACACAAGAACTTGTCAAGCAGAGAGTAAACCAGAAATGATGACAAGTAACAGGCAGAGTAAATCACACTTACTCCTTTGCAAAGCACTTGCAGGCACTGGGCACGAGCCAACAACCTTCTGCAGCACCAGTACCACCTTCTGCAGCACCAGTACCACCTTCTGCAGCACCAGTTCCACCTTCTGCAGCACCACTACCACCTTCTGTATGGCCCAGACCTCTGCTGCCCCTGGGTGTGATTCATCCCATCCTAAACCAGGTACCTGAGGCACTGGACAGACCACCCTGTGCACAGCCCATCCCTCCCCACTGCCTGCAGGGACAAGGGCTGCCTGAGCAGATCTGGAGACGAAACTCACTGATGTTACATCACTAGGATTATTTTGCAGTCCTGGATGAGTGCCACTGGCCAGCCCGTCCTCACCACAGCCAGTTGTCACTGTGGGGCTCCCCAGGAATGGGCAGGCAGGGAGCTTTCCTCTCCCCACACATAGCCCAGGGCTTGTGATCAAAACATTTAGGCCTAGTGCAATTTGGATTTTCATTTACTTTGATCAGAGCACAGTCTCTGAGGGAAGTGTACACATATTTCTGGAGCATACCAGAACCCAGGCATATTTAAGGGCAGGCAGCCACAGAACGGGGATAACCAACCCAAGAAATAGCCTTTTGTAAAATCGCCAGCATGCCATCTGCAAGCTCCAAACTCACACATTTTTCATGATGAGCTGGAGGGAAGGGAAAAAAAAAACCACAAGAAAAAAAAAAGGAAAAAAAGGATTATGTTAAAAGAAAAAAAGCTCTGCTCCAAAAGCTACTCAAACTGCTGCAGAATCCTGCCTGCCCCTTCTGCAGCAAAGCCCAAGGGAAGCAGCTGATGAGTCAACAGCCAGCCTGCGTCGCCGAGCGAGGAAAGGAAGTCCAACCTCAGCCCTCGAGAACAAAGTGTGCTGGTTCATGGAGTGCACACCGAGAACGCTGCCTCGGGAAGCCTCCCCGGGCTGGGAGCAGCAAGGATACAGCCTGGCTGCCGGCCAGCACTCCCGAGGGACAGCGAGAGGTGACATCCAGGCAAAGCTGGGACTTCTGCATCGTGCCACCCTGCTGCCAGGCCAGCCTGGCCACCTTTCCTCAGGCTACCATGCTCCACATTGCAGCAGAGACTGCTCCTGGAGGGATTCTCTCCCTTTGCTGGAATTGCTCCCTCACAGCTCTGGATGCAGCACCCAGCCCTGTGAGGAGGAGCTGTGGTGTCTTTTTACTGCAAGATGGGGGCAGGGATGTGTCCCAGTCCTACACCCACTACTGGTGCACCAGTTCATTCTTCTCCCTGCCTCAGTGCACTCATCTCCAGCACTGCTTCCTGCAGACAGACCTGCTCTGTGTGCCTCCTCTTCCAATGACACCAGTACTGCAAAACCACAACCTGCCAGCAACTACACACCCTTGGAAAGAGCTGCTGGAACTCCTGGAGATGTGGGGGCAACTCCTTAAGGGAGTCCAGTAAAGAACAACAGAGCTTGGAGGAGATGAACACCGACTGGCCACACCACCCCAATCCAGCCAGCCCTGCACCAGCTGGATGTGTTCCCAGGAGCACAGCAAGGAGCTGCCTGACCTGTGTGTGTGGCCATTAGAGAAGGGCAGAGGGCACTGAGGGAGGAGGACGGGGCAGGGCACAGCCATCGTGCCGCCATGGCAGACGGCGCTTGCGCTGGTGCTGCCATCGCCGAGCTGGTACTCGCCGGGGCTGTGCCTTCCTGTCACCACAGCACTTTCTGTTTTCTGTTAAAACAGGGCCACAGCGACGATGCAAGTATAGATCTGCAATGCCAAGAATATCTGGGAAGCCTGCCAGCAAGAAGCAGCCTTCCTGCTCGTCCTCCCGCTGTGTGCAAATTCACAGGAAACAGAATCTACAGCACATACTAATGTGGCTTAATGCGAGATCCAAGAGCCACCTTGAGATCCTGCTTGCATCCCTGTCAGCCTGGGGAAGGAGCCACATGCCAAGAACATTAAATCATTAAATAAAGGAGGAAATAAAACCTGCACAGGTGCATAAAACCCCACGTGGGTGCCGCTGCTTTACGAAGTGATGCTCTGCTGTGCAAGCTTAACACGCTGCCAGCATTGCCACCGGTGGGAAGGGACAAGCCCAGGTCGGGTCCTGGCACATCCACTGCTCAAAAATGGCTTCACAGCCTCCTACAAGCACCCATATCAACCAGCAAAGTCCAGGTCCTTTGGGGTTTATTATGATGTGACTCTGGGAATACAAAGCTCATCTGAAACATCTTCCCATTTAGGTACCCAGGAGAGGTACCCAAAGCCCTGATGCTCCCAAACTGCTGATAACTCTTACCCTTACTTTATCTTGTTTAATCCTGAAGCTGTACTGCGATGAGCCAGCTTTGCCTCCAACACCCAGATGCACCCCACACCAGACTGGGACCTTGTATCTGGGTCTCCTCATGCTGGAAATCTCTGTGCCTCTGTTTACACAACTGTAAAATAACTGCAGAGCTCACACAGGGGCTGAAAGGCTCAGCTCTGGTCCAAGAGAGCCAGTGGAGATCCTTGCACTATGGGCTCTAGCAGAGGTGGAACACAAGGTACCACTGGGATGCAGTGTCACCACCACCCACATTGCAGGTGGATGACCAGGACACACGTGGGCAGGATGCCTGTTGGAAGGGAAAGCTGCCCTGACTACTCACTCCTGTGATAGCTCCCATCTGACTGGAAGTGGCTTTTATTGCCACACAAGAGCCCTTCAAGCTCTGGACAATTCTCAGGCGTGTTGCTATACAAAATAAAACCCTTTTGAATAGCCATGAGCCAGAAGTGATCGTGGAGAGGAAACAGCCGATCTCCTGTGCTGCCTCTGATGACCCTGGCATCCAGGTGACTGCCAGCAGCATCCTCCTGGGACAACAAGCCAAGATATGCTGCACCTCTTCCCTCCCTGCTTTTCTCACAACTGCACTGCAATTTGTGCTAACCTAGAAAAGACCCTCGAGTTTAAGGTGGCTCTTAGTGGAGGCATTTTGAGACAGCTGCTTTCTGGGGAAAGCATTCCTTAAAATACAGCTCTTGCCTTCTGCCTCACTCCCAGCTTTTGACATTTTACAGCTCCAGTAAAACAAAATGTTTTAAAAATCTAATTTTCAGCTTTGGAGGCCCAAAACCTCGAGGCAGGGCATGGGCAGGGAGAGCTGGTTTCCAAGCAGCCGGGCAGGAGATGAGAAGAGCAGCAGTGGCTGCATGCACGACACCTTTCGGACCACAGGATCCATCTCTGGAGTGGGAAGCAGCTCCCACACACTGCACAGCACTGCTGGCTGCCCATGGCTCAGCCCAGCAACCAACTCCTGAGCAGCAGCACCATGGGCTGGCTATTATTTTGCAGGCAGTGCTTGTCTGCTCGCCAGCTCCCAGGGCTCTAATGTCTTCTCTCCAGGCTCCCCACCTCCCTCTAGGAATTTCACATGGAAGTGGCTGTCAGAAGTGACAACATCAGGAGTGGATTAGCACAGGCATCCCCCCCTAAGGGCAGGATGCTCTGTTACACCTCTGAGATGGGGGAAAGCAGAGCACTGACAGTGAGGAAGAGCATCAGCCACTGAGCTCCCTATTTCCAGTCTACAAAAAACATCACTGCTGGGACGTTTTTCAGCAGATTCAAGGAATTTGGATTGTCCATACCCAACACAGACAGGATGTTCAGTTAAGATGAAATTTTTTGAGTAGGGAAAAAGGAAAGTTTGGAAACAAAGGAGGAAGGTGATGCCAAGGCCATGGGGCAGCAGCCACACAGTGGGGGGCAAAAGCAGCAGCTCAGGCAGGACCAGCAAGGTGCCTGCTCTTGGGATGGAGACTAGGGTGAATAAAAGCAATTAAACAGTGGAGGTAAATGGAGTTGTAAGGCCTTTTAAGGCTGCTCTCTTAAGGCAGATGAAATAGTCATCTCTTGTGAAAAAACAAAGACATTTCTCCAAAACAGGGCAAGATGGAAGAAGGAGTTGTCTAACCCTGGAGATAGCAAAATTACTGCAGTCTGCACTGTCCCTGGCAGTCCAACACTGCCCTTTCCACCTCCCATGCTGCCCTCTCCACTCCCATTCTCACATCAGTGGCCCAAGTGGGAAAACCTTGAGGGCAGGGATGCTTTGGGAGGGAGGGCTGCTCAGCAGAAGCACGCCATCTCTACGATGCCTTCTGGCGTGCATGCTGTCCTGATTAAAAAAAAATCTGGCAGTGTCACTGCCTGTCCCCCTGGGATGTGCATCATGGCTACAAACCAGGTGCAACAATTAACACTGCCGTAAAATGAGCTCTTCATTTCGCTCCCATCTCATTGGGGAAGGCAAAATATCCCAAACAGGCGTTTATCTGAGGACAAAGCCCTCCAGGCCATGCTTACTGTCCAGTCAGCAAAGAGAGATGGCTCAGGCAATTGAGACACAGTGCAAGACAGAGCAACGGGAGAAGAAAGAAGAAGAAGCTGAGGCTGTGGGCAAGCAGCACAACCTCCAAGCAGCCCAGGAGCAGCCTGGGATGAGCAGGGCATGACACAAATTAGAGGGGCTGCAGAAACTCACCTGGAATTAGATGGGAGTGATGGAGTCAGCAATTAGTATCTCTGAGAGGTCATAAAGAATGGCTCAGATTTCAGAATGACAGACTGGCTTGCACTGCAAAGGACCTTAAAGGGGTCATCTAGTCCCAATACCCTGCTGTGGGTAGGACACCTTCCACTAGACCAGGTTGCTCAAAGCCCTGTCTAGCCTGGCCATTCTTCCAGAGGTGCAGCCACAGCTTCTCTGGGAAACCTGTGCCAGCACCTCACCACCCTCACAGAGAAGAATTTCTTTCTAATATCTGTTGCTTTAAAAATAAAACAAACTCTTTGTAGAGCAAGGCTTGAACTCAAAACAATGTTGAGATACTGAAGAAAGAGCTGGAACTATTTCAGGAGGCAATTCATCAAGGATTATGGAAAAGTGCCAATTTTGAGAATAATAAAACAAGCAAAATAATCCCAAGAATTAGGAAATTCTTCAAAGGATAACACTGGAAGTGAAACTGACACTGGAAGTAAAACTTCACACTCAAGGTGAGCGGGCAGCACCAGGATGTCCCCTCCAGAAACCAAAGGGGGACACCACCCATATCACTGTGGTGATGGGGGTGCCAGAGCAGGACAGAGTGGGATGGGGACCTGGGAGGGAATGACCTGTTCCAGGTGTCACTCTAGGAATATCCATGTATGAAACATGCAGTAGAGCTGCTCCAGGACCCCCAAATCCAAGGGTGTGGAGACAAGAAGAGAAGCACATTTCCAGCCTGTCCTGCACCCCAGAAGCCCCTGGCTGTGAGGTCTGGGATGCCAAATTCCACTGTTAGGAAGCAGCACTCCCAGCTCTACATGGGCACTGCCAGCCCAGGCAGTGCCAAGCTATCACTTTTCGGCTGGAAATAGCCCCAGCACGAGCCCTCAGCTGGGAAGCAGAGCACTGGCGAGGCCAGACTGCGGTTAGCTATCAAAGACAACTAAAAAAAGATATTTCACACACAGGCTTTTTTTTTTCCCTTCTCTTTTTTTTTTCTTTTCTTTTTTTTTTTTTTTTCCCAAGGATTAAATCAACTCAACAGCCCCCTTTACAACTTCCCTTTTGATGTGTTCAGACTCATTAAAGTTTCATTTCTTTCTCTGTTTTCCCCGGGGGAGGAAGGGGAGCGTACACAAAAGTTTATTTCAGAAGCGGGGTCGGCAGCTGCAGCAGCAGCAGCTGCTGTTGCTGTGGGACAAGCAGAGCCTCCACCAGCCTCTGCTCCATGCCCAAATCCCTTGGCAAAACACATTCCCCTGCAGCCACCCCGCTCCCACGAGCAGCCCCAGCATCACCCTGGCACGATGCTTCACCAGTGTTTCTGCAGGATGCACACACGGTGTCACACGTCACAAAGGGAACACACACGAGATGCAAAGCTCCTGTAAAGCCTGTGGGGAGTTTTGGGTCTGATCCTGCAAGTTTTCACACCCGACCCTGCAGGTTCTGGGGTCCCTTCCCAATCTTTTCCATTCCCTCCACTGGTAGCACCAACCTTTCCCCCACAGCTTTGGCCACTGCCCTGGGATAATCCCCCACACACATCAAGGGAGTAGCAGCTCCCCCATGTTTCCTTCTCGCCTGAGCAGCTGTTAAAGTGTCTATTTTAAAACTCAGTTCCCTATTTTAAAATAGCTAATGAGCCCCCGATCTCTGCTGACAGACGTCGTCTCTACAAGGTCTGGGATATGCTTCTCTGTTTGCCGGGCTCCTTTTCCCAAGCCCTGAATCTCAGCATGCCCAGCACGTCTCCAATCTGCACAAACATGGTAAAGAGGGAAGTTTTTAATTTAAGGGCCAACTCCTGCTCCCCTACCGTGAAATACCAGCAGTACAACCACGTGCTCTAGACAGAGAAGCATCAAGCAGCCAGGCAGAGGCTGGCATTCTGCTCTGTTTTCTGTTGTTATTGTGTTATCATTTCTTCGATTTTATCAGACCTTTTTTAAAATTTCCTGACCGAGACCAAACAAGGAGCTATCCCAGCTGGCCACTGCCCAAAAAAAGCCACACGCATGAGAGGGACTTCTCAGGATGCGGTGGGAGGCCCCCGTGCATCCCTGTGCAAGCCCAGGATCCCCAGCATCACCTTCATGTGCTCTCCAAGATGGTGTGCACCCCACCAAGGCAGAGGGAACCCCACAGAGAGGACCAGGCAGAGGGGGCCCCACAGACAGAACCAGATGGAGGAGACCCTGCTCACTTACCTGACCACAGGTTCAGGGATGGCCTCGGCACTTGCTGGCACCTGGACACCCTTCTCCCACTCCTGCCTCCAAGGATCAGCCAGAACGTAGTACTCGTCAGGACTCAGCTGGAAGGAGTCTGGGATCTTCATGGCTGTTATCAGATCCGTCCGGAAAACCTGCACCGGGAAAAAGCCCATCTAAGTGCAGAGCTCTAGCAGAGGCTGGGGGCACACGTGCCCAGGGAGGGTGTCCTTGGGAAACTGCCCCCAAGGGACAGCACAGGGGGTGTCTGCATCACCAACTGAGTGGCTTCAGGGTGTCAAATTAAGGCCCTGCAGGGCAAGTTTTGGGCAGGAGAACATGGCAACAGGCAAGGACTCCCCTCCAGCCAGGCAGTGCCAAGAGCCCAAGCCCTGCAGCTGCAACCCCTTCAAGGTCCCCCATAGTGGGCAGTCAGGGTATGAGCTTGGGCAAGATGCAGACCAAAAATTAAACTGAAGAAACAGGCTGCTTTGTCTCAGGGGATTGATGGTTTCAGCACAACCACACAAATCTACTCCAAATGCCAAGGGATGTACAGCAACTGGGCTGCTCCACATTTGGCCTTCCCACACCACAAGAAAATGTCCTTGTCTTGAATGAAGATGTGGAAAACACAAAGACACTCTGTCCCAAGCACCGTCATATCCTCCTCATGTCACTTCACCATCCTGAGCACCTTTGTGTCCCCTTCAGGTCACCTCACTGCCCCAAGCACCTTCATGTCTCCATCACATCACCTTATTGTCCTGAACAGGGACAGACAAAAGCTTAAGACAGAAATTACCCAGCTAAAATGTGATCTAGGTGCTGCTTACGTATCCACAAACACAGATTTTTCCTGACTCAATAAACCCCTTGTGAGATCAACACTGGTCCCCTCCTGTAGGAAAATCTTCCAGTCCTTCAGTCAGTGAATGGGCTCATTCTCCATCTCACTCCTGGCCCTGAAGCATCTTCTCCCAATATACAAGGATGAAAAACTCATTCTAAAAATATCCCTCACGGTAAGTAAGGTTTTCCTTCCAGAGGGTTGCCTGACAGCAATGACTCGAGCAATCCTGTCTCTTGCAGCATAAAAATAAATTGTAAATGAAAATGGATGATTTCTCCTCTCTACCATCTGCTATTAGCTGGAATAATAACTGCCAGTGCCAGCAATCCTGCCTGGACACCATCTCGCTCCATCCCTGCTACTTCTGCATTCTTTCCACAAATCTGGGATGGATCAGGTGTTTTCTTCGGGTATTATTTAATCTCTTCACAGTCTGCTCTCCAAATGAGAATTGCTTTGTCAGAACCACAGGAAATAATACAGTAAAGTTTTACATTTTTTGACATAAGGATAACACACTTTGGAGAGTATTTGGGAACCCAAATCGACTGAAATGCAGGAAACTAGACATTAACTAAGACCACTGAGACCAGTATTTAGGTCAGTTTGTTTAATCCTCAGAGTCTCAGCTGCTAACCCAATTAGAGTTAAATACAATATATAAACAACCTTTGCTATGTTGGGACCTCTGAATTTTACTGGTACTTTCTTCCTGATGCAGCTGTTTGGAGACATTTTTGACTATGTCCATATAAAAACCTGATTTGAGTTGATCAGACACAGTCTTGGCACACCCTTCAACAAACATAATTAACAGAATTAACAAAACACACCAATCAACAAACATAATCACATATATTACAGTCAGCTCAGTTTGGGAAAGATCAGGGTCCTTTAAGTCTCTGTGTGCTACAAACACATGGTTACAGACACCACAGTAACCTTTTAACGCACTGCCAGTGTGGGATATTCAAAAAAATATTAAGACGGGCGTTAATTAAACATGAGAAGGGATATGTGAGATATCATAGTCCCTCCAGCAGTGTGGGTCTGTGTATCCAAACAAGCACAGGAATCCCACTGTAGTGTGTTTTCTAAAACAAAGGGTAGAAATACACCCTGTTCCTGACAGCCCTGTGCTGACAGGTCACAGCCTGGGTCAACAACATCTCCTTAACCCAGTTCCAGTGCCCAGCTCCAACGAGGACAACACAAACCTGAGTAATCCCTCACGCCTCAGAGCTCTTGGCTTGGGTGGATGAGATGCTCCCCTGTGCCTGAACCACACGGGGCTGAGGCCACCATGGGGGTCAGTGCCACCTCCCTGCTCTGGCCACCAGCACCATGCAATCATTGAAGCACAGAATCATTAAAGCTGGAAAAGCCCTGCAAGATCATCAAGTCCAACTGTCAACCCAGCACTGCCAAGCTCAGCACTAAACCATGTCCCCAAGAGCCACATCCACATGTCTTTTTAATTCCCTCCAGGGATGGTGATTCCACCACTGCCCTGGGCAGCCTGTGGCAGTGCTTAACCACCCTTTCAGTGAAAAACTTTTTCCTAATATTCAATCTAACCTTCCCCTGGCAACAGCACAATACAAATTCTTATTATAGAAAATACTGTTTTGAAGACACATGCCCTAGGGATTTGTGGGCAAAGGCAAGCAGGAATGGTTACCAAAGGTGCAGGGCACCCAAAAGCTTTTCTGAACAACCTGGACTGGATGCTGCTGACATGTGAGTACCCTCCTCCCTCAATGCCAGCTTGGTTGCCTCCTGAGGACACCTCTTTTGATGCTGTGGGGTGCAGGAGCATTGCATCCTTCTTTCATGCAGGTAAATACACCCAATTCTGTCGGGAAGCTGCTCAGGGCAGTGCTGGCAGTGCAGGGCAGGATGGCAGCATGCTCCTCCTTCCACCTCAGTGCACAGACCCAGCAGCCAGCTCCAGAGCAGTGCAGAACATGGGACTGCCCTTTCCAGAACAACCATTGGGAGGGTCCAGGCATATCATTACCCTGCCCTGAGGCCTCCCCAGGCACCCACAGCAGCTGTGGTCTTCCCAGAGCCTTACCCCAAGCAAGGATCCCCATTTTCTTTTGCTAGGTCAGCATCAGGTGACAGCGGTGAGGTGACAAGCCCTGTCTCTTCAGGTAACACCATGGCTGGGCACCCATGGAACAGTGTCAAAATCCTGGCCCATCACCCTCCTCTCCTACTGATGAAGAAGGAGACAGAGGAGCCTGCACAGCAATGGGACCAGCCCTCGGTGTAATTCCTCCCCTCTGCATGGTGCAGATCCCAAGCTCGTGTTTTCCTGCATTAAGTCTTCCCCAAATTCATCCCTTCTGGCTCCTCAGCTCACATCAGAATAGAAGCTTAGTTTTAATTTTAAGCCAAATAAGCACGATTGTATCTATTTCCCTGAAGATAAGGCACATCGCAGGCTGGATTTGCAATCTCACTACTTCATTTATTTAGTCCTTCTTGGAAAACAGATAAGCTCACCCATCCGACGGCAGCACGCGCGCCCGCACTTTATCACAGCGACGCCTCTGTCTTTTCATGAAGAACTGGATATGCTCAAATTATTAACTATCAAAGCAGAACACTTTAGAAATTATAGAACAGCACAGAAATTGTAAAGGAAAGCAGATCGGTTGTCTGGAAATCTCCCAACAGCTAATACGCTCAAATTGTAATCTAAATGTCTTTTTGTTTTGAATTGTCTGGGATTAGGGTTGGGAAAAGACTCAATTATTCTACTCAAACTCTTCTGAATTATTTATGAAAACCAAATAAAGGATAAATTGGGCACTGATGAACCGAGGACCTGGCGATGAAGAGAAAGTTGGGTACCAGAAAACAAGCAATTTTCCCTCAATAGGAGTGTTTACTGTTTCTCCCCGGCCTGGGAGCTGACAGATTGTCTGCTGCCCTGCACCCGCTCCCCCCACCACCACCACAGCCCTGGCCAGGCTCTGTCTTTCCCTTTCAGCCCCGAATGGGATCTGAGTTATTGCCTATCGATCTGCCAGCAAAGGGAAAGGCCAAACCAAGACGTTCCTTTATTACCTCTGCTTGCTCAGGAACCTCATGGAGGTTTAGTGATGCTCAGAGATGTATCACACCAGTGCCCAGGGCCAGCCTCTCCCTTTGTTACTGTCAGCTTTAAAGACGGGGAAAAAGAACATGAAATTTCAAAATCCCAAGATATTCTTTCCTTCATATTTCCAAAAGGAATGGACATGGAGTCCACACCAGATCGGTGTGGTTGTGCAGCCTCAGACTCCAGGCAAAGAAAGGAGTCTGAGAAAACCATCTCCCTTGTATCTCACAGGCCAGGCAAGCCTGGACTACCCACCCCTTAGTACTTCCCCATCCTTGCAGCCCACCAGTTTGTGCTGTTGGACTGACTCACCAGTAGAGCCAGTCCTGGCAGTCCAGCAACATGAGAAGTCACTGGGACACCACAGCCATGGTGCTCCCCAACAATACCTTGGTACTTTCGTTATTTCTGTAATTTGCTATTTTGAAGCAAAAGCAGTATTGCTTTTACCTCTCAAAAATATAAAAAAAAACCCTGAGCTAATTAAATGTAACATCCTCTGATGTTCACATTCCCTGATGTTCACATCCCAATGTGTCACTTGGATCTAGCCTGGCATTGGAAGGATACTCCTGCAGGTATGGCAGAAACCTGCAAGGCAGGGGCTGGATTTGACTCCTCCTTGAGCCCCTAGCACCTTGTACATCAGCTGCTCCACCTTGGCGAGGATCTGCTGCTTCTCCCACTGGACATAACCCTGCAGCCTCTCCCTGTGCCCTGTGACACCTGTGAGGCATCTCTGGGAGCTCTGATGCTGATGGACCAGCATCAATCTGTCCAACACCTGGACGACCTCAGAGAAAAACACGTACCCCTGGGAAATGCCCAGGCACACAGTGCCTCACCACAACAGGAAGGATGATGGACATACCATGAGGCATCAGAAAAGCTGCTCCCCATCCCTCCCTTAGCTAAGGACTCCCAGACTGTGCTGCTTTCCAGCATTTCTCCTTCTCCAGCTCTGCCCCATCACCATCCAGCCCCTCTGAGAGCCTCTCCACCACCCTTCCATGCAATTCTCACATCAATTTCTAGGCTCTGTGATTCACTCACAAACCCGTCTTAATGAAGGGGCCAGCAATCTCCCTGTCATTCAGTTCCCACTCCATGTGCTCTGTCAAGGACTCAGCTTTTCCAGTGACTCTACCGTAGGTCTGAGCCTGCCAAACATCCCCTTTGCCCCAAATAACCCACCCAAGAACACCAAACTGATCCCGGGGTAACGACTTTCCACTTGTACCAAACCAGCTCCTGGGTGAGAGCCAAAGAGACGGATCTGTTTTGGGCTTTAAATCGAAATGAAAAGAAACACTCGTCTAGCACTGGGTTTAATTAGCTTTTAAAGCAGCAGCCAGCCCGGGCGCTGCTGTGCCGGATCCGGCGCAGCCGATCGCGCCCGGCGAGGCGGCACGGCCTCGGCGTCCCCCGGCACGGGTACCGGGCTCCAGGCGCCTGCTGCAAACCAGCCCAGGAGAAAACAGCTCCAGAGGGACCAGGGGGCTCAGCCCAACACAGATGGGCTCCAGCAGGCCGGGTCCCTGCACACCAGGCTTCCGGAGCTGGCGGGAATTCTGTTACACATTTTCCCCTGCATCTGCACCCAGCTGACTCTGGAGCTTCCAGACCTTGCTCTTGGGGCAGAGGAATAAACTCAGTCCCTCCTCCTTCAAGTCCCAGGATACAATGGCATTTTTCAATACACAGTAACATCTCTGTCCCTAAAAAGTTTTAGCAAAAAGAACTCTTTCCAAAGCACTCCACGCTGCAAAGCAGTGGTACACAATGTAAGAGAAGAGAAGCCCAAAATGAAGTGCGTGCAGAAAACACAGCACTCACTAGGGTGAGGGCGGGCAGGAAAGGTGAGAAGGGATGGTCACAGCCTGTATCCGAGATCTCACCTTTGAATTCACCCCCTCCATCACCCAACAGAACTGTAATCCTCCCTGATGCCCTCACACCCGCAGCAGCCACGTGGTATCTCACAGTGATGACCTTCACACCCACTGCAGCACAGTGATGACCCCTCCACAGCAAGCAGGGGGTGGGTGCTCCAAGCCCTGCTCCCAAGCAGGGCCAGCAGCAAGTCACTGCAGCCAGGGTGTGGGACTGCTTCCTGACATTGAGATAACAGGTTTTCTTCAGGTTTTGGCTCAACACTCTTTTTTTCCCCTCCCCAACTGGAGTCCTGGCAGCTGACTCCTGCATACCCCCAGCCACAACCACCTTCCTCCATCCACACTGGGACCAGGGAAGTCTTCAGCTGCCTCATTCGCAGGACTCCCTCCTCATTTCCAGCCAGCTCTCTTAGCCTTTCACTCTCTCAAGCATAAAATTGTTTGTTATAGCTCATGAGTCACAAGGATTTTTAGAGAAAGAGAAAACAACGGGAACAATGGGAGCCCTGAGAATAGGTTTTGGTTGTACAAACTGTCTTGATATCAGCTTGAGATGGCACCTCTGTCAGTGCAGTCCTGGCTGCCCCATCCCATTCCCCTCTGGACCTCCAAGTGCCACATCCCTGCTGTTCTATCACATTTTTCCAAAATGAGAAGAGAGTTGATACTCGGTAGCAAGGTTTTGAAATCTGGCCATGCCAGGAGTGTGTGTGCAAGCAGATATTATCTGCCTGTGGGGGAAGAAATCCTGAACTCCCATGTCCATTTGGGGAGCCAGCCTCCTATCTCTTCATCTAGTCTTGTTTCCTCTTGAAATGCTGGATGTTAAAGATTCAATGAACAACAGAACTCAAAGTAGGAACAAGAAGCATTTTTGTCCGGCCCTTCTCAGCATTCAGAAGACAATGGTTTTAATCTGTTATCCCCACGCTGGCAAGGGAAAACTGACAAAGCCAAACTGCAGTCAAAGCCAAACTGCAATCAAACCTTTCAACAGAGGGGGATTTTCTCCCCATCCAGCCCCATAAAAGCATGTCCAGTCTTGCTTGGCCACATCCATTAAAGCTCTTCTCCAAGCATAGGAGAGTACAGGAACTAAATCAACATTGAACTGGGTCATTATATACCTAATGCAGAAGGAAAAAAACATGATCCAATGCGGTAAGAATTACGTTTTAGAAGGGAAAATAGTTAAATCCTTGTAAAGAGATATAAAAAGGCGCCTTTCAAAACACGGAAGTAATAGCTAAACAAGGCAAGCAGAAAATAATGTAAATTGTATAAATTTGTGGTTTCCCCTTCATGCTGAGCCCTGCCTGCAGCTGCAGTCCCCTCGCCTCCCAAAGGTCCTGAGTGAGGGAGGAGGACAGCGAGGATGTCCGGTGGGATGAGCTGCACCTGCACAGCACAGCCCAGACTGCGCCGCCGGGCTCTTCAGCGGAGAAAGGCCAGCTGGAGGGCTGGCAGGCAGGTGTTTTGCACAACAAAAGCAGCCTTTTGTCCCTCCAAAATATATTCCAGCAGTGCAGGTGAGCACTGTGGATCTCAAATAGCTCTGGAGGTAATGACTAACACAGCAGCTAAGGCAGTGACTCAGAGGCAGCATCCAAGGGAGTCCCTGGGCCGCTGATGGCTGGGAGCTGGCAGATAGAACCAGAGACTATCATTACACACTTGCCTTGTTCTTAGATTCTCTCCTTAGACACTGACAACTGTTCCCTGTCAGGAACAGGAGAGAGGCTTGATGACTGCAGTCAGACCAGCGAGGCTCATGCTCCCATCCCCAGCAGCTCTACAGCCGGGGGCAGGATTGCACTAATGTGCCACTAACAGAAGCAGAAATCCGTGCTTCAGGCATGTGTTATTCCCTGCTGCAGATTCAGATCCATGGCAGGGATAACCTGAGCGAGCGTTCCCTCCTTCCAGCTCCCAAGGTGGGGAGCATAACCAGCAGCTCCTTGCAGGACCCGGGGAGATGGGTACCAGCCACCACGCTCCATTTGCAGACAAGTTAAGAGACAAACGAGCACTAATGAGATTAATTAAAATCACCAGATTGGTACTGCTATCACTGCAGATGCAAGAAGCTGCTGGCAGCTGCCCACGTTCATCCTCTGCCTTCAGGCAAAGCAGTGCAGCAGAGCCATGCCCAGGGCACCATCAGCATCAGGTTTCAGCCCCGAAGGCTCTGCTGGCCAGGCAAGGGGCAGGGGAGGACAACTGTCACCTCTGCGAGGGAGAAAGCCAAGACAGAGGCCTGGTGCCTGGGACAGTCAGGAAAGAGCCCGGGCAGAGCCCCGTGACAGGCACAGATAAATATAATCACCCTCCCTGGCAATGGCCCCTTTGCGGATGTTTACAAACAGCTCAGTACTTTTCCATGTTAAGAAGCTTGTTTTTCCAGATGCCTTGTATCGGATGGTTTTTAATGTGTATAGTTAATCCCTTCTCAGAGTCTTTCATAATAAACATCACCCCCTGACCTGACTAATAACTATGTAACACTAATGCTTTCGATTTTTTTTATCTCCTGCCGGGGCTGTCAGGAGGAACATGTGTTTCTCTGGGACAGCAGCTCCCAGAGAAAGGGGGACATGACTTGGAGAAGGGCAGGACAGGTTGGTGGGTCCACACACATATGAACCCCCTTTCCCCAGCCCATCCTCCAGCATGGCTGTCCCTCAGGACATGCCTGCACCCACTGCAGCTCTTGATAAAGCTACAAGCCATGTGTAAACCTGGAGTTTGGGTTATTGTTTGAAAAGATGTGTCCAGACCCAAACTGGCTGGGGGTTCAGTATCTAGTAATATATTCATCCTGCTCTCCTTATTATTCTTGGGTGGTTTCCATCCTCAGCAGGATGGACAAAAGAAAAGGTGATTCACTATTTCATGTGAAGTAGTTTGACAGTGATGTAGTTTGTGTTTTACATTTCTCACCAACAGGACATGATGCCTGAAATCCCCCAGTGTTCCTGGGAAAATGTGCCAAACCCCAATGTTTGGACCAGACATTCATGGGTGCTCACAGGAAGAGCAGAAGTTGGGTCACTCATGGAAAAGTTTAGAAGATGCTGTTGGAGAGGAAATTCATACTGGAGTGACCTCCAAACCATCTCCCTGCACTGCTGCAGGTCTTGGGGTGATACTCTATCCAACCTCTGACAGTCTCCTGATCCCTGAGTTTCAGCTGCTGCTGATTTCCAGCAGACCCAGACATCAGCAAGTGCAGGGGCAAGGCACAGTGAGGGGAGCACAGCTGAGATCTGGACTGCTCCATCTGCCTGTGTGCCCACCATGCTTTTGTAAAAGACCGTTTGTCAGCCTGAGCATCCTGGCCAAACTCCAGCTTGAGTAATCACACATTGCCTCCCCAAATTCCCCTGGAGTTTCAGTTCAGATAAGCCACAGAGGTTCACTTTTCTGTCCCAACTGTTGCTAAGCTGGGCACTGTTCAGCTTTTGCTCCACTCTATTTGTTCCACAGCTACATTTCACTGAGAGCCCTCCTCAGGGGACAATGGAGCAGTAAGCAGAGGGATGAGCCCTCTGCAGGCATCTGATGTCTCCCCAGGTGCCATGGACTAAGATCTAGTTTTCATTCCAGCTGTTGTAGAGCAGCAGCTTGGATCCAGGTCTTACCATACTTCATCAAGTCCAGAAGCATTTTCACTTGGAATCTTGGACTTATATTCAGCAGCAGCCAGGTAAAATCGTAGATGGCTGATTAAACTAACTCATATTAAAGACAAAAATGTTTCTGTACCAGTGAGGCAGAAAGATGTCCCAACTCTTGGAGAAGGATTTTACTGGGCAGCAGCAGGGTGGCACCTATGACACTGTCATGGCACGAGTCACATCCTCTCACATCTAACATGAGGCATCTCTGTGGCAGGGACTCCTCACAGCACCCAAAGGGCTCACCCAAGGCCTTTATGCACACATCAGGCACAGGGATGGGCAGTAATTTCTGAGGTAATGGTGCCCCAGGAGGAGGAGATGCCCAAAATGCTTCACTTTCCAAAAGAGGATTCAGGTCACAGAAATCTCCCCCACAGCCACACTAAGAGACACATCTATAACCAAAACCCAACATTACCAGTGCTAATATTCAATTTTCCAACAGCCTTGTTAGCAGTCAGTGACATCTGCACCCCTGGTTCTTGCTCTCTGGAGTATCTCCAACTAACTCAGCTGGCAGCAACAGCTTTCCAGTCCCTCTCTTTACCCAAGGCACAAATGACTTTGACTCTTTCAGTCTGTGTCCTTTGCCAGCACAGATATATCAATGTAAACCTGTCAGAGCAGTAAGAACCAAGTGCAGCTGTAATTCAGGCAGGGACCACAGGAAAACCTCAAAATCGCTATTCAGCTTGATGCAAAAGGAGGATGTTACAGAGGTTTGTGCTCACCAGGCCACAGCATCAGGAGAGGTGAAATGGGGAGGACCTGGGGAGTTCACATGAGCCGTGCCAGCTTTATCTACTTCTAAACTTAGCACTGTTTGACTCCAGACCCCAGGCCAGAGGGAAGGGAATGTGAGAACAATGTCCCTCTGGCTTTGCTCACGCTGCTGCTGAAATGAAGATGACCACTGCCAAACAGTGTGGTTGCTACAACAGCAGCTCATGCCTGGTATAGTTTCCATGGCTAGTGGAAACGTATCCCAGGCACAGAAGGAAAACAGGACACAGCACCACCCCTTCCAACAGTCCTGGGGACAAACAGCTCCTCCCACCCAAGGCCCACACCCTTCACTACAGAGCCAGCAGGTGAACCTGGGCAGTGTCCCCAGAACGGGCAGCACTGCCATACCAGCAGGGGAAACCCTGCAGCAAGGTCAGACACTGATGGCCTCAGCTGAATGTCCTTGAGCCCCGTGACAGGGGGAAACCAAAACAACACAATCTGCAACTCAGCTGTGCTGTCTCTCATTTCACAGCTCCCCATGCCTCCCACTTGTTCATGGGGAGGAGTCTCCACACCACCCTCCCCTGCCATCAGTGCTGTGACCTGTGCTATTAATAGAAGGGCACCCAAACCAGGGAATCTTTGTAAGCAGGCACCCAAACACTGTAGGACCTTCCAATCCCACCAAACTTAACTTCTCTTTACTTGCCTCAATAGGGATGGGCACAAGGACCACCCCCCTTCACCAGAGATGCTCATCATATGTATCCCCATCAGCTGGGACACTGACACTGCTGTTGGGAGTTGTGGCTCTGCAACACGGGCTCTGGGTTCTCAGGGATACCTTGTCCTGGCACCCACTGCCCACAGACAGCCATGGGCATGCTGGTTGCCACATCTGGGCAAGTACAGTCCCATGGGAAAACTCTCCTTTGGGAAAAGCCTAAAAGCCCACGTACCTCAGAGGGCTTCTTCTCCTTCTGCCGTGACCAGGGGGATTTGGTATTTGGAATTTTGGAGCATCTGGAGGTGGATGTGGTGTGACCTGCAACAAGGCAACAGAGACAGGTTACTTGGGAAAGAGTCAAAGCTTTTCCTTACCTTTGTCACCAGCCCCACTGCTCCAGCCTCAACCAGCACTTTGGGTCAGCATTAAGATGGAATAATACCTTGACATGACTTTTTTTTGTGCAGCATCATCACCACTGCTACCATCCCCAAAAGGGAAGAGTAGCTAAAATCTGAAATGTGCTGGAACCACTACACTACTGACCTTTATTTACAACCCATTTGTGTCATTATCACTTAAATGTAAGACTGTATTTGTTAATAATAAATAACAAATTGATTATTGGAATTTCTGTATAATAATGATGACAGTTCAGTCTTCTGTATAGGAGGACCCCTCCATATTCCAGTATATAAAAATGTTTCTGTGAGGTTGCAACAAAGTAACTATCAATAGGCCTATTTAACACTGATTTTATCCTTGGCGGGCTAAATAGGAGGAAACAATACTGTGCACATGAGCAACATCCAAACTTGCTGGAGCTGTGTACATGTGGACCTCGGGAAGGGCTCCGGCCAGGAGCTGAGCTGGCTCAGGGATCAGGCTGTGGTACCACTGCAGTGGGAAACTGTTCTTCCACCAGCTCAGGCAGCTGAGCCCAGGTAGATTTCACATGCCTGTTTTTCCTGGCAGGGGAAGAGGCACCAGCTCAACCTGTATTCTTTACTTGCACTGCATTTTCTTGTACTTCACAAAATGAAGGCTACATGTGGGGGCATCACCTGTTCCCAAAAGACAGCTTGTTTGTTTGAAGTGTCAGGCCAGATGTTATTAAAGAGGGTTCCATAGAAATGAAATTCTTTATAACATTTCAGAGCTAACAGGACTGTGTAGACAAAGCCCAGAGCAGACATCCCTATGCTGCAGCCCCATGGACACGCTGCTTTACTCAGCAAGCTGCTCCAAGGAGTGCAGCAGCAGCAGCTCCACAGCTTTCATGGAGAGATCAGCCACTCATTTCCACCTTGCCCCCTCCTCTCAAGCTACAATGTGATGCTACAGCTATAAAGGCTTGGCTAACACACCACAACTACCCTTTCCTGGCAGAGGCATGAAAAAGAAGGTCACCACTCTGTTTACAACTATCCTGCAGGAGAGCATTTGTCAAAAGCTTAGATATCACCTGCAGCATAAATATCCAAGCCCCACAGAGATAAGGCCACGTTGTTTAATACCACGATTAAAGATGCCTTACCCCCGAAAGGCAGTGAAGCCAGCAAGCACAGCTCGGCTCCATAAGCCTTTGAGCATCTGGGGATTAGGAGACGGGAAGTTTGGAGCATGGCTTCCAAAACAAACCCCTTTCTGAGATAGAGATGTTTCATTTTACGAGAAGCGAGCGGTGTTGACAGAGCCTGGAACACTCCGTAGGCACAGCTCAGCCCCCAGGGCTCCTGCAGGATGGGGGTCCCTGCTGGCAGCCCAACAGCAGGTTCCCATTGGCAGCTGTGGTGCAAACTCCACTCACACTGACAATTTTTTTGGCTAAAGCTGTGGGAACAGCAGCCAAACCCAGCAAGATCAGCCTTTCCATAACCCCCTGTAATCTCTCCATCATCCTGTTAGGAAAAAGCCCAGAAGTTTAGTGTCTTTAGTCAAGTCCCTTTCGTTCTCGGGTATCCAGCAGCCAGATCCTGTAAAGTGTGGAGAGCAAATTCCCAGCACGGCCCAGATGAAATTACTGTGACATTTGTAAGAAACCAAGAGCAACTAGCAAGAAACTCCAGAGTCCAGACAAGGGATTAGGCTGGTGCCTTGAGGGTACTGAACACCGAGGCACTGCAGAGGGTGAAACCCTGGGATAAGTGGGAGAGGAGAGTGCTCTATTTATAGCCAAAATTCAGCACATTTGCACATGTTTATTGTTGAACACATGCTTCTGTGCCTTCCTGAATGAGGATGAAGTGAGGTAGATGTTGAAAAGCAAGCGTGGGCTTGCAAGTTTTGCTGGCTTGAGCCTTATCCCTTTTCTCACATCACTCTTCAGTTTGCAAGAAGGGAACAATGCAGCTCCAGTTTTACTCTGACTCCAGTAAAAACTTCCCTTTCCCCTGGTACAACCCAAATTAAGGGCAAACTAGTCTCAGGCTGCAGCTCACAGGAAAGGACAACTCATCTACAAAGGGTGTTTGCTGCTTCGTTAGCAGATCTGCAATCAGCAGCTCTCCTCGCCCAGACTCCTCACACGAGGGAGACACTCTCATCAGTCAGGAGGAGCCACAGCCAAGTGTTTAAATAAATTGATATCAGCTTGTTGCTGCATTTCTGACAAACCCAGCCCTGCAGACTATTCATTGTGCAGAGGCTTCCCAGTAAATGTAGTTTCCTCCACTCTTTGTAAAGTAATTACTCAAGCATTTTGACTGCTGGAGGTGAATCTTGTTCAAAGCTTTGAATTAAAGATCTTACTGTCAGTGGTGTCCGAGTTATCACTGCTGATGGAGTACTTGCGTCGTTTTTCTTCCATCTGTAACAAAAGAAATTGAACATTACACTTCATGTCCAGAAAACTCATCTCAGCACCAAAGCACTGCTATCTGAACATCTGCACACCCTCTTACCCCAGCGCTAGTCA
The DNA here is from genome assembly GCA_013399835.1 of Leptocoma aspasia. Classification (NCBI taxonomy): domain Eukaryota; kingdom Metazoa; phylum Chordata; class Aves; order Passeriformes; family Nectariniidae; genus Leptocoma; species Leptocoma aspasia. The sequence goes on along the minus strand of VXAX01007844.1, from coordinate 595,811 downwards.
GTCCTTACCCTCAGGACAGACAACGCTACCCAGAGGCTGAAGAAAAACAGAAGAAAACAATTCTCACTGATTTTTTTAAAAAACTTTAGTTGTCTTTCTACCAGCTTTTCCCCACTCCCAGTAGTTACAGTGGGTGCATTTGGATCACTCGGCTTTGCATGGAAATTTGTCTATGCAGGATTTGCATCCAAATGTCTCTTCCTCTGCAAGAGCACTGCCAAGTGAGGAAGCTCCAACACAGACCTGAGGATGCCCTACCAAGGACGGTGGTGCTGTTGGATGGGAGAAAAGATGTCCTGGGAACCACCTGTCCGAGCTGCAAAGCGAAGAAGTGTGAAGACAGAAGAATGGAAACCGCACACTCTCGGTATGTCTGCAGGGGGAAGTACGAGCATCCCAGAGCTGAAGAGAACCCCTGTGTACCACAAGCCTGGGGTTTTACCCTGAGTCATCTTCCCAGTCAGCCAGTATCTACTTCTTTTACACTCCGGGAGCATCTGTCACACAGGAAGCACTTCCCATCACTGTGCACTGCCCTGCCCTGGCAGCACCGCTGGCACCAGAGCTCCCAGGGGAGAGCAAGTGGCTTCTGCACAGCTGCCGTGGCTTCTCCATGCCCTCAGAGCTAAAATCACAGCAGCAGGTACCACTGCATTGATGAGGAGACCCGTTTCAAGCTCAGCTGATTTGCTTTGAGACTTTGAACAAGCCACAGGAGCGCTTGAAATCAGCAGGTTCTCCTGAACTCACCCCTTGGGAACCAAGCACTCGGTTCTCAAAGTAGGTGCTTCAGGGAAAAAAAAAGAAGAAAGATATTTTAACTTTTGAAAATCCAAATTTTACCAGTGTGGCTGGTGGCTGATCAACGTGGCCCTCAACACAGGGCTTAGGCAGCTCTGGATGGAAAAGGCTACCTGTGGACCAGACAACTATCCAACAGTCTGTAAGCCAAAATACATCCTCAGAAAACAATCTTAACCCCATGGAAATCTTCCTAGTGCTTTCTGAGATACTTTCGAAGACTCTGAATGTGCTTATATGTCATACCCACTATTGCTTCCACAAGTGGTAAGTGGGAATGTTATGAATGTTAATGAAACACTGGGTTTGTGTGGTTTGGTTGCAGCAGGTACAAGCAGCACACAGACTGGGATAGCAAGCTAGAGAATGACACTTCCCCCCAGATATCAGGAAATGTTCCACATAAGCATATAAAAACCTTGTAATAGCTGTGCTTTACAGTATATGTGCTATCACAGCATTAGAAAGGAAAATACAAAATATCCTAAACATTTTAACTATCAGTGTTGTGGTAAGGCATTGCCCTGTCAAAATGTGACTTAAAACACTCCCTAAGAATATGGTAATATCAATACTTTTCCCCTGGTGATTCAAGGGGAAACAGATGTTATTAAACCAGCCTTGTTCCAAGTAGCCATTAGATTTTGCTTGGGGGAAATGAAACTGAAGATAGCTCTAACTGCAGCTTACTTACTTTTAGTGAAAATCCTACCTCTCAACCTTTTAAACTGGTTCCTACTGGTCTGAAGTGGCAAACAGACATTTGGAGCACAAAGACAGAGCAATGCTATTATTGATTCTGGAGCTCCTAATCACGGAGATTAAATAAGCCAAAGCCAAGAGGAGGGAAAAAAACCACCTGAGCTGAAGCAAAGGAATGCTACTGATAGCCAGTAAGAAAGATTTCCCAGGTTTCCCATCTGTGCTTTTACAGCAAGACAGCATCACTGACATCACTCTCCTTCCAAGGCAGGGAAAAAGGTTTGCAATCAATGCTCAGCACAGGCAGCAGGAGGCTGGCACTGGTTTTGGCTGATATGTATGAGGAGATGCACTGATCATCCCTCTAACTGAACTTGGTCCCTGCATCCTTCTTCTGTCCCACAGCTGCCTACAGAATTAACACACTCACTACGTAACAAGATGAATTGATATTCACATACAGAAGTGGTTCACATTGCAGGTAAAAATAGTGTCTGTACTTCAGTAAATCATTTTGCCACTGTTTGGCAGGATGCGAGACAGCATCCTCCAAACCAAGCTGCATTAAATTTCTGAATGAAATTCTGGCTTGAGCAAAGTAAGGACATCTCTGAACAGCAGCACTGAAAGGCTGGACGGGGACAGCACACAAGGTACCGTGTGCCTGAAGGGAGCAAAAGTTTTGGCCAAAACCAGGCCATTCCAGAAAATGGTTGCACTCCAGGCCATGCTAAGAAGATGCTGTTTTCTGAAGGACTCATCTTGAGCAGCCAAACAGTAGTAAACCGCATGGCACTTAAGAGAGGAATTTACTGTAGAGGGGTAATTGGGCCATTTCCCCATCTGAATCCCAGAGTTATAAAGTCTGATGGTGGCTGAGATCCTACCACCCTTTTGGCACCCGCGGGGGGGG
>VXAX01007844.1:534917-587771 GCA_013399835.1 Leptocoma aspasia | reverse complement strand
TCCGCGCGGGGTAACCCTGCTCTGCGCTCCCCAGACGAGTGTTTTGGGCTCTGGGTGGTTCAGGGGTGCCTGTTGCCAGCTGTTTTCCGCAGGATTAAAAACAACGACAGCAGTGCTTTCGGGATAAAAACGGCTTCTTAAATTAAAATAATAATAATAATAATAATTGGATGTACAGCATACGTCTTCCCCAACTCCCAGGGGCCCTACAGAAGGTGGCTTCCACTGTTTTAAACCATTGCTGCAGAAGATTAAAATTTAAGTTAAATACTCTCTTTCAGTGACAATCTGCCACCATCTCTTTTGACTCGTTAAGCTGGTCAGCCCTAAAACTGTGAATTACCAATTATAAACCATTAGGAGCCAGAGCTACAATAGCCAGATGCTCCCGAACTTACATCCCTGTTGTGGCTTCTTATAAATTACCAAACTTGAATGAATTAAGCTGTAACTTTCTGCCTTGGCAGCCTGTGCTGGATGTTTTCTGAACGTTCCAAGTGCTTTGGCACTTCCAAGGATGAAAGCAGAGTAGGAGAAGAGCATCACTTGGGTCATTCTTGGGCTTGCTGTGGTTCTTAGGACTAACTCTGGAAACAGGGTCTTGAAATTTGGCACGAAGCAGCCTTTTATGGTCTTTTAGATACATCCACCCAAATTAGTCGTATTACTGGGTTTTGAGGAGCAGTTTACTACACAGCAATAAACATGCCCAGTTCTGGCAGCTGAAATCTCTCAAAATGCTGCTCTTGGGGCACCTGCTGCTTCAGGTGCTCAGAGCCCTGTCAGCAGCCCCCCAGGAAACAGGAAACATCAGCTACTGACTAAAAAGCGTTTCCTGGGATTACAAGAGCAATGGGATTCATGAGCACAGCCCCTGTCTTTAAGTCCCTGACAGGACTCCACCTACAGATCCCACCTCATCTACAGCACAGTCTGCCTTAAGGGATATTGTGAAGGTCACTGTGCTGCCTGGTATGGACACGAGAAGTGTCCGAAGTGAGGCATTCCATACCAATTTCTGGAGATTTTCTTGTGCACACACACTAATGCAGTTCTTAGTTACACTGTCACAATCTGATTTCTCTGGGACACCTGCGCAGCACGGATCTGCTCTGTAAGTCACAAAGGAAACAAATTTTGGCCAGATTCTCATCTTATCTGCATGGCCAAAGACTGCCTAAGGAGCGATGCAAGGGCTGCAAGACACAGACGGACTGTGACAAAAGGATAAAACTCTCCCGAAGAAGCAGATTCTTTCCGTGCCCTTGCCACAGGCTGTGTAACACTACAAGTCATTAACCAAACTTTTGGCTGCTGATGGCTCTATTGCCCACACTGTGGGTGCATGGCTGGAAACCTTTAGCCTGAATTGCTGACATCCATCTTTGTGCAGCTGGAAGCAGTGGGTGCTGTGCTTGCATGTATGAAGTGCTGTATCATGTTGAATGCTCTGAAAACGCAGACGTTATGCTTTTCAGAAGGAGTACCCTGAATTAGTCAAAACTGACCTTAATCCATCCATGTGTCACTGTGACCCATCTTCAGAGTGAGTGTTTGGGGAGGATTAATGAAGGTGCTGAAGCACTGAGGCAGTGTAGTGGAAAGTGCTGTAGAAAAAGCCATGAGGAAATTAATAATTCTGTCTTTTGAGGAACCTGGAGGTCCCTGCTGTGGTCCTGTGCAGCATGCTACAGCCTTACCACCCTCTGGGCCATTTCTCCAGGATTTCTGGAGTACACCTCTAAAGAAGGTCACGGCATGGCACGGCAGGTCCACAGCATGCCTAGTTGCAACCTCAGTGCATTTTTACCATCCAGAACATGAGCACCTTGCTCTGCTTTGAAAACTGCACGGAGAAATATTGGAGCTGTATTTTCTATTGCTGTGAAATCCAGAAGTGGTCAGACATGTGAATAATGCACTGAATAATGTGCTCTGCCTAGGCTCATGTGCTGAGCAATGGGCGTTGCCGAGCCCCTCGCTGACCATCTCACTGCACACACAGTGATGCAGAAGGAAAAGAGCATCTGAACATGCAATTAAAGTCTTGTTCTGCTTCAACAAAAGGGTGTAGATGAAGTTGCACTGACAAGAATTCGGACATTTCTGCTTTTTGAGTACTCTCCTTAATAGATTTTTGGCTACCATATATGCACACTTAAACACAGCCTGTGTACACGTGCATAAACGTGACACACACAGAGACAGCACCTGATGGATGGTTCTCCAGAAGGGTCATGTATATGTTATATACAACACTCAGTTTACATAGTATGACATTTATGTAACACTTATGAAGAGCTCTGACAGGGTGTTGCAGGGTGTTGTCAGTTGGCATTTGCTAAGAGAGGAAATAAATCAAATAATAAAAACAACAAAAAAAAGCATTTTGGAAGAAACAATACTGCACAAATCCTTTAAAAGGACAGAATTGTCTGCACAACAAAGGCTTGGCTGATTGATGCTAAAATAAGCAGTTATGCAACAAGTAAGAAATACGATCTCCAGGGAAGAAACCAGCAACATTTCTCTTTCATCTTCATTCACCGGTGCTTATTTTCGCAAACCTGAAAGGAAAAATATAGGCAGCCTTTCAATGATGAACATGAAGTAGAATTAACAGATGTTTTGAAGTGAAGGACAGAGTCTCTGTGAGTTTTGTATGAGTTCTGGAGAGTTAAATCCCATCACTTACCCTGAGTCCCCCAAAATGCTGCAGAGCTGTCATCTCAGGGCTGCTTTCCCGCCTTGGAGGAGCATGTGCTGGAGTGATTAGGTGTAAATACCTGGATTTTAGGGGTGAATTGGCTCACCTTAAAGCTACAAAAGTGTTAAAGCAACTTCAGGAGAACAAGCATATGAAATAGTTAATCTCCAACACTTTGATTTAAAAAAACCTCTCAGTAAGAGTTGTGATGAATGAAAATCTCAGTGCAGACAAGAGAGAGAAGGAGGAAAGCCCAGTTGTCGTGTTGGCATCAGATTTGATTAGCATAGTACAGGAGAACAAGATGGATGGGACTGGTCCATGGGAGTGCAAGTAGTCTCCAGGGAGAGCAAAAATCCAATGTCATTTTGAAGATCTTTAGAACGATTCTATTTTCTGACATTAGCTAGTGAAAGAACCACGAGGGAAGCTCAGCTGCCTTAGCCCATTCCTGCTGTGACACCCACCCAGCCCTGGTGCTGGGTGTGGGGGGACCTTCATGGAGCAGGGAGCTGCTCCATGACAGAGTTCCTAGAGACCCCTCAGAAACACCACACAACTTGAAAACAGCACAGGAGACACACAGCTACTAATTTACTGCCTTAGAAGCCCTCTTTTGAGGCCTCTGGTAGCCAGAAGTCATCAAAACAGCCTCATGGCTACTTTAATTCCTTTCGAGGACCAGTGCAGTGCACAGTCGTTCCAGGAGGGCAACACAAAGATGATAGTAATCTGTCTGCATCCATATCCCAGCTGGGGTCATCCAATATCCCAGCTATAGTCAGGATATTTAGTTTTTATTAAAATATGTGTTAATTTGGAGAGTGGTAAGCAGATGCAGCAGAAGGAAGACGAACAAGCTCTGTTCTAAATTACAGTGATAATCATTGGCATCTTCGAGAATGAACTACGACAGATCAGCGGAGAGATGGCTGCCATGGTCATTATATAAACTAATCCCTTTTCTTTCTCATTCATTCTGCATAATTCTTTTCCTCTCTGAAGCTAAGGAAAAACACTATACTTACTGGAGAAAAAATTTGATTTGGCAGATCAGTGGATAGTGAGATTTTGTTTGCAGTCTCAATTACCTTCAGTAGCTGGAAATTTGGTATCAAAATAAACTGTAAATTAAAAAAAAAAAAAAAGTAGATATAGCATTACAAATGTCCATCCCTTGACAGACAGCTCAGTAATTCTCTGTGTTCTAGCAACAGCTGCTTTAATATCTTTCAAAGAAATGGCAGCCTCACACTGTCTGAAGGGATTACCTTTAAGGAATGCATCCGTAAGTGGCTTTGTGCAAAGATACTCACGTTCTTGTGGGGTTTGCACTGCATTTTTTCTGCCAAATTTCAAGATTCCTTTTTTTGTTGTTGTTGCTGTTGATTTTCCTGTTTTCTCTAAGTTTGCTGCTATTGCTGAATGCATCTAATACATCTCACATTTCATGCATTGCCCAGACTGGAAGAGCTGGGGCTTTTGGAGGGTTCTAAAGGTAGATTGGGGAAAATGAGGAGCATCAGTAGTCAGGTGAACAGCTTCAGTGCCCTTCCTGGGACAGAAGAGCTGCTGTAGCTCCTCCTGCTTCTGAGGGATCCTTGGGCATCTCAGCAGACTCCCCTGCAACTCCCTTCCTGGCTTCCTTTGCTGCCTTTTTGCTGGCTTTTCACACTTTCCACACGCCATGTGGTGAGGGGATAACACAACTCCTTGGACCACACAGGGCTTCATATGAAGATATTTGACTGCTACAGGCAAAATTCCGTGCTTCTGGGTGATGGATGGTGAAAATAGAAGTACATTTAGAATAATTCAATTGGAAGGGACCTACAAGGAACATCAAATTCAGCTGCCTCAGTAGCTCTGCTCTCCCTCTTGAATGGCTATCCCACAGACAGGACATGCCATTGCAAGCCCTTGTCCTGCCCATTCCCACCCCACAACACAGGAAAGATGAACTGGGGTGTAAATGCCGTTGTGCTTTAGTCCCTGAGCAGGCCAGCAGAGCTTTCCTCCTCCTGCAGGTGTACTGCCTTGGGAGGGAGGGTCACAGTCCAGTGCCAGTGGTGTCTTCCTACCTGCAGATCCCACCACAGAACATGCAATTACTATCCCAATTCAGAAAAAAAAAAAAAAGGGAGACATTAATGATCCCAGTCACAACCCAATGCACCATTTGAGTGAATGGTACATATGCTAAACAATACATGCATCAGGACTGCATTAATCCACATTTTATATGGATTCCCTCTAGACATCCAGTTTATAACCAAGTTGGCTATTTCCCTGTATTTCTCTGGAGTTGGAGGGTGTGAAAAAGACATTTCCATTTCATTGACTAAGTTCCCAAGGGGAGAGTTTATGAAAGTGCAAGTGCATAATTTACTGCCTGACAGGATGGAGATGGTATCTGGTTTTAAAAAAATAGTGCACCCTGAAAAACAAAATTGCTAGAACAGACATTTGTTTTCCTTAAGTACCATATTTTAGAAGCATTTAATTTAGCTTAGAAGCACCGTTAAAAATATATGCATTGTAAATTGCAGCTGTATAACACGATATTTATCAGATAATGTCACTGAATAGTCTCCTGTTGCAATATAAATGCCATGGCATTTATAGAAAATAAATGTTGAAGTAGTGAGCTTTCTTTTCAAAGTGGAAAACCATTATCTCATCCAAAAGTCATAAATAAAATTATGAAGGTTTGCTTACAGGGCTGGTTTTAACCATAGGGGGGCTGACATGGACACTCCATCAGTGTTCCCATGCAGCAAACCCAGCCTGGATGAGGGAAGCACATGGAATGGGAAACAACATCTCAGAAAGACCTGAGAGTAGCCAGAAGGACAAGGCAGCTGCTAATGCATTTAAGGAAAAGAGATAAAGATGGAAAGTCGAGGATTTCTTGATCTACAACTTAACATGATATTTATAATGACATTCCTGCAGCACTCTCCTGGCTTCATGAATTTGTCTTTCTGTGGTTCTGCTCCTTTAGCCACTTTTTGAATGGTATATTGTTTGCTTCTTTCTCTCTCTGTTTTCTCTCTCTGCATTTTTCTTTGGACAAACCAGATCCACTGATCCTCTTCAATGATCATACTCATAGCAAATTACTGGTTATCTGCCTTTCCATGCTCACTCCTTTCTCACACACTTTGGTCTGCCCTTAACATCACACAGTCAGAGCTGAGGCTGATGTGCTGAGCTGAGCCAAATCCCTCATTCTTCTCACCAAGTTCATCCATCCATCCATCCATCCATCCATCCATCCATCCATCCATCCATCCATCCATCCATCCATCCATCCATCCATCCATCCCATCTCTCAGTCAGAGGAGCAACGCACACCTGGCATGGCTCAACTGGTATGTTGTAAAAAGCATTTTACATGATGAATGATATATGTCTAAAATAACTTTTACATACAAGAAGTGGCTGGATGGATGGACAGCTGATTCACTGACACGTGAGCCACGGAGGAGAAGCAGAACACATCAGCAGAACACACCACACAACAGCACCCAGGTTTCTGGGCCACATTCAGGAGAAGATAAGTCAGTCTTGGTTGCTTCTTGGAGAGAGGGTCCCACACTGAGCATTTCCCATCTGTGAACACTGAGGACCTCCAGGCTATGCACCATATTAGTAAAATATCACAGCAACAAGAGCATGGAGACATGTTGGATCACCAATTCTGTCATCTCCTTCTGCAGAGGGTGCTACTGATTGGAATTTACCTTTTCCCTTTGAAAGTAGCCACTCTTTGCTAGCCCTTCCAGGCTGCTGAGCAACCCCACATCTGTCTGAGCTCCATGGATGAGCTTTGAGGTGGCAGGCAACCATTGAAGCAACAATTCCTGCATGCCAGGACTTTCACACATTGTATATGCAATGCATCCCCCATTTATAGTGGTTATAATCTTCAAATCAATCCTACCTGGCAGTGGAAGTTTAACATTAATGACTTTCTTGTTATGGATGGAAAAGCCTTTCAGAGCTAATGAGCAGAAACAAGATCGCTTGGCTCCTGGCAGAGGAGGTGACTCCACGGTCACGACCAACACTTGGAGCAGAGCTGTGCAGTGCTTGCCTTAGCACAGCCCAAAGAGTTTGTCTGGCAGGTTACACTGCCTCTGCCTTTGGAGCTCAGGCCTGAGTTCAGAAAATGCTTTAGAGGGTCTCAGGTCCTTAAAATAAAGATATCAGGAAAAGGTTCTTCACCCAGGGGGTGGTCGCACACAGGAACAGGCTCCCCAGGGTGGTCACAGCACCAAGCCTGACAGAGCTCGAGGAGCATTTGGACAATGTCCATATTCCCTTAGGATGACACCCTCAGGCACATGGTGGGATTTCTGGGGTTGTCCTGTGCAGGGCCAGGAGTTGGACTCGATGATCTGTGTGGGTCCCTTGCAGTTCAGGGCATTCTGTGACTCTGTGAGTGCTATCAGCAGGGAGGAGGCAGCTCCCCATCACCCAGCCTCGACCCAGATGCATCACCCTTCCCTGCAACGGGAGCTGGGACTGTGGTCCCCCATGAAGCCTTGCTCTCCCCAGACAGGGACAGCTGCTGAGGTGTGAAATTGGGGGAGGTTCAGTTTAATTTTATCTTGACAGCCAGGAGAAATCAGGACCCGACCAGTTACACATTTAATTTCCAAGCTGGTCCCGCAGGGCAGGAGGAGCGGGTGAGCCAGGGAGGGTGAGCTCCTGCCCCAAGCGTGCCAGGCATCCTGCAGTGCCCTGGGGTGGTGGCATCTGCCCTGGCATACCTCAGGGAGCAGCAGCCGCAAGCCTGGCTGCTGGAGGAAAAATAAACAGCTACAGTGAGTCACAAAGGCAAGCGCATATGACGGGGACAGGTACTTATGCAAATAAACTGTTAACACCCAGCCAGACAGAGCTGATAAGCCTCCTAGGCCAGCTGGAGGCTTCTTCATCCTCCTGGGGGGAGGAGGAGGAAAACAGCTCTCGGACAACAATAGAAAACCGAAAAGCAAGAGCAAGGCAGCTCTGGAAAGGTTGCGCAGGGACGCCTGGTTTGGGTACCAATGTGCGTCACCCTGCCATGGCAGTGTGTCCCTGGGCTGCTCCGCTTCCAGAAGCACCCTGCCGTGCCAGCGTGGGTTGGTGTGTGCCGTGGTGCCCATCTCTGAGATCTCCTGGGGGTGCTGGGCGCTGCCAGGACGCATTTCCCCGCATGCCCACGGCAGCAAGGTCCTCCATCCTGCAGCAAATTTGAGATTGGTGAGGCTGTGGCCCAGGGGCTGCACGGGGAGCTGCCTTCCCCCCGCTTGGAATATCCCTGTAACTCTTCCCCCGCCCTCTCAGCGGACCAACGCCCTCAGAAGCATGAATGAGAGGCAAATTATCCTTCTGCAACACTGCCGGGGATCCCCCAGGATCCCCCTATCTGGCCTGGCTGGGCTGCTGGTAATCAGATAGAAGGGTTTAAAATAATCAAGCCTAAGCAGCTGAAAACCAAACTGGAATAGGTAATGGGGTCAGAAAACAAACACTGCAGGGCACAGCCGGGGGCTCAGCAGGGCACCACACACTCACTCAGGGTGGGCTGAGCTGGGAACCGTGGTGCTTCCTCAGGATGCTGCCCAAAACCCAGAGTCTCCCAAGCCCTGCACTTTTCAGGTAGTGGGAAAGCTTTGCAAAAGACCCCAAATGTTTCACAGGGAGTCCTGAGAGCCAGGTGGCACCTTCTCCCCCCAGTGCAGGCACCACCAAAAGCTTGAGTCAAAGAAGAAAGGATTTTGCTGCCCCAGAGCTCTGTTAGTCCCAGCCCCAGCAGTGCCAGCAGCTCAGAAGATGCAGGACACCTCCCTGCTCCTGTAGCATCACCACCCACTTGTCCCCATCCCATGCTGGCTCTGCCAACACCTCCACCTGCCTTGCCTGTGGGCAGGGAAGAGGGACAGAAGTACCAAGGAAGGGGGAATAAATAAATTTAGGGAATTTGTTTTGCCCGCTGCTCAGGCTTCCAGCTCATTTTAATGACGTAATGCTCCAATGGTGAGAAGCCAAAGTTTGCCCTTCCTGTGGTATTCCCTTAGGAAAAGCATATTACTGCAATGTAAAACTGAAAATTGAAACAGGCTGGTGCTTCACCAGAGAAAATGCCTCTCCCTTTTCCCTATTCAGTGAGGCAGGGATGAATGTTGTGAGGTTTGAAAGAAAAACTGAAAAAGCCTTTAATTAATCCCTGGAGGCTAAACCCTGCCAGATATGGACAGGATTTCTCTTCTGCCTCCTTTTTGGAGCAAGAACATGAAGCTGCCTTCCTGCTGCAGCTCTTTCCAGGGGATTCTCAGGTCCCAGAGGAGGATCCAAAGCATTTTACAGAGCATTTTTTATGGAGAGAATGGCTGCCAGGGAAGCCTCATTGCTGTCCCAGGACAGTGAGGAGACAAGGAGCCCCTGCTCAGATTTTTGGAAGCTTTTACCTGGTGGGAGGAAACTTTTCGAGTTCAAGGTCAGGTCTGTTTGTCTTCCCTCCTGACAGACGTAAACTGTTATGCAATATTCAGGAAGTCACTTTTATCAGACTCAATTCAATTTCTAAGATTAAGAGCATGGAAAAACAAATACTAGTGCTGGATGGAAAGTGCTGGCACTAACCAGTCCAACACTGTTTGGACAAGGATTGTTAATAGGGTATCTCTTATTTCCACAAGTCAGTAGGAGCAGGTCACAAAATGTACTGCTTTTTATGGGGGGCTGATGAGAAGGAAAATTAACCCTTGCTTAGAGGGCAGAAACCATAGCAGTTTTTTTGGAGAGCAACTTCTGTGCTTGCTATTGCAGCCTCTGGGAGCATCCCAGGATGTAAATTCAGGTCTCAGCCCCTGGCAGAGGGCAGAGGACTGCATTGTTAACAGCACCAGTGCTGGACACCTTTGCCCCCGTGCCTGGCAGGAGTGGGGCTGCAGGACAGGTAAAAGCTTTGCTCACAAGAAACCTGACTTGCAAGGGAACAGACAAAATATAGAGCACGTGCAATTTTCACAGGGATCGTCACTTGGGACAGCACAATGGCCTCGTTCAGAAAATGCACTGGGAGAAGGCACTGGAGAAAAGAAATCTCAACTTGCAGAGGGAAAATTGTCCTAGCAAGACCCAAGCTGGTCCTATGATCCAGAAGTCCTGAAGTCCTTAAAGAAAAGCACCAGGAGCTGAAATGGAGGAGGATGGATCATTTGATCTGTGGAGGTCCATGCCAGGGATCACACCAGCCTCAGCTCAGAAGACATCCCTGCTTTCATGACACTTTTTTCAACCAAGGCCCTTATAAAGTTTCAATAATAACCACTATTGAGATTAGTCCAGTGCTTTCTGTTGGTATAGGAAAAAAAAAATCGAAATTTAGCTTCCAGCACAGTGAACTCCCTTAATTCAGTACCTTGTATGTAGATACCATACTCAGAGAAAGTTAAAATGTAGAAATAAGGAGCTCTGGAGTTTGATAAAAGCTAAGGGAGAACCTGAGGTTTGAAAGAAAACCATTAGCAATAGCAAATTTACAAGTTCAGCTGTGGGAAGGACCACAAAATCCAAGCACATGCTATATATCTTCTTTTTATTGACTGCTTTGTGGGAAGCTGCATTTCTTGTTGGCGTTGGGAGCTACAGCTTGCACTCTGTGTTGATTTTGATTATAGAGTGGTGGTAATTAAACCTCTGGAGCATTAAGTTACCATTTTAACCAAATGCCTGCATTTTATCTTGATGGGAAATTGAGAGTGAGACTCAGATTTTCACAGTAAATAAAAACTGTTGGCTGTTTCACAGATAATCCTTTTCCTCAGCTTATATATGAGAAAATCCTCCTGTACAGTTTATTCCAGCCTTTTGCGAAGGCACACACTCCTTGAAGAACCTCAGCAGAAGCCCTGCCAGTTTCTGCACATTGTTCAGCTTGTAAAATAATAATTATAATCATAATGTGCCTCCTTAATGACACTTTTAATCCAGAGACCAGTATCCTTATCTCCATGTAAGCAAACAGAAGCATGCAGAATTTTGCTCCAGTGATATAAGTGGCCAAGGTCAAAGTCAGGAGTTATCCAGCACCCAGGTTCAGTCTATCAGCAACATCCACTGCCTGTCTCTGAGGTAACACTCTTATCTGCAGACAGATAGGGAAGGTGTAAATCTGGTTAATTTTTAGACAGTTCTGTGCTGACAGGCACAGCTCTGCCTCGCTGCACACCTGTAGCTCAGGAATGGGGCAAATACAGCCATTTCATTGTTACTGTCACCGTGTGCCATCCTGAGCTTACCTGGCAAGTGACTGAAACAGGTGAATCCCTTAAATTCATTATTTCATTGCAATTAGCAGCAATATTGCTGAAGTAAGACCGAGATACTCAGCAGAGGCTGCGAGGCTGCAGTGTGTGCTGGCTGCCTGCGGTGCAGGCAGGGCATTGAGTGCTCTGGAGATCAGTGATTCTGATAATGAACAGTTGCTGCTGCAGAGGATTGGCCTCAGCCCTTTCAAAGCGAAGGTTGCCACAGAGTCTTTCATCCTCTGCTTTCGGAGTAAAGTGCATCCTCCCTTCCCAGAGCAGCAGCAGGTTTACCACAAAGTGTTTGCAGGATTTGCTGTCTGCAGAGGCAGGTATTACTCACCCAGTGGCTCCTTATGCAGATGTGCTGCCATCGCGGGGATAGCAGAGCCGGGAGCTGGAATTCAGGCTGCTGGAGATGCCCATCTGTGCCACCCGAGACCAAGACCAGCCACGGGGCTCCTCTGGGGCCATGTTTCTCAGCTGACAGTGCTCCTGCAGATCTGTGCGTCCACTGCTCAAACTGGAGCCTCGGGAGCTGCATCTTTTGGTGGGGACCAGAGTCGGAGACTGCATCATTTCACCTTCCTCGTCACTCCCCCTCCAGCCATCTGCTGAGAGGAAATGTCTGTCACAGCACGTGGGGGCAGGTACAGAGACTCCTGCAAGGCTCAGCAGAGCTCCTGGCTGCACATCTCTCAGGGAGAGCTCTCAGGAGGGGATGCCTCCAGCACACAGAGCTGCCCCTCCTCAGCGAGGCCAGCTGGGCTCAGGTGTGACCCACGTCACCTGCCAGAGATCAGGAGCAGCGCTGCTCCTCAGCATCCCACCCCACCTGCGCGAGGAGTTTGGGGTCTCCTCGTGCAAACCCAAGCAGACCCTGAGCCAAGGCTGTGATGAGGGTTTCTCCAGATAGAAACACAGTTATTGCTGGTGTGGTTGGGAGCTCAAAGAGAGTAAGGCGGCTTCCAGTTTGAAGAGGATCACAAAGAAGTCATTTATTTTGGAGAAACCTTGAAAGAGTACAAATTATTCTATTATTCTTACCTAATGAAGGTAATGAAAACTGAAGGAAGCATTGCTACTGATGCTACTGGATCCAGGATTTCACACCTTCTTCCCATCATACCATGCTGAGATATGATGCCCTCCAAGTGTAACTGATAAATCCCCCAACACATTTCCACTGTTCTACATCCTGGTTTTATACTCCAATACAAACAAATGAAAAAAAAATCAATATAAAATCCTATCTTTTTCCCTGAACCAAGCACACTAAGGAAGGAAAACAAATCTACTTAATGTTTCTAGATGTAAATATTTAAGGAAAGAGAAAGAAAAAGCTGATTATCTTCTCCATTTGACAGGATAAATATAAAAGTGTCTTCTTTGAAAAATTCATCTAAGCATTATTCTGCATTCTGACATTAAGGGAAATGGTGCCTAATTGCATCTTTTCCCAGAAATAGTAAACTGCTCTGGTGGTTTGGAAAAACATAAGTAGGGAATCTATTTTTCAATTATTTTAATTTTTTTCCACAGACCACTGCCATTTTTTATTTGAGTGATGGCCAGAGTTATAAAGGATAAGCCACCACAAGACAAAATTTTCTCAGAGCATTTTTCTGCTATGAACTTCTGGAAATATCAAAAGAAACCAAGTTGGTGTGAAGCTGGTGTCCCATGAGGAAGAACCAGGCTGGGTACACCCACCAGTCACCAATGTTTTGTGACACTGGGTAAGTTACCAGAATCAGTAATTATATTTTAAAAAATCCATTAATCAAAAAAATAAATTGGGGAAATACCCAAATAACTTAAAAACCTGCAAGAGCCCTACAGAGCAGCCCAGTCAGTGTTTTCCATCCCCCTACATGCTCCAATCAGTCAGGAATATGTTGTTTTCTGCCATCCTCCCTTTTTTCTCCATTTCCTTTTCACCAAAGTGATACCAGGCTGGATTTCTTGGAACTTTGTCCCAAATTCGCTCTTTTCATAATGTCTAAAACTTTACTTTTTAGAACAATCTCCTCCAAGCCTCCCTCTTCTTACATCAGTTATTACAAACTTCAGTTTTAGCAGCTACCCTCAAGGCCACATCAATTCACTCCACAACCACACCAGTCCTTCAGTTACATAATTTACGAGCTTCTTGCCTTCTAGTCTTTATTCCTGTTACCTTTGCACATCTCCTCTTACCTGGCTGAACCAACAACCTACCTACCTACGGCCAGCCCACAACCTTTACCCCAGCAGGCTCTGTAACCCTTCTGTCAGCTCCTTCCCAAAGCTCAGACTCACATTCTGCCCAGCTTTCTTTTAAGCCTGGGAAAACCTTCCTGATAAAATCTGAACAGCCACTCCTTTCTCCTCCTTCAGAACTATCCTTACGACTGACTTCTGCCAAAAACCCAGCCAAGCTCAGCTTTGGCTGTGGCTGGGCAACATGAATCAGGATTTTCTTCCCTCCTCTTCTTTCTCCCTATCTCTGCTCTCAGCTAAGCATTAACCAAACCAAATTATGCTACCAAAGAAATGTCATTGCCTTTTATATATATATATATATACACACACATATATGTATACACATACATATACATACATACATATATATATATATGCACAAACACATATATTTTGTGTGTGTGCATGTGCTGTATATCCCTTAGCTCCTGTGCAGAGCATAATACACTCAGAGCAGGTATTGCCTTTTCCCCTTCACTTCTGCAGAGCACCTCCCAGAGCCATGGCTCAATTCCTGTGCATGCTCCCAGAATATAAACATGTACTGATATCAGAGCATTTCTTGGAGGAAAGGTGCAGCAGAGCTGGGAACCACCAGTGAACTGCAGCTGTCACTGGCCCAGAGCAGAGCGGGAAAGGAGATCAGACTGATCAGATAAGGGCCTGGAGGGGGAATGGCTTCAAACTGACAGAGGTTGGTTATTACAAGAAATTCTTCTCTGTGAGAGTAGCGAGGCACTGGCACAGGCTGCCCAGAGAAGCTGTGGCTGCCCCATCCCTGGAAGTGTCCAAGGCCAGGTTGGATGAGGCTTGGAGCAGCCTGGGATAGTGGAAGGTGTCCCTGCCCATGGCAGGGGTTGGAACAGGATGTACTTTAAGGTCCCTTCCAACCCAAACCATTCTATCATGATTCATTGATGATTGACTAACCAATATTACAGTTAAAATATCCTTTATGTAGTAAACCACTTGAATTAATAAGAATTAAGCACAGAGGAATGAGATAGAAGTCTCTCACATATCTTTCCAGTGACTCCAGGACATGATGAATCTGAGAAATGCAGCTGAGGTGTGAGGACACAACCAAAGTTACTGTGCCAAGGTGGGTCTGTACTGCCCAAATGTCCTGTTGTCATGATGTGGGGCAAACAGCAGGTCCCACATAACAGAGGGCCAGGTATGTTCCTACAAAAGCTGAAGCCAGGGCCAAGTAAGAGGCTTGGTGTATGTGTCAGAGTGGATGTTGCTGTGGTTCCAGGTAAAATATTGTGTATAAAACATTAGAGGTGGGCACATGAGTGAATCACTTGGCTGGAGAGGATTTGGACTTAAAAAAATCCTATTATGATGTCTTCAGTGTCCAGGTACCCTTAAAAAAGCTGTTTCTAGATAGTTAATATAAATTGCAGGTTTTTATAAGTACAAGCTATGTAGTTTCTGTGTTCTCTGTAGATTCTGTGACAAGAGTGAACTACAAGAGCAGAGAGCACTGAGACTGGTGGTGTCAGGTGTGGGAGAAAGTGACCACCAGCACGCTCAGCAGCTCCTGTAGTTCCCTGGTCCAGCCCATCACAAAGCTTAAACACAGTTAGAAGCACCCCAGATTCCCTGCGCTTAAACCAAACTTCTTTTCCAACAAAAAACTCCCAGAGTTTTCAGCCTTAACTCCTAAGCCAAACCCATATTAGAACAGCTAAAATGTCAGAGCTAATTAAGAAGAGGAAGCCATGCACAAACCAGCCAAGATGTGCATCTGCCACCAAGGAGAAACCCCATTCCTGCAGCGCGTGCCAGGGCCCGGCGTGCACACCACGTCCTCCCAGAGGCAGAGAGCTGGCTGGCAACTTGGTCAGCCCTGAATGACATGCTGGAGTGCTGACTTCCCTTGTGGTTTCAAAAAAAAAAAATTAAAAAATAAAAGCTTTAAAGCCATGATTTTAAGTGATGCCCAGGGCTATGTTTAAGGAACAGCCAGTACCAAATTCCACCCTGCCCGCTGGAGCACCATCAGGCTCTGGTGGGGTTGCACAGCAGATAAGAGGCCATGGTGTTTGGGCAATTAGTTTTAACCATCATTATATAATATTGATGTCATATTGACTACACATATATACGCTGGCACGGGGACTGGAATTACATTGATTTATTAAGTTGATAGCATGCACCGGTGCCAAGCTACCAGGTCATTGATCAGCTGCCTGGGCTGAACTTCAGCGTGTAATTTCCAGCACAATGTGACTGATCAGCAATACCATAATTGGTTGCAAATGTCCTTCCTTCTATTTGTTTTGTTAAGTGGCTTTTTCATTAACATAGCAGAGCCAAGAAAATAAATATGACTTTACTATTGGACTGCAGGCAGAGAATAGCTGAGAACTGGATGCAGACTGGGACAGGACTGTGCAATATTGTCAAACCAGCACTCCTCACTCCTTTTTTTTAGTTATAAATTTTCTATTTTGCCGCATTTAGGGTCCTGATTGCTTCAGAAGAGATGGCCTTTGGCTAGAAGGGACTTGGCTGACATTATGTTCAATAAAACACAAATTTATTGAATTCATGCCCCCAAATGCCCTAAGTCAATAGGTTTATTATTAGGCAAAGCCATGATGTCTCTGTTTGGAATATGGCCCTTGGATGTCCCTGCTAAGAGAGGAAACTAAGTCCAGTCCCTGGGAACAGGCTCTCTGCTCCTTACAGCAACACCCAGGCACCTGAATGAGCTGGAAAACTCAGAACTGGGCACAGAGACTTTAAGGGAGGTGGCACCTCCCTGCTGAACACCAAATCCAAGGCTGAGCCAAGCAATGGGTCCCTTCTCCAGAGCCTCATCCCAGCTCAGCCCTGCTTCTGCAGCACAGCCCTGCACATCTGCAGGATCACATGAAATGGGACTTGCTCTTTGAGAGAGCAAAAAGTGCCAGGTATGGTCTGGGCCTAAGTGAGTTGCAAAGTTCCTGAAAATATTGACTCAAGCATTGTACCTGTGAGCAAGTGCAATTATTTGAATGGGAGAAAGACGGGAGTGAGCTGCTGTGGCACCAGCTGTCCCATGAAATAGCTCTGTATGTCACCCAGATTATAGCATGCCCTTTCTGATTTCCAACAGATATAGAAATCATTGTCTTCTGGGTGTGTGACTCCTCAGTACCTGCTTTTAAATGCTCTTTCCACCTCTTATTTTACCCCGTTCTGTTAATGTCAGCCCATTTCTGGCCGTATTCTAAACATATATAACTATGTAGGGCCTGAGCAGGAGTAGTGGTTATCTGGTGACTTCACAGCAATGAAACATTATTGCAGACCTTTCACATGAGTCACCACAATGCATTAGAGGAGAAAAGGCAATAAAAAAATAAATGTCAAAAAGAATAAAAGTATTGAGTCAGGAGAGAAGAACCAATCCATTATTTTTCACTATTTTCAGCAGTTTAGGACTTTATATTTTTATACTTTTCATCCACTGGACTCTGCCAAATACAGCCATTGTTTCTCTCCTGTTAGCTCCCTGAAAATATCTGGCAATGGTTTACTCTAGTAAGCTACTTAACCAATGTGTGTTCTTTGAAGTATTGGATTTGAATCTCCAGGATACCAGCATGTTGCAAACAGGCACACTTCATTAATGATGCTGAAACATTTCCTCAAATCAGGATGGAAGTGTTTGATACCTATAGTTTTGTTTTCAGTTCAATACAGTTGCAGGTTTCAAAGGGCTCTGGAGCACCAGCACTGGGGATGATGCAGTTTGACTGAAGCAGTGGTGAACAAGGCATCACTCCCTACCTGTTCAGGGCATACAGGGCTGAGGACTCTGATTTTGTCTACACTTTATAAAGAGCTCAGCATAGTCATTACTCAGCAAATAACTAAAAGAAACAGGTTTGTAATTTGGTTTGTTCAGAGGGTTGTAAGTTATTAGCATTTACTATGCCCTGGTGCATGTACAATGCAGGGAAAACACCCTTCATGTAAGGGCCTGTCCTGCAACTTCTGCTCAGAGTGTTTGCTCCTTGAGTGGGTCACAGAAACCATCACCCTCATTAATATCATGAAACAGCAGACACCCTCCCCCATATTTAATTTTGGATGTGCTCTTCAGTGCTCTAGTGCCTGGACTTGCTGAGCTCCCCCACCTCCCATCCCGACCTGGCTCCTTCCTGCATTGCTGACTACTTCTGTCCCATCAGACTGCTCCTTCCAAAGCCTAAATCCCAATTTCACAGGAGCTCTACCTCCCCAAAGGCCAGAGCAGTGCTCCCAGCAATGCACACAGCAAACCAGAAGGTTGCTTTCTATGCAAAGGGCAACATAAATCTGCCCAAAACTATTGGAGGGAATGCATTAATTGAGCCTTGAGTTTTTTCACCCCTACTATTGGTAGGGAAGAAGGTTGGTTTGGTTTGCAGCCATTCCAGAAGTTTTACATGAGAGGGAAACACTCACCAGCTCTCAATGATCTGTCAAGGGCAGTGTCTGCTTCTTGGCAGGAGCTGCTGCTGAAACACCAGCGAGCATCTCTCCCACTCCCAGCACAGCACTGCTGCCAGTGACTAAGCAGTTTCTATAAATCAAGCTGCAGCAGAGTTCAGAAGCCTAGTAATAATCTGAAAATGTACAATAATGATAATATGGTGGTTTTAATGGTAAGAAGGTCACAGATAAGTATAATAGGCATTCTGATGTTGAGACTTGTAGCTTGGTTTCAAATAATTTTAACATTCTATTTGATGTCTGGTCTTAGAGCAGTAGAAACTGGAATTAAACAATGCAATTCAAACACAGCAAAGCTGTAATCTGATTTTATGTCCTACTTCTAGCCTTGCTGCTTCACCTTTTCCTCTGAGCCCTTCGTCTCTCCCACGATGAAGTATTTGTCATTGCCTGTTTGGGGTTTGGAACCAGCTTGCCTGCTGGGATGCCAGCAGTGCTGCTGTTCCCCATCCTGCTCTATTTAGCAGCAGAGGCCACCACAGCAGGTGGATGTTCACTGCTTGGCTGTGAATGTCCTCCCCAGTGCCACAAACACCCAAGGCTTTGCATCCCAAACGCCTGACAGTGCCCCTGCAGCTGGCACAGGACGAGTGCTGCTCATTCCATTTACTCTAACAGTCTCATTAATACTTTGTTTATATTGGTGCAACTTAATCCAGCTAATTGCCATCATGAACCAGCAGCACATTAAGGCCCTGGCTATAAAGGACTATTGTGCTGCACCAAATGTAATCCTTCTTAAAATGTCCTGTGTTGGTACCTGCCAGTTTTCCAAGATTCCATCTGTGTAACACACTGACACGCAAAGTTTTGCAGACTTTGATGTCTGTGTGCCTCAGCAAACGTCTCCAAAGCAGGCACAGCTCTGCACTGCTGGCTCTTTTGGGGCAGGAATGGTTGGTTCCACGTGTGTTCAGTACCAAGCAGTACCAGACACCGTGGCTGGAAGTAATAGATGTTCCCAGAGCAAGGTTAATGAAAACCTTATGAACGGCTGTCTTCATACAGTTTTAATGGGAGAAGCCATTTTCCTGGAGTTTCCCCACACAGTCTCAAGTGCGGTGTGGTTCAGGACAAGGCAAGCTCTCCTCAAGAAAGCTGAAGGTTCAGCTTTGGATGTTTTTTTGAGGAGGATGGGGACTGATGCTGAGCACCTGCTGATCCAGCACTGTTCAGTGCCATTTGTTAGACCTTTCACCTGGTCTAGTGTAAGTCTCCCTGTCCAGTACAGAGGGGTTGGAACTAGATGATCTTTAAGATCCCTCCCACCCAAACCATTCTGTGATTAGCCAGAGTTGTTCCTGATGGCACAAACAAAGCAGGGACTTTGGTGATGCACAAGTTTTGCGATGGCCTGCTGTGCAGAACAAAAGAAGGAAACATCTCTGGATGCATAAAACCATCCCACAGCAGCAGTTTATCCATCAGCTTAGGGAAAGATTCCTGTATCAACACCAGCCCTTTGCCCAGCAGTCATCCTTCCCTGCCTGCATGCACAGTGCATTCCAAAGCTGCTCCATTGTTAGTGAATAAAAAAAAAAAAAAAGAACTTAATCCATAACATGTCATCACCATATTACCTTGCAAAACAACATCATGCTTATTAAGTATCCAAATAGTCCAGCCCCTGCATCACACTCTTGTCACTTAGTCAAAGACCTGAAACTCAAGCTGGAAAATAATCCAGCTGTATGTCACTTCAATGTTGTGGTTAACTATTGCCATGCATAATTTGTGGGTGGGGAAACTGAGGCATGGAGGGAGAGCAATGTGTTTGGGATCCTGCAGATCCTACAGCCTTATCAGGCCAGGGGGGAGAGCCTTGCTGCTGCATCCCATGACCACATGTGTGCCCACACAGCTCCTGGGGAGCCCTGCACTCCACTTCTGCCCTGGTTCACAGGGCCTGGCTCTGGCTCCCCTGCAGCTCAGTTCCTGGCTGAGACCAAGGGTAGCTGTAAGAATAAATAGAACCCTCCACCTCCTGTTAATCCCCTGCTCTGCCAGCAAGTATACCACCAGTATTTAAGCAACTAAAACTCAGCCTAATTTTCTGAGTTCCTAGATGTCTGCATTGAGTCCAGAGACATCTGAGGTTCCTCAGAAGTGCTGAAAATCAGGGCATTGCTCTAGAATTAGTATTTATGTCTCTTTATATAATCTTAAATGAAGAGAATGGCAGAAGCCCACAATATCCTACCTGAGCTGAAACTCAGATGAAGGTGGTGTTACAGCCAAGGCACTGCAGTGGGTTATAGGAGATCCTGCAGAAATCACTGAATTTCTGTGTGCCCTATTTCCACATCTGTGAAATGGGGATAACAAGACATCATGTTGCGAGGTGCTGAGCCACGAAGAGTTATTATGGGAGCTGCAGAAGTTGCTATAAATACCTGAAGAACGAGGGCATTCAGTGTTACACTAATAGAATACAAAGTCTGTAAAAGCCTTTGCGTTTTGGAGATGAAGGTTTGAGATAACTACAGGAAACTGAAAAAAATCCTCCCAGAGTTTTGTCCACAGGCACTGATGTTCCCCTGCAGAGAGGGGTGGTGGGAAGGCAGAGTTTATTCTTTGCAGGGATGGGGATCTAAGAGCCTTCAAGCTGGTGACTGCTTGAACTTCACTTGCACAAGGAGAAGGTTGTAGTTTCAAAAGTGAGCAGCAGGGCTTTGGAGCTCGCTTTCAAGTTCAAATTAGGGCAGATTTGGAGACCACAGACATTTTACCACTGTTGGGCTGGTCTCTTGGCTTTCTCATGAAGTCAGGTTATGTCAAGTCCTCTTCACATCACCCAAATGGTACAAAAAAGCTTTAGAAGAAATCCATCCCAGGCTTTCCACAGCAGTTCTAGCCCTTTCCTAAATTAAAAAGGTCCTCAATTCCTGAATAGCTGTGACCTCCTACTCCTCGAACTCACAGAGACTCTCCTGCCAGATCCAGCAGATGTAGACAAAACAAATGGGTGAATTCTAAGGAGAGGGGAGGAGAAAGACCTGCCCCAGCACAGGTGGTGCAGCAAGGCTTGTCTGGAATCACAAACCTCCCTTTAGGTTATAGAGCCTGTTTCTGTGGGCAGCCACAGCTGGCAAGTCTGTGCAGCACAGCCCAAGCCAGGAGGCAGGAGTAAGCAGGCTCAGGCAGGGGCACAGCTCCACCTGGTTGTACCTCCACTCCCAAGGGGTGGTCAGCAGCCTCTCCAGCTTAGAAGCCCCCAGTATTTCTCCTAAGGGGCTGCAGTAGGTTGGCTTTCCTTAGTAACCCTTCCCAGACTTTTGGAAGGAGCCCATGGATGCCTCTGCACTTCCTGCAAGTGAAAAATGTCTCTAGAGGAATCTCAAGACTCCTGCAGAACTGAGGATCAGAGGGATTTGGAAAGGCTAATGCCCTTCTTCCTCCATGGCCATCACCCCTGTGCAGGTTAATTTAGCAAAAAGGCAGCAAAGGAGCTTCCCATTGAGGGTTTTTCCCCATGCTGTGCTGGTGGCTTTGATGAGAAGCACAGAAAAACAGGGGAAAGCTGTCCCCATCTCACCACTATTACCTTCATCCCTCCTGTATATTATATTGGCAGCAAAAGGGAGGTGCCTTAGGCAGAAAAATACCATGAAAAGTATTTTGCTACTCTTGAGCTTGTCAAACAATATTTGTTCCTGGTGAGATATTTAATTTCTCCAATTCCGCTGTTTTCCCAACAAATGGATATACACCTTTCACTGGTTGCTTCTGCAGGTTAAAAATTGACTGAACACACTGATTTCATGAGCCCTCTGGAGCTCCAGCAGCTCCATCAAAGCTGCAATGAAATGTATTTATTGAGCACTATATGTGAGAGAGATTAAGATGAATTGTGAGTCTCTCCCTGTTAATTGCAGGGTCTACCTGACCATCCTGCATGTGCCAGTCAGTGGGGAAGGAGAAATGAATTTACTCCTAGAGCAGCCATGGTTAAAATGTGCTGGACAAGGTCAATTTGAAGTGCTACTCTGGCAGAGTAGCTCCCACTTACGTGGGAAATGCTCAGTAGAAGGGGATGAGCACTCAGATCAGTGAATGCTGGAGCCACTGGAAAAATATGTGAAAGATTCTTGTTTATTCCTCTGGGCTTAATTCTTACTAATTTGAATATATTACTACATAAAGGATAATTTAACTGTAATATTGTTTAATTAATAATGAATAGGATGGTTTAGGTTACAAAGGACCTTAGAGCCCGTCTTATTCCAATCCCTCTGCCACACTTGCTTCTAGACCAGGTTGCTCTAATGTAGCCTTGAACACTTCCAGAGATGGGGCAGCCACAGCCTCTCTGGGAAACCTCTTCCAGCACCTTACCACCCTCACAGGGAAGAATTTCTTCCTAATGTTTGATCTAGTAGTCAATTAATGTTCATTAAGGTGAAGAGGTGAACTCAAAACTGATAAAGTACGCTGTTAGATCTGCTGGAAGAAATCCTGTATGCTCATAAATCAGGATAAAACAACTGAGGAAATCCCCAAGTCCTGTGTAGGTAAATATAACTGTATATCCAGAGCCACAGCCTGGGAAAAGATCAAGTTTTGAGCCAGTGCCACTAAGTATTAGACTAACATGTTTGGGGGGAGAAAATATTCCTGGGAAACAGGCTTTTGTGCACACTACCACATCTCCTGGATCCTCTGCTGCAGCCTCTGAGACAGGGTGAGTGAGGCTGAGCCTGCTGGAGACAGGGTAAGGAGCCAGCTGGACCCCAGCATGGTACAGTCTGAGACCTCTCACACTTGACAGAAGCCAGTCTCAATCACATGCCTATAGTTAGGGAAGAACCAGCTTTTAGAGATTTTGACAGCAGAGCTCAGTTACAGCAGAAAAAACTGACCTCAGAAAGAGTCCCAGCCTTTCTCCTGCACTTGGCAAGAATTCAAGGCAGAGAGGCTGCAAGGGGCAGCCTCACATTCTGAGATGGAGCAAATGAAGAATTTGGATCTAAAAGCCTCCAGACTCTGGGGGAGTTCAGGTCCAAATCTGTGCTTTCCAGCTTCACCCCTCTCCCTTGTTGTGGTGTCCTGTTTCACTTGGCTCTCTGGCTGTGTTTTTCAAGAAGCAACCGTGGAAACCTATTGGTTTCAGTTCTGTCTAATATTCTGGGAAATGGTTCAGAAAGCTGGAATTTGACCAAGACTCATGTCTAAGCTCCACTGGACCCTTCAAGAACCACTGTTAGCATTCTAATAATAAAGCCTCACATGTCAGAGCCCTGGATCCAAATCTCACCCTTAACACAATGAGGTACTGCACAGTGCAGCTCTCTTTGAAGCACCCATCCCCTAAAGAGACATCCATTTCCACCCATTTACAGAAACTGCCAGTTTATTGTTACAAACCCAAAGCAGATCAGTCACATCTGGTGGCTGCAGTTCCAGTGTTCTGGAAACACTGCTCAAAACCTGTGTGGGGCTCAGGGTGACTTTGAGGCCACTCCAGCTTCTCCTGGCCCCCAATGTCCAGCCCAGCCCTTCCTCATGCACCTTAAACAAATCCACCACCACTATCCAAAATCCCAAAGCAGTTTTATTTAAATTTTTAAACTTCCAGCACATGCATGTTTCCTGTTATTTCATCAAAGGCTTGGATTTCTTTTTGGTGACATAATTTGTCAACATATGCAGTTCGTAACAGAAAAAAGGTTGATCAAAGAATAGCAGGTAAGTCTTATTTACTGCCTGATAACGAGCTAAATTGCTGCTATAGCTTTGTGTTAGCAAGCTCCACATTTAGTGCTTTTATCAGCATTTCAGCTGCAACACACTCTTCAACTTTGGATAGACAATTTAATAATCAGAAAAGAAGTCCCCCCACCCCCAGAGCTCAGTGTCAATGTTAGGATGCAGAAGACTGTAACTTACAGCTAGTGATTAATCCAGACAAAATACTGGGTGTGTACCAGGTGCAGAAAGATGGGAGCAATGCTCAACTGACTAACCATGAGACAACAATGCAGGTCTGCAGTGCTCACAGAGAAAGCCTCTACCTGGGAGGGGAGCAAAGGCAGCAGAAATGGTTCAAAGTATAAAAGCAAGCCATGGGCAGCAGTAGCTGTCAGAAT
Source organism: Leptocoma aspasia (assembly GCA_013399835.1). Taxonomy (NCBI): domain Eukaryota; kingdom Metazoa; phylum Chordata; class Aves; order Passeriformes; family Nectariniidae; genus Leptocoma; species Leptocoma aspasia. The sequence goes on along the minus strand of VXAX01007844.1, from coordinate 563,937 downwards.
TTAGATTCAACTTCAGTTCGGGATAAACCCTCAGTTATTTGGATTGATCAGTTCAATTATCCAGCAGAATAAAATGCATTGTTTTCATATCATGTAGCCTTCTTTAGGAACATGTCAGACATTCAAAGACTGCTTCACAGATGTTACTGACTCTGCCTCCCTTCCTGGTAATACCAACATCCCTGGTTTTCAGCCTTGGGTGGGATGCCAGGGGGTCAGGCAACATCTTCCAGACTGACTACCTAGACACATAGTACCTGTGTTTTTAACCATTCATGTCACCTATAAATATAATTTTTATATTTTTTAAAATCCTTCATAATACTTCAGGAGTACAGGGCTCTGGGAGCTTGTGGTGGTCCTGTGTCAGCTGGAGTCTGTGGGTGTATCTGAACACTCCACATCCCTTTGAACTTCCCATTGCCCTCCTGCACCCAAAAAGGCCATGTCACCCTACACTGCAGTAGTAAGCCTAATCCACCTATGCCCAAAAATAAAACTTTCACTCACTTACCAGCTAGAAAGTGGCCCTGGACAACATCATCTCCCCAGCACAAGCCCTGTAGTCCTGGGGAAGGGTCATATTTTACTGAGTTCTTCAGCCTCTGCCATGAGTAATTTTACTAAACTTAACTTTAAACAAAGAGATTTAAGGTTTAAAAGTGCTTATAGAAATGGAAGGCAGGAGCCCAGCCTGGTAACAGACCCAGCAAAGCCCTCAGAATCTGAGCAAGGGGAGCAGAGCAGACCCACGGGTCAAAGCCAGGCTCAACCAAGAGCCCACATCATCAGGGAAGTTCATGGAGATAGAGCAGCTCAAAGGACATGCCACAAGGTCAAGGTGAGATCCAGTGAAGGTAATCCAGGTCAGACACCATCCAGCAATTCCCAAGCAGGTCCATCATGGCAGAAGGTCCATAGACCTGAGCCTGAGGGAGGGGATGTACAGCCAGCACAGTGTGTGGCTGAGCTGGAGCCCAGCACCTCCCTGGCACAGCTTGGGGAGAGATGGAGGCTCCTGGGTTGAGCTTAAATGGGCTCCTGGGCAGAGGTGAGGGGTGTCCCCAGCTGAGAGGGACCTGCTGCTCCAGGTCATTAGTGTCTGCTGGTGCCCATGCCTGACCCTGGAGCCTGCCACAGTGAGAACATTCACTTGCCTTAAAAGTGAGGAACATGTGACAGTATCTATCCTTTGCATGTGACAATACCCAAACTTGCATGTGCACCCTGCTTCAGATGTTACTAAACCCAGCCTGGGCAGGGTTAGCAGAGAATTGTAAGACTCTGCTTCTAGTTTTCTATATGAACTGCAAATAATGCCCAACAGTCAAGGTATCTGTGAAGGAAACACAGGGTGAGGTAAGGCCAGCTCCTCGCTTATGGCTACATCAAAGGCAAAGCTGCTCCCTTTAAAGGCAGGCAGGAGACTTTTCTTCTGGAGAAATCCACACCCTGACTCCTAGGCATATGTGCAAGGGAGGGATTTCAACTTGTGACTTAAGTGACTTGAAACAAATCAGATGTTGAACCATATGGGTTTGGGGCATTTTGAGACTGTAAACTTTTTTCATTACAGATAGAGGTAATGACGGGGCAGCTGTGTGCTCCAGAGCTGCAAGCCAAGAGGGATGGGGACAGACAGGTGGAGTGGGACAGAGGGTGATGCCATAAAAATATATAGGGAGATAAAATTGCAAAAGGTGATTGCATGCTGCTGGGTCTGGCATGACAGCAGGACATCACATAAAGGCTGGAGGGTGAAATCTGCTCCCCTGAGAGGCACAGTGCAGGCTGAGCAGCAGCCTGAGGGCAATACCTCATCTCTGCAGGACACAACAAACCACTCTTGCTCTTGGCTTCAGCTCAGCTGAGCAGTCCAGAGAGGTGGGAGGACTCAGACCACGCGTTATGCCTGGTGCAAGTGCCCATTACTCACTCTGTACAATTCCAGAGGGCCATATTTTGGCTTGTAAGCTGTGAACTTGTCATTTATCTTTCTGCGTGCTGCTGACTCTTTCTAATGTGCTCATCTTTGCTTCCCCCACACTTTTGCAATGTGCTTATTTCAAAAACCAGATGATTGCTCATTCTCTACCTTTTCCATTCCTTATTTCCAGTGGTCTCCATTAGGCAAGTTTGTAACAGAGCAGTTGAGAACAGCAGACTTACAGAAAAAAAAAGAAAAAAAAAGCCAAAACCAAGCAAGCAAGCAAGCAAGCAAGTAAACAAAAAAACCCCACAAACAAAACAAAAAACCCACCTCCCCAAAACAACAACAACAAAAACCAACACTCAAACACCCACACCAGAAAAAAAGAGAAAATAGGGTGTCTGTGTCTCCTTTCCTAAGGTGAGCCTGCAATGGGAAGACATCTCACTCCTCACATCTTCCCTTGTGTTCATGGATTGCACAGACACAAACTCGTCACCTAAGAGGGGTGTCAGTCCCCACAGGAGTTCTTGAGAGGTGTGGGGAAGTTTGTCCTGGCACCCTTCACAAATTCCAATATTTATCCTCTGTTTTATACATTATATTGAATCGTTAAACTTCAAAGGGTTTTTTAATTGGTTAATATTATACTTTTATTTTCCTCTAGATTATTTTTTAAGGAAATTGTATAAAAAAGGGAAATTCTGCAAGGGAAAAAAGCAGAACACGATCAGTGTTTCAAAAACCTTACTGAATTTGGTATATTTGATATCTCCTCTTTTTCTTCTATCCCCATGGCCTTTTACTCTTTAAAATTAAATTAGAGCATTATGGCATGACTTGTGCTTGGGAAATCTGTATTGGATGTTGCTCATCTTATTTTCCAGGTATGTGTCTATTTGTTCCAGCATTTTTCTGGATTTTGAGAGTAACTGACTGTTGTACTGTTGTCCTGTTCTTTTTTTCTCTCACCTCTCCCACCTTTTAAAGATGGGCAATACATCAGTCTTCTGGTATCACCCCAGCCCATCCAGGAATTCAGAGACACCATTAATAGTTCTGAGATTACAGTTTTTCAAGAACTGCAGGATTAAGTCAGCACTAGCCAATTTCAAAATCTCTAACTTATCTAAGTATTCTTTAACCTGATTTTACCCTAATCTGTGCTGAAATTCATTTTCCTTAGTAATTTAGTAAACTCTTATTCACTATTTACTTTTTACTGAATATTGTGAAATAGCCATTAATTCATAGAATCATAGAAGCACAGAATCACAGAACAGGTTGGAATGGACCTTAAGGATCATTTAGTCCAAACCCCTCAGGAGGACAAACCTTTCATTTGCTCTTCCTCACGTTATTAATGGGCTTAAGGACTGTTTCTTGTTGACCCTGATGTCTCTTTCTGGCTGCATTTGGTTTTCTACCTTTTTCATTTGAATTTTCCCTTATGTATTTGAGCTAATGCTTTATGATAATTTTCAGTAATCTTAAAATTATAGTTCTTTCTTCTGATGTTGATAAAGAATTTATGATTTAGTAAATAAATTGCATTTCCTGTGCTCTCTCTAGGATGATACATTTCTGCCTTTTCTCTCCAATGAAAATCTGTCCATTCTCTGATTCTACTGAAGTTTGAATATAAGGTTTTTGAGTGGGTTTTTTGTTGTTGTTGTTGGTTGGTTGGGGTTTATTTTGTGTGTATTTTGTTTTGTTATCAGCTTCTTTTACAGCAAGAGGGTCAGAACTCTCTTGGCAGCCTCACCAAAGAGCTGAGGGTTTATGGCCTTGCTGTGGGGCTTATGGAGCTGCAGAGACAGGCAGAAGTGGCCACACAGAACTTTGCATTGCTCTGCAGCTGGGGTTGCTAGAAGAGCCTGTGGTACCAGATAAGGGTTTTCAGACTGTGCTATCTGCCTGACCAGTTAGGACTTGTACAAAGTGTTCATGTTGCCAGAATTCAGTCTGAATTTGCAATTCCCTGGCTATTCATCATTTTTTCCAAGGGTCATGAAGAAGATATCACTGAGCTGGCAGTGCTGAGCCTAGGATGCATCAGGGAGTTCCCTATACCAGGAGCTCAGCTATAAGTCTGCTTTACACATCTGGAGCAATGGAAATGGCCTTAATTGATGTTATAAACTAGCTCATGATGACATTTCCTGCCAGTTCTGTGTATCATAGAGGATATGCATGCACTGAAAAGTCTTAAATCATCTTTGAGCTGGAACAGAAAATCAATCTATTTAAATATGTTGTTAAGAGTAAAAGGTTCATTGAAAACTGCCTTGTACTTTCAGGAGTAGAGACTCAATGGTGTGTATAGAAATACCCTTCACCAACTTTCATCCCATAAGTTTTGTTTGAGATGCTTCTGGGCCAAGTTGAGAGTGGCCAGTTCCCCTCACTGCATCATTTTCTAGACCTATATCAGCAGCAGGTTTCAGTCAGGCTAAAGATCAAAGGCTTTGATCTCCAGTCATCTCAGCATAACTAAAAGGAAGCCACATCTGGAGAATTTATCTCATTCTGTGAGCTATAAATACGTATGGTTTTGGTACTATGCAGTTAATCAAAAGGCTGAAAGAGAATACATGTGCCAGCCTGCAAAGGTTGGATTGTATTGTAGGAACTGATGAAATACCTTCTGATTCTATTTCTGTGTCTAAGTAAACCACTTTACTATGGTGAACTCGGTGCCGAGGACACAAGCCTTCCAGAGTCCTTAAGAATTAAGTCACTTACTTCTAAGCAAATATATGTTTACTACAGGGGAATAGCCCAGAGACTTTCCTTGCAAGATTTTGAATCAGTCCACTCTGAAGACAGGGGCCTCAGGATAAAACTTGGATCTAGGTCTGAGTCCTGAATTTTTAATTCTCAAAATCTGGATCAGCTTAAAGTGCCTGGATTGCATCTCTGATTTTTCCCATTTGCTCAAAATCAGCCTTAAACAGCACCAAGTTTAATTTAATCAGGCAGCACTTAAAATATGTAATCAGGCTCCAGTGGTGACTCCCTGCTTCAGCCTCCAAAATACAACTGATTTGTGCACAGAAACACAGAGACAATCGGAACTCCTGATTAGCTGAATGTGCCACTTGTGTGATTATTTTTAAGCTTATGTGCTTTTGCTGCAGGTTTTTCAAGAGTGTGTAGCTGCTTTATTTGAAGGCTGCACCTAAATGCTCGTGGCAGATCTACAGATATTGGAGTGGCTGAAGGATGTGTTTGCAGGTCAATGGCCAAAGCCTGTGCTGGGAAATGGAGGGATTTGCAGGTACAGCACCTGATTGGGAACCAACCCCACAATTTCTGAAGACAAAATGGAAGGATGTGTAATGAGGATCCCCAAAAAATACTCCCAAACAAACAAGCATCATGCCCTACACCCACCTGTGCTGCTGCTGGTTTTCCTTGCAGGGCACCATTGCTAAGGAATCTCCACGTCTTTTACCTGCCAGACCCGAGACCCAACTGCAAAAAATACCAAAACTCAGAGAAAGAATTTTCGTTGTAGTTGTTGTCGTTCCTCTCCTTTAAAACCTCATTTTCCACAAGTAGGGAGGAAAGATCTATAATGAAAGGCAAATATTGAGGAGCAGCCCAGGACAGGTCCCAGTTTCCCAGCAACACAGACACTCTGATCATGACTATTATGATTTCACCTTTTAAAGAATCTCCTGTCTATGGCTAATTTTACATAATGGGCTTTATTAATATTAATTATGTCTCAAACTCAGGTGTGATGTAGCTAAGACATACAGTTTTGAGGCAGACCCCAGTTACATGACTGTGAAAGGCATGAAGATGGCAGTGAAGTCAGAAGTACTCCCCTCTCCTGACGCCCTCATCCTTGGGACCAAACCCAACCCTGCCTCCTCCCCAGCTGCAAGGATGGCTGCTCATGTTTTCCCAAGGAATGATTATGCTCTGTAGCTCCTCATAGCATCCTTCACCTGGCACAACCAACCATCCAAATCTGAGCAGTACCTCCAAATCAGAAGAAAAGGAATAAATAGTATCGTGCTGTAAATACAGCATGAAAAGTCATGTTTGGGAGACAGTCTCACCATACTTTTAAGCTTCTCTGTGTTTTATAGAACAATTTCAGAGCAGGACTGACTCATTTACAAAGGAAACCACTTCTCTTTCTCTCTTCAGGCACTTGAGAGAGGCTTGTTTCACTGATCTTGTTCCTGCCAAATACTTGCTACAGTGAAATACTCAGAACCACACTTATGCACCAGAGGACCATCCTCTTGGGAAAATATTTCCTTACTTTGCCATATTTAAAGCAGATACTCACAGATCTCTAGTTGGAATTCTGTTGACTAAGTATTTTTCTTGACCATTCACACCCATCACTGGGTAATGGAAATTTGGTTACTGATGGTTTGCACCAGAAGAAATTAAATTTAGTGCTTTCCACTGGTATGTGTACATGGAGTCTGTCCATACCACTTTTTCATTATCTGGCTTAGAGTAATTAATTATTATTAAACCTTGTGTGCTGAGTTGGGGCAACCACTTTCAGCAGAAGAGAATTCTGGATGGTGAAAAGGCCATTTAAAGCCTGGTCTCCAGGGTTTATTTCACCAGATTTTTGCATGCTTGACTGACCAAGTTTGCAGTGTGAAACCCAGGGGCAACACAGAAAGTTCGGCTTTGCACTGGTTTTGAAAAAAAGAAAATAAATCTTAATACTAAAAACTTTATCCCCAGGGTTGCAAAGAAGAGAGTACTTTAATTGTAATGGGTGTTCAATAATTAGTAATGTGAACCACTGGAGAATCATTCCAGCACTAACAGTTAAATAATCTCTACAGGGGAAAGCTGAACATGATGAAAAGGCTGCAACTATAGATGTACCTCCCTAAATACACTTCCTTTGCAGGACAGAATCACCAGACTGAGGACAAAAAAAAGCCACAAGGCAGCCAAAAATAAAGAAATCTGGCCTCTGTGTGTGGATGTGTTGGTGCACAGGGTCACACAACCTGCTGTTCTCCAGCCTAGGTGTGTAAGTCCCCACTGTAAACCCTGGAGGGTGAAGGAAAACCATCCTTTCACTGAGTATAACCTGAAAGACAGTTTTTATGGTGTCTTGTGGAGGCCAGACAAAAAGTGAGCTCTGAGGCTGTGGACAGCCCTGGCTCCTGATGGGTGTGGAGAGGTCAGTGTCCCAGCCCCTGCATCCCAGGAAAATCTCCCACCCAAGATGCCTGTGCTGACTTTTGCAATGTCAATTAGTTGGAAATGGCCAAAGGAGGCCTCTGCTCTTGGAGTGTTCTGACTTCACATGGTTACTTCTCATAAAGGGTGAAGTCTTTCTTCTTACTTCTCATAAAGTGTGAAGTGTCTGCTCTGGTCCCTGTGCCTATTGCCAGCAAAGCCTGACCAGTGTGAAACACTAGCCAAAGGGATTTTGGTAGAATTTAGAAGCTCTGAGCTGGGGTCAGTATTTTATTTGTGTGTGCTCGTCCATCGTGGTTCATTCCTCAAGCAGCTCTACAGTCCATGAGTGCCAAGACATTGCTCCCAGCAAGAAAAAATCCTCGCAGTGGAAACTCTAAATGGCTTTTTAATTTAGTATTTAAAGACCACTTTTCCTTTTATGCAGGTGAGCACCCTTGAAACCCCTCTGTTCAATACTGGGGGTCTTACGACCAACATAAACCCGGGAGCTGCTGGGAATGTGTCTCTGCAGACACAGTTTGTGTGCACGGCTGTTACTGCTCAGGAATGAGACTCCACGTTCCAGCTGCTATAAGACTGCTGGATACTCAAAACCACCCTCACTCAAGCTCTGAGTCAAGGGTACTTCAGTTTCTAGTTTAACCCTTGAGGAATAAAGCCCGAGCTGTGCACGGGGCTCTCACAGGAAGGCAGAAAGGCTCACGAGGCATTTACTCACTCACAGGCTGAGCGTGCACACAGATTTAAGTGGCATATTAAACGTCTCCAGGCGACTCCAAGCCCTTCAGAACCCACATCATCACTTGGTTTCTGCTTTAATTTTGTCATTTGCCTCCTGGCCTCCGTGGGCACGGGCTGCTTCATGATTCCTGCCCGCAGTGTGTTTGTAACCACTCCTCCCATCACCAGATATGTCCCCTCTTCACAGCCCTTAAGTACACATCTGCCTTTACTCCTTTCTGCTGGGGCTTTTCCATTGCTGTCAGTCACTTGCAGAGCCTAGATTTCCTCTGCCTTTTGCCCAGGTCAGCATCCTCACCTCCCTCCAGCAGATCATTGCAGTAAGTGACACTGAGTTGCTCCTCTCAAAACTCTTTAAGCTCAGACCTGAAGCAGACAACATAAATTTTGAAACAAAGCTCTGAGCCTTTATACAGTGAGGCATTAAATAATACAGCAGCCTCATGAATTCAGGCAGAATTCATAACTTTGATACAGCTGAAATGTCCTAAGCCTTCACTTTGTATTTCCATGCCTTGATGCCATAGGAAGCTGATGACTCTCTGAGGGCTTTGCTACAGAAGAAAGTTGTATTGCTGCAGAACTTAATGTGAATCCACAAACTGATACAGTTCGACTGGAGCTAGGACTGCGCTGACACTGATTTCCATATAAAGTGGCTTATTATAGGTTAGTCAAATGTGGTCCCAACCAAACCAGGAAAAATTGATATTAACTTGTATTGATTGAAATTTAGAGATTAGGTGCAGCAGGTGGCTTTCTCCTGTAGATGATCTCTGAGCTGTGTGGCTGAGGACTGCACAGTGAGGTGCCAGCACAGGGAGCTGTCTCCAGAGGAGTTCTCTGCCATCCCTGCAGTGCCTTGTCCTGTGCTCCAAATGTTGGTCCTTTCCCTGGTACATGGCTGCTTGGTTGGTGTGGAGGTGCTGTACCCCAACATCTGCCTTTACAGAACTGCAGTGGTTTTACTTTCACCCTATAGACCTTGATGGGAAAAAAGATTGTACAGAACAGTGTTCAGCTGTTAGGTGGAGGGAGCAGGTAAGAAGCTAGTCTTTCTCTAATTTTAGTGTTTCTTTCATTAATTGATATCTTTCAGCTTCAGATCCTTCAGATTCATCAATACATCAATTTTGTTTGAAATTTTAAAAGCTCTAGGCACCATGTAAAGCTGTAGGTCTGTGCTGTTAGACAATCACACAGTATACCAATGACTTTGCTTCAGTAAAAAACTCTGAGTTGCAATTTTCTATTCTAACCTTTGCTGTAGAAACAACACCCTGGATCTAGGTAGTAGCTAGCACAAAGAACAGTGGGAGAGGAGATCCTGATTTGAATGTGTTTCCCTGGTTATTTTAGGGACTTGTTGAGTAACAGTGTGAGGAAAACCCACTCCATTCCCTGTGCGTGTTTGGAGTTTGTGCTGTGATTAATGGTACTTCACAGCCTGTCTGTGAAGCATTCTGCAAAGTTTTCAACTGAATAAGTCACAGAATTATACACATTTCCATAATTATGCATGTGTATGCTGATGCATTTTTATTAATTGAGTAGCCAGTTGGGAAATTCCAGTCCTAGTAATAAGTTCCTAATATGTACAGGCCACGTATTAGCTAAGAATGACTTAAAATACATCTCAGGGATGTGCTGTCACCTGGTGTTAACACCTGCAGAAAAGACATTTGTACAAAGCAGAGGAGTTGGGAGGACAGATCCATCAAGGCAAGACAGGAGGAAGCCCTTTGCCCCAGGACCAGAGTGGGAACAAATGGAAATAGTTATTCTGGAGAGAGAGTAACTGAAATTCCTTTTACAAGGACTGTTTTAGCCATAAGCTAGTGAAGAGATGAAAAACTGCCATCAGAATGAAAAGTGCTAGAAGCAGCAAAAACACACGCAACAGCAAGGTTAGCAATTGGGTAGGAAAAAGGAGAAAAAAACTCTGCAGAATCTTCACTCTCAGCAAAAATTGAAGGCAAAACCCAACAGATTCTGTTTAAAGAAATCGTTTACAGCGATTTTCTTTACTCCCAAGTTAAAGTGTGCATGTTCTCATTCCAGCTGAATAAGGGAGCCTTTTTGCTGATGCAGAACACATCTTACTGGTTCATTTTCTGTACAATGCACAGAGAATTAAGTGCACAATTCCTGGTAACAAGAATGGAGATTGCACACGTCTCCTTCCTTCCTGCACATGACAGAATAAATAACCAGGAGTGCAGGGCAGAGAATGCCAGACACATCACTCTGGCTTTGGTTATCAGGAATCAGAGGGCTACAGCTAAAATCTACCCTAAAACAGAGGAAATATTTCTCTGTGTAGCAATTCTTCCTATCTACCATTTACAAGAGCAATGACCAGTCTTAATATGCAGCAGCTGAATACAAATCAGGCTGTGAGCTCTGTGCCGTGCAAAACCATCAGAAATAAATGCCTGAATTTTACTTTCTCAGGAAATCATGTCAACATCAGCACAGCCAGGTCTTCCTTCCAGTATAATCTCAATCAGGGCGCAATTCAACTCTGATGGGCTTTTGTAAATATGGGGCTGACCTCTACAAGCATGTGACATGGTCCTCACTGGCTGCAATATCCGCCTGATCCGCCGAGGTGATGAGCTCCCCCGCGCTCCCTGAGCTCCGCGGGATTTAACAGCGTGCAGGCGCTGAGCTCGGCCCTAAGCACCTGGTTCAGCATCTGTGAAACAGGCATGACATTGATCCTGGACTTGGATGGGTCTAAGCCAGAGCAGAGCCACATTCAGTCACGTGGGGGTGGGGATAAGGGGAGGAAGTGTTTTTTTCTTGCAGCAGAGAGGCAGAAAATGTCTTATTAGAGCAGGTCCAAAGGAGGGCCATGAGGATGCTCTGAGGGCTGGAGCACCTCTCCTGTGAAGACAGGTTGGGGTTGTTCAGCCTGGAGAAGAAAAGGTTCCAGGGAGACCTTATAGCACCTTCCAATACCTAAAAGGAGCTTATAAAAAGGAGGGAGAGGGATTTTTTTTATACTGGCAGACAGTGACAGAACAAGGAGGAACAGTTTTAAACTAAAAGACGAGATTTAGATTAGACATCAGGAAGAAGTTCTTCCCTGTGAGGGTGGTGAGGCCCTGGCACAGGGTGCCCAGAGAAGCTGTGGTTGCCCCATCCCTGGAAGTGTCCAAGGCCAGGTTGGACGGGGCTTGGAGCAACCTGGGCTAGAGGAAGGTGGCCCTGGCCATGGCAGGGGGATTGCAATGAGATGATCTGTAGGTGCCCTGCCAAACCAAATCCTTTTATGATTCTATGAATATTGAGAAAGTACTTTATGACAAAACTTCCAACCTGCTTGTAAGATGATCGTGTCTGTTAGTTTATAGCTTCATCTAATTGAATGTTTTCCTTTCTCAATAAAAAAGGAGGTGTCTCCCTGACTGGATGGAAGGTGCTGGACCCCTCTCTGGAACTGGGAGTAGCTAGGACAGGATCCCTGTCACCTTTAGTATTAAAGCCTTGGTGCCCTGGTGCAGAGAGGGCATGGCCGAATCACGGCTTGAAGATGGCCCAAACTACTCTTTAGCCCTGCCTAGGACACAAATGGTCTGGGGAAGTGCTGCAGCTACAGCTCAGGGACTCCAAGCAATGATTGTGAGGCTTCTAGCTGGAATTCTGAGCTCAGTCTGCCCTTTCTGCCCTTTTTTTTAAGGAAATCACTAAACTATGACACACTTCTACCAAGTAACTGAAACAAATACAATCTCTTTGGTTTTGATTGAAGGTGATGGGGATGCTAGATACAACTGGTTTTTGTAATTATCAATGTTTCTTTGAAGAGAAGGTTACTGGATTTAAGTACAACAACTCTAGTTTCCAGAACTGGCTGAGAAGAGAGCCTTCCAGTAAATAAACTGGAATAATTAATTCCTGAATAGTACTCTATCATAATCATAGAACAGTTTGAGTTGGAAGAGACCTGTTAAAGGTCTTCCAGTCCAACTCCCCTGCAATGAGCAGGGACATCAATGACATTGGGTTGGTTGCTCAGAGCCCTGTCCAGCCTGGTCTTAAATGTTTCAATGGACCTCTCCAGGCAACCTGTGCAAGTATTTTACCACCTCCATTGTAAAAAAACCCTTCTTTTTATCTAATCTAAATGTCCCTCCTTCAGTTTAAAATAATGAGAGGAGGCTGCTTTTGGTGTAGAAGATACACAGCATCATTTCATCCTTTCCCTGTAAAAACAAAACACACCAAGGAACAGAAAGATAAAACTCAGCAGTGAGTTGCTAAAACGTGCTGTATTTCAGGCTCTCATCAAAAGCTGCTGCTGTGGCATGCCCATGTGTTCATACAACGAGGGCACCCTGAGACTCTGCCAGCTACAAATTGTGTTTTGCTTGCAGCTCTGACGAGGAATCATTTCTGTAGCAAAGCAAAGAGTGGCCCTGCCTGGAGTTCCTGTCTCTGAGCCTCTCTGTGCATCTATAAATAGCAAATCATCAGCTCACCTCCTCTGAGCTCATCACACCCTCCCTGCCTTCCCCTCCTGCCTGCTTGTTGCAGCTGTCACCGTGACTCAGATGTCCCCTATCAGATTCCCTGTGCAGGGAGATTCCCCATACATTATATGGCATCGTGAAGCTATTAAGCTCCTTAGGTTTATATCACCTAAGCTGCTTAGGTTTCTATCAGCAGCAGTGGTATGATGTTGAAGAACCTGACATTTGAAGCAATGTAATTGCAATTTAAGGTCTCAGAGCTCCTAAACACTTAAGTTAACAGAGAAGGTCTGCATCATTTTGATGACAACACTGAGTGAAAATAAAGTGTCAAAATCCCCGACGAATGTCATACACAAAATCAAGGACAAACATAAGCTATGGCCATGCAGGAGTGCAGCATTTCACAGATCCTCCTGCAGAATTCCCTAAGACACCAGGCATCAATGTATTTCCCTTACATCCAGCCCCCCGCTCAACAAAAAATATTATTATTTACACTCTAAAGCAAAATTCTCTGTTATTCTTTGCTTAAAAAAATGCAGAGGTGAAAAAAGATATTTCTCATTTTAATCGACTTAATTTTCAGAGTTTATTTATAATTGCTGAAATGACTGTAACTTCAATCTAATATTGCTTTTAACCCCATGTAATGGCAATTACTCGTGTATTCATCAAAGTACAGGATTGTTTGCACTAGAAATCTCCAGATAACCTGCTTACTCACTGACACTAGAGATATCTGTCAGGCCCTAATACTTCATTTCCTGAATAAATGTTTCATAGACTCCATACTCAGAATGTGAAAAGAGTAAAATATTCTTTTGATCATTCGTTTGAAATATTTGCTTCATCCTTTGAAAATGAATGTAACCCAGCATGCAGTCAGCAGTGAGACAATTTAGCTGGATAAATTAACATACAGAGATTTAATGACATTTTGTGGTCTTTCAAGTGATGTAAACCCAGAATTTCACTCTTCTCCTGTAAATCTGACCTCTGTCTTCCCAGGTTTAAGGATGAAATGTTGCTGAAGATGCTGCCCAAACATTCCATTCAAGCTGAGTGTGGATGCCAGAGCCAGGACACTCACTCAGTGTCTGTGCAGCTCCACCCTTGAGGTCCAGGGCAGATATGGAAATTTTAGCAGTTTGACTCAATGATTTACAAGGTGTTTTCCAACCTAAATGATACAATGGTTCTGTTCTGTCTGTATCTGTACACACCTAACATTTTAACTACTGATACTGCAGTGAGTCCTGCCCTGCCTGTACCAAATTCAGAAACAAGAAGTCTTGATTGACCCAGAGGGACTGTTTCTCATAAAATAAAAATCCTAGAGAGCTGTGTATTTGTTAATATAACCCACCCAGGAATGCTGTGACATGAATACCTACAAAACAGCAAGGAAGGTGTAATTGCAAGAGCTGTGAGTCCATCCTTTTTTAGATGGATGTGCACCAGTACAGCAGGAGAGCCAGGCTGCTCTTCATGTTGACCCTCACAACTCTCACCTGCTTTGTAAGCAAATACAGTTTGCAGGAAAGAACAGAAACAAGCAGCAATTTAACTTGTGGTGCTTTACAATACTTCTAGAAATGCAGAACTGCAGAAAAACAGAGGTGGAGATCACCTGGTCTATGAGAATTGTATTGTGTACAATTGTATTGTGTATTGAGCTGAAATACACACACTGAGGACAATCTGGCTTTCTACTTCAGGTGTGCATATTTTTAATGAAATATATAAATTGCCAAGCTTAACTATTGATTTATTATGATGTTTGATAATTGATTAGCAAAAAGAGACCAGTAGTTCTCTTGGCACTAATTGTGATTTTGCTATTTTCTTCCCTTCTGTGCCTGACTGTTCCCTGTCATTGCCTTACAGCTGTGCTGGAAGCCCTTTGGAGTAAAGACAAGGCACTGGATTTGTTTGTGTAGAGCCCATGTAGGCTCTTGCCATATCCAGGAGTCTGAGGCACTATAATAATTCAAATAATAATATGCGAACAGAATTCAATGTCACGTATTGAGAACCTGTTTCTGCTCTGCTTTAAAACACCAATAAATAAGGATTTTCCTTGTGGTGTCTCTTATTTTTTTATGTATTTTTATCAAGGGAGCCAGTTGCAACAAGTAGAACCCTGAGCTGGTTAAAGCTTATTTCAAGTTAATTCAAAATAGTGCACTCTCTCTCTTGACTCATCCATCTCTACAAAGAAAGCTGCAAGCAATCCAGGACATTCAAAGTGTAACAACATTCAGATGTGTCTAGACATAAATAGCAACTTCCAAACCAAGAATTTGCCTCTGGAGCCTTTTCAGTAGGTCCTCAAATAGAAAATATTTAAAGGGCAATCATGATAGTATAATTTCTCTTTGTTTGAGCAAGGATGGAGTGAATGTGTCATGAGGCACTAAGAAAGAACAAGAGGAATCTCAGTTAGACAAAATGAAAGGACTTCATTATAGACAAGACTCTCACTCTGGTTAAATCAATCATAAATCTGTTGACTTCAGTAGCCAAGGATTTAATGACACAGCTTCAACCAAATGCACTTTTTAGCACCATATTGTACAATCTGAGACCTCCATTTTTTTTTTTCCTGTAAGTTTATACCCCAGGATCTGGGCACGTGCCTGTAGCAGAGCCCCCACTTGAAGCCATGGCTGGAGCAGGGCTCATCAGGGACTTTCAACAACCCTTTGAGCAATATCCCAAACTTCCAGCATGGGAAAACTCTTTCTAAATATGAGTCTACCTGGGATTTCTTTGAGTATTAGTAAATAATTGGAATTTCAGTGCTACCAAGTTGATGTTTCCACAAATTGACATTAAGTGTCCTCAAGAATAGGTGGCACAGAGCCCACGAGAGACACTCTGACACCACCTGCCAGGAGCACCAGCTGTACCTCTGACCTCTCCCAAGCAGGAGGGTGGGAGACTGAAACTCTCTTCACATCCCAGACTGCAGGGAAAGACACCAGCAGTGAGTGAGAGGAGAGCTCTGCCTTTGCCTGCCATGGGTTCTCACCCTGGAACAACACACCCCCTTATCCCCAAACACAAGCTTGAAGCAGATAAATCACAATGAAAATTAAAATTTCACTGAAAATACCTAAAATTTAATTTTGCTGTTTCTTTATACAGAAGAGCAAGCACACAAACAAAACGGGGAACAACAAATGGAGTTCTCCAGTCCAGTCCTTTTCCCACTTAACAAAGGGTATGCTTTGCTACCACTTAATTCAATGGAAGAATTCCTTTAGGTCTCCATGGGAACAGCATTGGGTCTATAATACTTAACTATAAGTACCAAATTCTATAAGCTTTGCCTGAAACTTTTTTGTGTCCTTTTAAAGATCTCTGTGGATAAAGAACTTCAGGCTCTGGAGTCAATAAAGTCAATGAAGCAGCTTTCACAGGCATCAAAAGTTCACTTTCAAACTTTTCTACAAAATAGTTACTGGAATTTGGGGGAAGTGAGCACAAAGAAAACACTGTAATAACTAACACAATGACCCTTTCAACAAGGCAGGCGAGCAGCCTTCTTAATGAAATTGGACTTAATGTACATTTGGACCAGACAGTGAAAGAAAATCTCTCACCAGCACATCACAAGGCCAATAATGTGTAAACAGATAATAGCAAGAGCTGTGTGGTTCATAATTAATTCAGAGGAGATGGCATTTCTGCTTTCTTCCCACTTTGGTCAGTCATTGAAGACAATTTGCCTCAGCCTGTGTGAAGTATCATATTTCAGAATTAAATCCTTCAACTCCCATAATGATAGTACTAACATGAAGTAATAAAATAATAATATTTACATTTAATGGACACTGCAGTTATCTGACAGAATTCTAGACAAACCCCTGAACCCATAATTTTCTAGTCATACCCAAATAAATTTCAAAATTGACAGAAATATAAAAAAACCAGAAAATATAAAAAATATTATTTATAGAATAAATAAATGGTGATAATGAACAGTGTAATTAATAATCTAACACTGAGACTGAGCAGTTAAAAATTCAACAGTGCTTTGAAAACAATGTGCATGTGTTCAATGATTTTTTCAAGCAGAGGTTTATCCAGGATAAAACCCTCTCAGATGCTTAGGGTGACCTTTCTCTGACCAACTCATTCCCTGATGAATATGTACTTAGGGCCCCCTTTATGCCTGAGGTTGTTGCTGTGCCAGGTAGAGCCTCTGCTCAAGCCTCAGAATCCTCCCCAGCTTGGTGGCTCCCAGCTCAGCCCATGGTATGTGTACCAAATTGGCAGCTGTCAAAATTACTCAGCTTAGAAATGCATCAGACACGGCAGTTAATGACCCAAACTGAAAAACATGGGAAGAAACACAAGAACTTTTCAGTTCTAGGGGCTGAGGGCTGAACACCCTGTGCTACAGGTGGAGGCCTGGGCAGGGACATCTGCCCACCTTCACCACTAACAGCCTCTACAGCCAAGTCTCTGTTATCAGTGCCATCAAACCACATCTCCCTTATTGCAGCGGTGTGACCCAGCTCTGGCACTTGTTTAAGGGCAAAAATAATTTATTTTATGACCTCACTGAGCTCCCAATTGAAACACTGACATACTGGGATTTTAAAACAAACTTTCTTCTAGTAACATTTGCACCAGCTCAGAAAATCTCACGCTATGTGCTCTGACCACATCATGAAAAAGGGTTCATTCTGGATGCTGAACAACATCCCCTGTTTGAGAGGAGCATGTTTGCTTTCTGGCAGAATACAGCTTTCACACAGACCACAGCAGACACAAGCATTAAGAATGGATTCACGCAGTCACGGACGCTGAATGTTACCATTAGTGGGAAGTACTAAATACAGAAGACACCCTGTCTTAAAAATCTTGCAGAAACTGAGGATAATGACAAGAAACCTTTAGGGAATATCACAATTTCCATAGCTTGTGATGCTAATTACAGTCATTATCAGAAAGTCTAAAAAGTTCTGCCTATTTTTTGTTCTCTGCTCATGGTGGCTGAGCTATGAGATGAACTCAAGGTGTGGTAACGATGCTAAGCAAAAAAACTCCTCAAATCCTAAAGCCCATTTCTTTTCAAACACTACTACCTAAAGTTTCTATAATAGCTCAAAAAGCCCTCTCCTATGTACATACACACACATAATCCAAGATAAATTATTTTCTAGAAGACTCATATCCTTTGCACAGCAAAAGCAGGGCAGCATCCTGTTAATGCATTTTGTTCATTGATTCTAAATTTTTTTCTTTTTTTAGATTTAGCTACTTTTCCTCTCACCTCTTTCACCATCATTAAGATATTTCCAGAGATTACCTGTGAAGGTTCATGTTCAACAGAACTGTCCACTTGCCTGCAATTACACATATTTTTTGCTGGTCTTCTAGTTTTGGACTGGTTTTATCCCCAAAACTTTAATAAAATAAAAAGAACTCCTCCTAAATAATTTACTGCTCTAGCTACATGGTGTTCATATGGCCCAAGGCTGGATCCCAGGGTTTATATCAGTTTACACTTCTAAGGAAGTTTGGTGTGCTGAGGAAGGTCTGTGATCCATTGTCAGAGCAACAACACAGGATACGCACACTCTGCACTCTGCTGAAGCTCTTCCATTAGAAAGATTACCAAATCAGGGAGAGGAGGTCAGAAAATTGCTTTAATACTTCAACAACAAATCAAACAGAGTGCTGGAGCTGGCACTGCTCACACAAATGCTGCCCACTCACCCAGAGTCTCTGGTCACTGTTTCCCACTCACAGTCCAACCAGCCACTCACCATGGAGCCCCATCCAAAGCAGAGGTGGAGAACCTGCCTTGCCAACTCACACATTACAGCAGATGGCCTGCTGATTACACCTTTCCTCTTCCAGAAAACAATTCCAAACAAATAAGGCATAGTATTTGCCTGGGACAGCTTCCACAAACAGTAAAAACCTCAAATAAAAACACAGGTTGGGAAGTCTGGCCGGATGAGAACTCTCTTCCTCTCCTGGTGCATTTTTATATACATCAAAAGCTATTCTCACAGACTCCTGACATGTTAAATGTGAAGCATTTAACTGTCTACATTATCCTACCTATTTTAGTTTGAATATCTCAATGCCCCTGTAGTGATCAGGGAATCTTCCTTTTTTCCTGTAAATTTTTATTAGGCACCTTCTAATCTCTAAATATTTAAAGCTTTATTTGTTTGCCACATTGAATTAATTGACTATTAATACAAAACCTCCCACAAAGAAGCTGCAGATATAGTACCTCAAGCTGTGATTTCTTCACTTCTCACAGCCTAAGGCCTTGATTCTTCAATTACACACATTTATCTGTACTATGGTGAAGAATCCCAATGGGACGACTCACACTAGTGAAGTTAATCACATTTGTGAAGATCCAAGTCCCGTAGTTCTGGCTTGGGACTGCATTTGGATAAGACATCTTTAGGGAACTGAGATCTGAAGAAAGCAGCACGAGCAGTGCAGTGTTTGATTCTTCTTACGAATGTTAGTGTGATACACCTGAAGGCAAAGGTGTTCTTGTACCTGAAACTCAGACTGGGGAATGCCCAGGAATGGTTCACACCCACAGCCCCACCAATGGCTTCCTGACACAAAAACACTGCAAACCTGGATGCCTCCATCTGTCCACCTGTAAAATCAGGGGAATGACATGGATATATACGACAAAAATTCTGGGGTGAATAATTTAAAGACATCTCCACTGTGTTTTTCAATCTTTATATGAATCCAATGGAAAAGAAGTGATTACGAACTGTTTAATATCAATGAATGAAAGCCCCATGAGAAGCTATAAATCCAAAACTGTGAACCCATCACTCCTTTCTTCACTAATCCTACTGTCCTAGCAAGCTTAGTGCATTACATCTCCTAATACATTAAAAATCAAGCATCCCTTCTACTATTATAGTAGTATACTACTATTCAAGAAGGTAACTGGACCACGAAGTTTATTGTGACTACTGAGTGCTCTTGTGAATCAGTGCACTTGAACCTTTTTGTCATCACTCCTGTTCTTTGTAGCATAAAGAAGGAAAGGGCTTTTATTTGTCAATTACCCTCACTCCTGACCTGTTGTTTCAGCACCCACACACAGCTTTGGGGCCACCTGCAGGGCTCAGCCCAGGAACCAGATGGTCCCAAAAGGAGGGTGGTGCGAGCAGGGAGCTGTAAGAAACACACAGGCCTAAACAGTCAGTACATCTAAACCCACTGGACATGGTGAACATGGGCATGTGAGGGCTCCAAGAGGAATCTGTGGCCCTGAGCAGCACCAGTGAGTGCTGACAGCTCACACTGGTTGGGCTGAGCAGGACATTGTGTCCTTTACACCATGACCTCTGGCCTGCTTCCTTCTGCCTGCTAATATATGTTTTCTATCAAGTTTTAGCAGATTTTAACCTATGCTCTGTGATTGTTTTAATGTCAGAAGTCACCCTTTGTCCCACACCTCCTGGGGATGCACCATACAGCCCCCAGCAGCTCCAGGATCCCACCTCCAGAAACACCAGCTCCTCTACACCAGTGTGTCCCCACAGGTCATCACAGAGCCTGGACTCTCTCCATGCTCACGTTCCCACGCAGCCTGCAGAGTCACCACCCAGTGTTACCGTGGGAAATCTGGTGAGCAAGGGAATGCTCCTCCCCACCACACCCTGGGACACAGCACCTTGCCTTTGTCTGAGGGACAGCAGCGCATTTGCCAGCCAGACTTTACAAAGTGCAGGCTTCAAGTTCTGCCCTCTGCAGAGAATGCTCTCAGACACCTTCAGACACACCTGGCCCTGAGCACCGTGGGTCCCAGCACAGGCAGCTTGCAGTGCTCATCATTAATTAAACCCCCTTCTGCTCCAATTTTGATTCTCACACAGCCACTGCCTCCATCCCAGACACACAAAACCATGTTCTGAGTGTCATCAATCTATAACTGGGCCAAACTGGCTGTTCAGGAATAATCAAATTAATGTGAACACCAATGAACAGCGAATCTCAGCTCATGCTAAGGAACAAAAATACTGAAAGAGGAAGCAAATTTAAAAACATCAAAGTTTAGATTAATTCTTAGAACGAGGAAGCTTTTCTATATTATATTTATGAACAAAAAAATCTTTGCATTGTTGTTTTAAGCCACGTAGCACCACTTTGCCAGTGTTACTGTAACTTCACCACAACCAAAAGCAAATTGGATCCTTTGGAGTTTGTTATTAATCACAGACTGAAAAATTCTTAAACACAAATTCAGCAATTCAAGGAAAGCGAACTGACTTAATGAGAGCAAAGTTATTACGTAGCATTGATGTTTTTTGAGCCTTTGCACACTAATGCTTATCCAAGGCACAGTAGTTTTAATCCACAAGCCACTAACAGAGTGCCATTTCTAAACTTGAGTGCTCCTCCTAGAAACCACAGACCTTTACAAGCAGATGTGAGGTGTAAATTGATATTCTTGTTTCAGTGCATTGAGAATAACTTTTAGTAATGACTGCTGCAAATAAACATCATTTTCTTCTCCAGGTGAAATAAATTTCCATTGCTTTTTAGGCACCACTGAGCTGTATTTTGGTATGGGATTTGGGGAGTTGAATATATATGTAATGCTGGCTGGAATTATGAGAAGTTGTTACTAATTTTAATGCTAGAAGAAAAAAATGGCTTAATTCTTTACTGTAGTCAGCAGCCTGGTTGACAGAATACAGTAAGAAATTACCACATCAACACAAAAACAAAGCCAAAGTTCTTTAAACTGTCAATTCAAGAATATGTGGAGCCTCTGTGATACAGACATGAGACCTGACCACATGGTACACAGTCAAGCTTTAAAGAATAATTCCATTAAATCTGTAGACATGTTTTCTTCTGTTGGTGATTAATTTTTCCCTACCCCCAAGGGAAACTAATGGGAAACCTCTTTAATCATTAGAAGATATTCAAAGCTATATTACAGTATCACTATGTGAATATAGGACAGATTTAGATGACATTTCCCAGGTTTGTAAAATAACATATTCTAATAAGTTTTATTTTTCTGAAATATTGTATCACCAAGCCTGGTCATCCAGGTTATGTTTGCAACTCTGCTGCTGGTTTAAGGTGGGACTTTAGGCAAAATAGTTACATCTATTACCCCATTTGTAACTGACAGCTACCAAAATGTCTCTTCCTCATACAACTGAGGACACACAGAATCCAGTCACGCTGTGGTGCAGAAACAAAGACATGCCATGAACACAGTTGCATTGTGGATTAACTTTTCTGTTTGTAAAGTGCAGGGTATCAACAGCATGAACAAAAAATGAGCCCTTGGAAAAAGATAGAGTGAGAGCAGAATGTCTTGCACTAAGATTATGTATTTAACAGTTTTACATGAAATATTCATATATAAAAACTTTTTAAGTGCTTTTCTCCAATTTAAAAATCTAAAGAATTCAAAAATAAGGCATTCAATATTTGAAAAAGTACAGATTTACAAAATGTGTATATTCTGTCATGAAAACTCCACACCAACATTATACACTTGGAAAAAAAATACAAACAGGATATATTACAAATTTATGTAGCAATAACTTAGTTCTTACCATGCAATAAAAAGGACGTTAATTGAGATACACAAGCTTTTAGCTTTCCCTAAACTGAAGGGCTTAATTTCGTTTGCAAATGAGTTTTTATGCAAATTCATAGAACTGTGGCACTTGAAATTTCTGGTAGCCTTTCTATTGAGAGTTAAATTGTACATAATGATTATGAGGATGGAGAGTAACTCAGCAGCTGTTACGAATCATTCCAACTTTGTTCGACAATGGCTGAAACTCTTTTCTCATATTCACGTTTGTTCTCCTGGTAAAGTTGTGCTGCCTGACTGTTTGCTGGACTGTTTGGATTGGGTTCATCAAGCAGAGACTGGAAAAAGAGCAAAACATAATGTGAGACAAATCAACACCTTTAAATCAAGAAAAAAATCAACTTACTTTCAAGTCAAATGTGTTTCAGAGGCAGACACCAACTCAGAATGGCCCACTTGAAGAAAACCTAGTTCAACTCATGGTTAGGCACCCTTAATTACATTACTGACCCTCAAATTACACCCTGCCTAAGCATCAGTGCTGCACACACTTGTAGCTTCACAAACCAAACAGAGACAGTTTGTGCTAGTCAGCACTATGGAGCTAACTATGTGGTAATTACATTATTACTGTCATTTAGGACTGAAGAGGGGCTAAGATGTCTCCTATGAAACATCACTTGAAAAATTAGAACAATCACACAGGAGCAAAGGAGTTGTGCATTTCCACTGTGCCAGGCCATTTTTACTTATTCCAAGTAGTGTGTTTCAGCAATATTGTCCCTTTGAGGGCTACACAGCAAATGTTTCAAACACAAGGCAAATTTCTGCATCTGATATCCTATCTTGAGTAAAAACAGTTGAAAATGAACACAAACCAGTAACTGCTTTCCTGTGCAAAAATATATAATGGCAGTTTTGTAGCTCACACTTAGTAATTATGTAGCATCTTTGTCTTTATTTGATCTAAAAATACTGCTTAGCTTATAAGGATTTGAAGCTCCCCTTGATACAGATACCTGGCCATCCCCATCGCTGAGCTGTGAATTCTGGAACAGAGACCAACAATAACATAATTATTTGGTGAAACAGATGGAAAGTTACCTGAATTGAAGTTAAAATAGATGAAACATCATATGTTGGACTCCAGCGATTCTGAAGAATATCTAAACATATGCTGCCATCTGCATACACTGTAAATACAACACAGGTACCACTTAGAAACTGTCAGATTTATGGCACTGTTCAAGGCAGAGTTATTGTTCCAATTCAGTCTGTGCTTAGATTAATGCTTTAGGAAAGAGGACAGCAGTTTGTCTCACCATCTTCTGTGGCGTGACACGTACTTTGAAGATTTATTACCGAAATTAACAGAACACCTAAGAGGGAAAGAAGAAGGTCTGAAGATTATGGCATTAGCACAGAACAGGCAGACTTGGTGTCCTGCTCCGCCAGTGGGACTGACCCACATGTCACAGTGGAGAGGCCTCCCAGAGAGCAGCAAGGCCTTCACTGCAGCAGGGGAACCACTCACACCACCACACCCTCAGCAGTGGCAGCTCCTGGCCCATTTTCACACACCCTACACCCACTACCAGAGGCACCAAGGCAGACAGTAGAAAATACGGAAAAGTGCCTGAAATCCTACTTCTGTCTGGATACTGATCAGTCTTAATGGAGTTCACATGAACCCCAGATTCACTGCTTAAACCTGTACACCCTTGTCTTCCAGCTTGTTCCCAACAAATGACAAACCTCATGGCAGAGACAAACTGGCCTGCACAGTATGTGAGGCATAATTTATACAGAGGAGCAAGGGAGGGGTTTTTTCTGCATGTGTGCACCCTCCTAGCTGCCCTCATCACTGAGATTGGGTCAGATGCCTCCTCTATGACTGAGCATCCTCATTTTCTTCCCTGTGCTAGCCCTGGTAGGCACAGAGCACCAGATAAAAGCAGGGACTTGGGTGAAACCTCACCTGGCAGGAATAAGTAACACTTGGCTCCATCAGTTCCCTGCAGCTCATGATGTGGCTGCACAGAGCTGCTGGTCAATGGAAGGGGGCAGGAATCTGCAGCCAGAACTGCCTCTTTAAACCAACCTAAGTGCAGCTGCTGCTGAAAATAATCACAGGCTTTGCTACTGAGGCTACATATTGATTAGTAAGAGGCAGATAGCTGCTTCTTAATAGCATCATAACTCTCAATTTTTCATCAAGCAGTTGCTGTCCTAGACATCTACTTAGGAGATGGCAACAAAGAGAGATTAAGCATTCTGGAGCTTCAGAGAATGCATGACCACACAGTAATATTTAATGAGTATTATAGCTAAATAAGAATGGTTTACTCACCATTTGGATGGAACATTTTTGATAAAAACCTAACAGTTGGAGGTTTATTCGGATATTCTTCAGAAAATTCTATTACTAGTTTAAAAGTACCTGTCCAAACAAAAATAAATACAATCAGATAACTAACAACAAAAGAACATATCCAGGAACATAGACAACAAATTAATTTATATGCTCCATGACCAGTATTTCTCCTCACCATTATATAAAAAAACTACACTGAATCTGATTGCTTTTCATATATTTCAAGTAATAATGAACTACTGCCTAGAGTAATAAACCCAGCAGTAGAGGTTGGTTAGGAGCTTGGAGACTCATTGTTTACATGGCAGAGGCAGCTATATCCAACATTATCCCACTTTTCCATGACCCAGTGTGCTGGGTCCCTGGACTCGGGTGACTTTAAGGCGTTTCATTAAGAAGGCATTGTGGTACCAGCAAAGAAACACTGGAATTTCATAATCAGCAATCTCAGTCTTTGGAGCTCACAACTGATTCACTGAAAACCTTTGTTATGGATCAGTGAATAATTTACTGTAACTCCTCCAACCCAACACAGAGAAAAACCCATCTGCTGCCAATTACTGCAATAATACTATAATTATTAAACTCATTATTCCTCATATGCCTAAGGGAGGTTCATTACACACTAGCTTTCATGTTTATGTACAAATTCGGGATTCCCTCAACCTCACTGAGTTCTATACTGAGAACAATTCAAGGTTTTTCACCTGTTCTTCATTAGGAGAACAGTGATGAATCAAACATGCCAAAAAGTTGAAAGGAGAAAAGCTCCTGTTGAGCTCAGCTAAAGAGATGTGCAAACACACCTGGCAGTGCCAGGCAAAACCCCTGCTAAAAGCTCTTGTGTGTATGTATGAAAAAGCCTTGATAGAAGCACTGCTTTGTAGCTTTCTAACCAACCATGAGCCACAGTGACAAGACACTGCTTAGATGGAGATATGTATTTTTATAGCCAACAAGCCTCATTGCTTCACTTACTTGTTTTGTTTCAAAATTATGCACAGAAAGCATCTATTATTTTTCAAAAGCAGAACAATGTTAGTACTGGCAACATTTATTAGAATGACAAAGGATACAAAAGTTAGCAACTTACCATCTTCAAAAGGTGTCCCTTCTGGCCTGAAAGGTTTTAAAAAGAAACTCCAGTTAAAAGTGATCGTTACCTACTTCCACACAGGCACAACAAATGTGTATCTTCTTTCTCATCCTCTCCAAGATATAGGTAGAAGCAATAATTTAAATGATTGGAGAAGCACCCATAGGTAACCTCTGAGAGCTTTGTTGTACCTAAGACACGTCCCATAGTCACTCTGCCATTTGGGATGTCTACTTTATCATCATCCCAAACAACACATATGCCTTTAGGTGACTAGATTGGAACAAATGAGCAGAGTATTAGCGAGCACACTTCAGTTCTATGAAAGGATACTAAGTCACCTCCTCTTCCACAGGATATGTAATGTAACTTCCCAGACAGATCCTGTACCTTGTCCTACTAGGATTCAATCCAATCACTAATACATCTGGATTTAATGGCTGAGAACATGTGGCACTTATGTACTTTAAAGAGGAATCCTGCTTTTTCATAACACAGTATAACCTATTTATTAAGCCACATGCAAGCTTTATTCAACATAAAAACTGAACAAATTTAAAATTTAATTTTTTCCTTCCTAACTATTCTTCGTTATCTGTGAAAAGGAGATTTTTACCGTAACACTTGGCCATTTTTTTCAGTTTACTGACTTTACATACGTGAACCAAGAGAATTACTGTAAAAACAAACATCAGGTTTATTTAGCCCTCTAACACCAAATTTCATAGTGACCAAAACCTCTTACCCAAATATAACTGCATTCCATTGCATTATGTTATTCTCAGATGGTGCACCACTGACACCCACAGGAGGGTCTTCTTGCAATCTAATAATTACAAGCACAGAATGACAAGTCATATACATGAAATACTTCCACCTGCAGATATAATTTACCAGTGATATCCACACTTTATAAATATTTTCTCATTCCAGATCAGAGAATACACAAAGCAGTACATGCAGATTATCAACGCTCTGAAAGACAGACCTACAAGGCAACGCACATCAAGATTTTCTCATGTTTTACACTGAGGCACAAGGGCACAACAGGTCTGATTAAGTGTTCAGGGAGCAGAGGATTAACTGTAAGAATAACTTATAGCACCATGGACAGCTGGGATTTATGGTGCTACACTGTGAACTATGAGAGAGCAATTGCTGCTGGCTGCCACAGTGAAGAAGAGAACAAGCTGCAGCCACAACCAAGAGCTGAAATCCAGGCAGTGACACACACAGAGCACTCCTGCTGGGACTCAAGGCAAGGGACTGGCAGTGGAGCTTTTCCTGCATACCCAGATCTGTCTGTCAGAAGTGACTAAATTTGGTATAAGCCTATTTTGACTGACAAGCTGATTGCTTCAAAAGGGAGCAAAGGGGAAACCTGTGTGCTGCTACTCCCTCTTACCAGTGCCACAAATGTGTTTATCTCTAAAGCAATTACGGGAACATTTAAATATTATTTTTAGTTCCTTAATCCTTGGACTAGGGAAAAGCGTGTTACTTACTGAAAGCTTCACAAACTTGAACCAGAAATATGTACTGCAGCCAAAGGGCAGGATCCAAATGCCCCCCTCTGCCCATCACTGGATCCATTTTAAGGATCACAAGACCCTGACTAATGCACACCAGCGGGACCCCATCAATCCACCTGATCAAACCCCCTCAGTGACAGCTCCTACTCCCCTCACCTGTTTTGCCTCCAGAGTTATGCAAGAATAAGGAAAACGCACTGACTGCCCTTGTGTCACAAACAACTCTTGAGTGTTACCACGAGGTTTGATAATATCACAGCACACTTATAAACAAGTCCCTACAAAAAGCTCTGTAGACCAAGGCACAAATTCTAACTAAATCCATATGCAAATGCAGATTTATTGAGAGCTGCCAGCAGCATTGCCAGGCAATGCCCCTGCACTTGCACTCCCTCAGCCTGGGGTAACACCATGTGTTGTGCAAGGATGCTGAGCAGTGGTGCTGCCCTACAGAGCAGCCCAGAAGCTGCTCAGAGCCCCTCTGAACTCCGTGTTTACATCCCTGCTCTTTGAGCTCACACAGTCCAGACAGCTGAGTATCAACAGCATAAACCACCTACTATTTTGGTCAGGGAAAGCAGGAACAGGACTTCTTCCTACGTGACAGCCAGGCTGCAGGCCAGCAGCAGCGCCTGAGCATTAGCCTGACAAATGCATCTGGGAGATGACTTTGGTTTTCAGATCAACTTCAAAGCACGTGTGCACCCTACTTGTCACAGGGTCTAACTACAGAAAGGATCTGGCAAGGACTGCAAATAGGACTAATCCTGAAAGTCCTAAACAGCAGGGAAAATGCGGTATTAGTACTCCCTTTTTATCAGCAAAATAAATAAACAACTCTTTATTTCTTTTGGTTTATTCAAACAAATTAGAGGAGGTAAGAAATCTGCTGAACTCTTCTCTCTTCACTGCTCCTTACAATCACAGTGTGCAAAAGCAGTTTATATTTAATGGAGTGAATCAGAGTTCACAGCACACAGTCTGTTATTTCAGTATGAAGTACAAGTAACATAAGAAACGAATACATAAGTTGCAGCACAAAAGAGCAGAGTAAAACAAAAACTGACATGAAAAAGTTACGTAAGTTTTGGAACATCAAAGTTGCAATATATATGACAAATAGATTTGATTTACTTTGTCTACTTGGTTACATTTTTCCACAGCTTTAGAGTCTTCTTTCCAGCCTTAACTTCAAAATTATTAAACCAGTCCTTGTAGGAATATAAAGGCATAAAACCCACATCTGATTGCAATCTCGAAAAATTAATTAGTCACCCTGAAAAAAATCACTGGTTCATCTGTGTAACCAAATACAATAAGAAGTCTGAATATCCTGTTTCGATTTGAACGGGAATCGAGCAACATCCACTTAACAAACACCAACACTCACACAACAGCCGGGGAGGGCTCCACTTCCCAAAAACCTCCTACTGCTTCTAGATTCACGAATCAGGCTTTTGTCGCTGTTGCTTTACGTGCAGCCACGTAAAGCAACTACAATACACGTCAAGTGTTTACTGATGTGTTTGCAGGGGCTGGTATAACATAGCTATGCTAAAAAAAGAGACACTATCAAAGCTGACTCACCTCCAACTACTCCTGAGCGACCCAGTCTGGAGAATTCTTACTGTAAATCTTAGAGGGGAACCTCCCACCCTTTTCCACACTTTAAGTGTGTTTACGTGTCAGACTGGAAATAATTTATTCCAGAGCCAGTGGTTCAGTCATTAACATTTAAAAGAGCGCACCTAATAACTGCTCCTTTAGCAGTTCGCATATATTACGCAAGATCCCTCATTACTACAAACTTTAAACACATAAAAACATTAAAGGCCATTTTGGTTCTTATTACACACAAACGAAGCGTTCCCTAATTCTTTGCCCTTCGTTTTCAGGTGCCTACCACGAAAAACTTATTTTCAGAGAGCCCCTCCGCCGCAACAAGGCTGGAACACTTCTGGATTCTGGCGGAGCTATTGCAGACCGGAGCCTGCGGGCCGGGCAGCACGGGGCCCCGGCCCTACCCGCATCCCCCCGCCATCCCCCAGGCCGCCCCGCTCCGCAGCCACCGCTCCAGCTCCTGTCCTCAC